>JAXCLR010000092.1:25430032-25443189 GCA_035584095.1 Annona squamosa
TTTTGTGATCGAGTATAATATTACATTTCATCTTTTTATACTACAATCAAGCTTAATAGTTTACATAGAAGATAACGAAATCCCACCATTTACAGAAGATAACAAGCTTCACTCTAGAGTTTAAACTTGTGTCTGTGGGGCCAGTGCCACATCCACGACTAACCGGGCAACATCCAATTAACCATAATTATATATACTTTAAAGCTTATGTTACCCACCCAAAATGACCATTGAAGTATTAAAACGATTTTAGCACCAAGATAAAATAAACCAAATGATGTCTTATTGACGCATGAAATCCATAACATTGGGAATTTTGGATGTGTGTTTTGAGCTTCAGCCTGATTTGTAGAAGGAATGAAGCGTGCTCCACTAGAGGACGAAAACTTTTTTATCACCGTACCGTGCACGATGGCTTCTTCTTAAAGGACCAAGTCACCATCTTTAGGAAGCGCACGCTAGCTGTCCATGTCGACGTATGAAGATTCCTTGCTCAGCGTCTGCCGGGAGAGAGTAGAAACGATAGAGCGTGACGCGTAGGGCTTGGTTTTCCCTTTAGTGTAATTAGGACTGTACCAGTCATGTTTCGATTGAATGCTTTTGCCGCGTCAATGTAGGCACAGGAGAGGCAGAGAGGCCAAGCCAGGAGCAATCATGCCCCGATCCAAAGCATGCCTGTTCCTGCTTTGTATTATCATCCGACTCCTAGATAAGAGCACCCCTTGAGTGGAGGAGACGTGCTGGAGATTTTTACATGGAAACACAAAATAAAACAAAACAAGATTTTGGTAATTGGAATTAAACAAGGTGTACCATCTAAAATCTTAGCTTCATGATAAAAAAATATTTCAGTGATTTTAATATAAACTCCTCTGAGGTATATTTTGAAATTCGAGGTTGCAGAAATTATGGTTAAAGTATGTTTTGAAATAATTTTTAAAATTTAAGGGAGATAATACACTTTTGGATATTTTTCGGAGCAATTCCCACGCCGGAAAGTCAAAGTTCGCTGGGTTGATTACTTCAATATTGAGATATATAATTGAAGAATAATTGAAAATGCCGGATAAGATTGAACAAAAAATCATCAATAAAATAGGAAACCCTTGGAAAATATCGTGAAGGATGATCAACAATCGTGAAAGAAATATGCAATTGTGGTTAAAAATAAAAGCGGAAAAGTAAATTTTGACGTGTAATGGATATTTTTCTTAAAAAAAAAAAAAAAATTTTGCAAATATGCATACATAGTGCACCAATATATAATCCAAATTGCAAATATGCCCATATGCTACTACGTACTCTCCTCTTGCATTCAATTTTTAAAAATTCTAAATATACAACTTATCTTTTCTATTTCTTGTCATATGTCTTTTGCTATGCTTCTATATCTTAATTATTTAACTACCTTACTTTTTATTATGATGATCTTTGCTTTTTAATTATTTTTATTTCTTTTCATATAATTATTTTATCTATTTTAGATATATTTATTATCATTATCTTTAGGATAATTTACTGATGTACCTACTTAGTTTGACGCTAATTGCTAATATACCTATATTGTTTCACAAATTGTTATTACCTTTATAAAGTTTTATCAAAATTTCTTTGCATACTCATGTTAATGGTTGACATTTAAGATAAGTACATGGGCTAACATCTTTTCATCGCTTTCTTACCAATTAAAATTTTCTTATTCGACTTTTGTCACTTTTACTTTCACTTGTTAACAGACTAACATTAAACGCTAAATTTGCTACATGTGCTTTTCTTTATCTAATATTTGCAATTTCATTTGTTATATATTTAAGGTTTTTATTCGATGAAATTTAGTGCAAATTGCATTCCCTTGGATTTTTCTTTTTTGATTTTTTAAATCCAAAACATGCATTATATTCTCCTTCGTGAATATTTGTATATTATAAAAAATCATTTTAATTAGAATTGTTTATAATCCACTACAAGGGTAAATATATATAGCTTATGAAAGCTATCACTTAAGATGATTTTTTATATTTAGACTAAACAACTATTTTAAACAAAACGCATATATGGGGTATAAATAATTTTATTAAAAAATAAAGGGGGCGTAATTTGCACCCAGTTTGTGAGAGAAAAGCTCATATACTTATTTACATTGCATAAGAGAACACATGGATTTTTAAATTAGTTTGAATAATCTTTCTACTTCGCTCTTCCAATCTCACATTCTTTGTGTCTTAGGTTCTACTATTACTTCAATAAGTACAATTTAGGGTCTACACTTTCTTCTATATTATAGCTCTAGGGGCCTTTACAACTACACATAAGTAGTTGGTGAGTACCACTCCAACCTATATTGCATATTCATACACTTTCGCATTGGTCTTTAACACCAAACCAAGCGTCAAATAACATCAACATATTTAAAATGAAAACAAGCTAGATGTTATAGTGTGTGTAGATCTTTACAGTGTAATTAGCAAGCTTTGACAATGTGAAAAGAATTTTTCGAATTTGAAACTTTTGCAGTAGACTTGAGAGCTTGACTTGGAATCATTAGATTGAGCTTTGAATGCTTGAGATTTGGAAGGTGGGAGCACAATCAATGCTTTAGCTAACCTCTTAACTCCACTTGATGAGTTATTTATAACCTTGAAGGATTTTGAACGTTTGGTGATAGATAGCACATACTGAATGTGCTACCGTTCAAAATTTTTTTGACTATTATGGTTGAAGTTGCAGCTGAGGTCAAAACTTAGCTTTTGACTTCAACCAAATTGCAAGTGAAGTTAACTTGGGTATTGACTCTAGTTTTGCATTTTTTCTAATGAATTTTTTTGTCAAGTCTTGGCTTTCAAGTTGCATGTCGAATTAATTTTGTTGTAGGAATTAACTCTGTTGTAGGATTTCATTGAAGTTGTGAGTGAAGTCGATTTCAAGCTAAATTTCACCCAAGTTGTAAGAAAAGTTGACTTAGGATATAACTTCAATTTCCATTTTTGAGACAGAAAATTAATATCCATTTGTTCTTCTAAGTTATTGGCTAGGGTTGACTTTAACTTTGACTTTACTCAAATTGCATTCGGAGTCGACTTAGGTTACAACTTCAAATGTCATTTTCGAGTCAAAGAGTTTTGAGCTTCGTTAAAAAAATTTTAAGTTGTAGGTTGAGATTGACTTCGTCTTCAACTTCACTCAAGTTGTATTTGGAGTGGACTTGAAGTGCGACTTTAAGAGTGTATTTTTCCTTCAAAATTTTTTACCTTCAAAATTGCTTTTGAAGTTGATTGTAGAGTCAACTTAGTTGTGACTTCAAGCAAGTCACTTTTAAAGTCAACTTGAGAGTGCAACTTTAATTATTTACTCTTAAATTTTGAAATTTTATCTTTTATGCATATACCCAAAATTGAATTGTTAGTCTTTAATATTTCAAATTAATTATTAATCACCAAAACTCAAAGTCTGATTCACAATTTGTATTTTTTTAATTCACTCGTACTTCTAGTCAAAATCTTATTGAAGGTGTGAGTGTTGAAATTCATGAATTGTTGCATGATGCTTTTGATATAAATGATGGGTCTAGGGATTTAAATAAAGATATAAGAGAGATTTTTGTATAATCTTAATATTTGACAACAAAATATAAATGCAAAGAATTCTTAAACATAATTAAAGATGTTGAACAGGAGTCATATCTAGGGTATAAGGAATATACAAAACTTTCATTTACTGTCGAACTTTTTTTTTATTTAAAGTATCTCAATGGGTGGAGTGAGAAATCTTTCACCATGTTGCTTGAGTTGTTGAAAGAATGCATTTCAGGAAGTAAACATATAGTATGTATCTTATTATGAAATAAAAAGTTCATTTCTAATTTAGGATTGAAGTAAAAATCCATGATTGTACTAGACATTGCATTCTAGATTGGAAATTCGAAAGTTTATCCTTCTTTTGGTACTTCTAGATGGAAATTGCAGATAACTATTTTCGAGGAAGAACTTCTAGAAAGGAATAAAAAAATTGGTGTTAAAATCTTGAATTGTTTTTTTTTAAAGTCTAAGTTACAATGATCGTTTATGTCTTTAAAATAGCTTCTTTTATAACATGATATGAGGAAAGACATAATAAAGATTATCTTCTAACACATTCTATTGATAGCGAAATATGAAAAATTTAAACTTTGGGTATAGACTATTTGCTTTTAAATCCTTGTAGTGTTCATTTGGATTTATCTAGTGACAATTTTAATCCTTATGAAAGTAAATGTCATATTCACATCACATGATTAATTATAGTGGTACATATAATTTGACTCCATGAATGTCTATGAAGCAACCAAATTTTATTTTATTTTTACTTATTCTTGGTCCAAATGCATGGAGGAAGTATTACTATATGGGCCATCATTAGTTTTTACCATTCAGTTATAAATTTCAATATGATAATTTTCTTTTAATAGATATTGAAAATTTTGTTGCGTATCAATGCCTCAATTTGTTTTATTATATTATAGCAACAAGAGGGCATTAACTTTATATTTCAAAATACTCAAATTTTAAAAATAGAAGGGCCTTGGAAGCGGAAAAATATTTTTCCACATTACTTTATTGAAAATATAATATCATTCCCTTCAAATTTTTCTTGATGCTAATCATTCACCCCAATTTTATTGTGATGCATATTGTAAAAAAAGTGTTCACGATAATATCTTGGGAACCATTATAATTAAGAAAAGAAAACAGAAGATAATCGTAAAGCATAATTGGACCTTCAAGAAATGAGAATTAGGAAGGATTTGCATATAAAGAAATGTACTAGTACCAATAAATTTCTTTATCAAAGTATGCCATTCAATGATCTTAAAAGGAAAAGTTCCTTTTGTAAAGTATTAAATAACATAAAAGATCCATATGACCAAATGCTCATTGTGTGCAGTAGAAATGATGTAAAATAATGAGGCTTAAAAGTTAAGATTGCTATACATTGATTTAAGATTTTTTACTATGGCAATAAGAGAGTTGTTGCTTGAGAAAGCAAATTTAGCAATTATTGAGTCATTTTGATCTTTTGATGGATTATATTCCAATATTCTTGGTGTTTGTGATTTTAAGAAGCTTGAAGCGCATATTGCTTTAATATTGTATCATAAGAAAAAATATTTTCTTCAATTTTTTAGTAATTATTTGGAGGCTAAGGTAAAGATAGCTAGATATATACAATACCAATAGATAAATCCAATGGAGAGATAAATTTATACATCACTTGTAATTCTTATTAAATTTAAAATTCAACGATATGATGCAAAATTTTAAGTTTCATTATCTTTTTGCTCTAGTTAATTTTTATATACTCAAATCTTATATATGCAATAAATCATCATAAAAGGTCTATTATAGAAGGATACTTAGCCAAAGAATGTGTAACAAATTGCTGTAGAAATATTTTTAGTATTGAAACAAAATTCAAAATATCTACATTGATGTATATTTAGAAAAAAAAAAGTATTTTCAATATTTTTTTATTAGAACAATCTCTTAGAATTAATAGAAAAAGAAATTAAGAAGTAAAATAGTGAATCACAATTAAAGAAAGTAAATTGGATAATAGAACTTGGATTCAAGCACATCAATTTGTGCTTTTCAATTTTGATATCATCACATTAGTTTGAAGATAACCTAAATATTTCTTTATTTTATTTGAAGTAAAATTTCTTCTTAAATTCAAGTAATGTTTTTTTGATATCTTTTTTCTTTTTATAGAGAGTACAAGATTGTTTGGTAATTTGCAAAACATGCACTTTTGGGCAAAACTTTTCAAGTTTGAGGCCATTTGAGAAAAATGTCAATTTGTGGCAATTGAAGCTTCATTTCAAAAGTCATCATTTGCTAGGTGTACTTGATAGTGGCAAGTCATTAGAAATTGGAGCAAAATAGGGAGGAGAAGAACATTGTAATTAGGGATGTTAATGGATCAGGCTGGACGAGTTGGAGCCTAATCCTAATCCATTTAAAATATTTCAACCTTAATTCATTTATTAATCCATTTAAAAGCTTCAACCATAACCTATTTAATAAATGAGTTGGTGGGTTGGTAACGAGTTGTATAGTAGACAATCTAAAGCTTAGACTTTGGTAGACGATAATATCGTAGGGAGAGGCAAGAGAGTGTTTTTGGTGAAGGAAAAATAGAAATGGGATAGTAATAAAAAAATAGAATTAGAACAACAATAGACAAATGAAAATTAGGTGAAAGTAGAAAAGTTTAGCGAGAAAAAATAATCAATGAGTTTACATATATATATATAACTTTAATAAGTTAAACAAGTTAAATGGGTTAAACAGGTTGAATGATTATATGGGTTAAATGGGTTACTAAACAAGTTCACAGGTTATAAAATCTTAATCATAATTTGTTCATTTAATTAAATGGTTAAATGGATTGGTGGATCATAATCCATTTATTGAATTCAACTTAAATTCATTAGCAAATAGGTTGATGAGTTGACCATAATCATTAACACCCCTAATTTTAATGATCTTTCATATAATGCATAATTAATGCAAGCACTAGCTTAGCACCAACAATGGGGCTGCAATTGGTCTACTAGTCATTTTTTATGGCTCAAAAATATCATAAAGTTTTTTCGAATGCCAAACAACTCCTTATAAGGTAAAAAATTTAAGAAAAATCGCTATCTTTCGTAGCAACCATTTCAAGATGAAATAACAGCATATATTTTTAAACATTTTATGAATGATTTTTGATTATGTAAATATAATTTAATTACAAAACATATATTTGTCATATCAATGATGTGCTATACATAAATTTAAGAAAAAAGTAAGTGTTATTTTTTTGTTAATAATTATTTATACATAATGCAGGTTAAATAATTTGATGAGAAAAGGGATGCAAGGGTCACCGAGAAAATGAGATAACTAGTATGCCACTATTCTCACTGATCCAGTACATTGTGAGCAAATCAAATCTCATTTAATGGGGTATTTCGCTCCTAGAATTACCCATCACACTCATTAATGGTGATAAGAGAACCAACTAAATTTGATTCTTATAAAAAGGATACATCTAGCATAATAGAGATCATTTTTTTAAAAAATATACTGTCTTGGAATTTCTATAAGAAATCTTACATTCTACAAAATCCAAATCAATTGAAATCTTCTCGAAAATATAAATCTTGTGTAAGGATATTTTAATTCTTTACACTTAGCTCCATTTGGAGGAGACTTTTTTCCAATCTTTTCTTTCCATTATACATCCTTTTAATTTTCTCTATCCAAGTTCATCTCTATTTATAGAGTCAAATTCTAATTTGCAGAATGCTAAATAGGGTCAGATTAGGTATTTTGGAAAAAAGTAAGTTATGTAACTTGATTTGAACCAACTTAATTTCAAAAGTTTGTTGTTTTAGTTTAGATGATTATCAGCTTGACTTGATCTGATTTCATATATTAGTGTAAAATATAGTAAATTATTAAAAAATAATCATACATTAGCACAAGAATTAACTAAACATTATTACCTTAAAATAATATTATTTAGCAATTATATTACTATATAAGTCATAAATTAGAAATATTCTCATAAAAGGATTAATTTTGATTCTTTCATATAAATTTATATTTAAAATATATTTAATTAAGCAATTTTTAAAAAATATTATATATTTATTGACCTAATTTTTAACCTACACTGAATTGATTTCTATAGAATAAAAAAGAGTTTGATTAAAGTATAAAAAATAAGGTTGAAAGTAGGATTGGATTCAAATTTTACAATGTGAGTTAGGATTATGTTTATCCAAACCCAAGTCAACTCGACCCGACCTACACCCTTGATTAACATTAGATCGCATACGAAGATTTTCTTGGAACAAGTTCAAAAGAAATGACCCCCAATATAGTAACTCGAGAAGAGTTTCAAGCAATGATGGTTGCAATTTGGGAATGAAGGGCCTAAAAATGGTCAACTTTGTCCATGCCTAATCAAGCAATTCTCCCAAAGCATAGATTCCTAATTCACCTGCAATGAAGCTCATAAGTAACTCTTCTTCCTAAATCTCTCTACAACAAAATATTAATAATGTTGTCGCTCATCTTTTGTTTTGAAAATGATTAAGGAGCTATTTTCTCAAAAATTCAAAGCTATTAACATGAGATCATATCATGGGCAATTCAATGATCAAGATCACTTAGATACCTTTTCATAAATGTTGATCGAATGGGTCTTATAGATAAAATAAAATATCACGTGTTATTGGTATCTTAAAAGGGAAAGCACGAACATAATTTTGAAGCTTACCCCTGCCTCCATTTTATCTATTAATGTTTGATTGGAGAGTTTCCTATTGTTGTTTATAAGTAAAGTAGTTCATGCAAAGAGCCTTCAATTGATATCATGTGCAGTAAGGAGAAAATAAGTCGTTGCATAAATATATTGACCATTTCAATGGTGAATGCACCTTGGTATAAGGCTTAACTTTTGGAGATACCAAAACTACCTTCATTGAGGGATTACATCTAGGAAAGTTATACATAGACCTCAAAGTCCTTAAGCTTAATATTGTGGTATAACTATTCAACATTTGAATGCAGTAGAATAAACTATGAAACTAAACAAAAAAAGTTGGCAATATAAGGAAGTGACAAAGGTATTAATTGAAAAAATCAAAACACCGATCAACAAACTCCAAATGAATGGAATCGAAAAGGTGGAATCTCTTTATCGCCTAAGTATGAGGCTATGAGAACCTTAGTTTTATAACAATTTTCCCTAATTTAGGGTGAATATATAAATAGATAAATGATTGATAATAATTTTGATTGGTAGTGATGTTAATTCTATGCATTAAATCCATGTGTGTGACATGTGGAGTATGTGATATGTTCATGTTATGTGATACTTTAATAGTATAGATGGTCTAATTATGTTGCTTTGAGTTTTATGAGATCTGACACATGAGCATATGGGATGTGATCTGTGTTATGCCTTGATGTCATTGGTTGGTCACATTCATTAGTTCCTGATTTAATTGGTTCAGTATTAGACTAGAAAGATATGGATGATGCGTTAGTTGAATGATATGGCTATCCTTGGCTTTGTAGAGTAAGTATGAGATTTGATTACCAAGTCAAGTGTTGGGATCAAGGGGTGGCACCCCTGGATGAAATTTTAGTTGCTAGTGTTGTATGAGGTGGAAAATTAATAGAAAGTAGATATGTGCATGAAATAAGCATAAGTTGGCTAGTATGGGAATTAGAGGGATGTGATTAAAGTGTTTTGTAGTCATGCACATTGTGTATGGGGGCTAGAATGGAAGAAAACCGTTCAAACGATCATGAAGGTAAGTTCGTAGTAGTACGACTTGTGTGGTTAACTATGCAACACATGTTCTTACTCGAATGGGGCTGTTAGTTAACAACAGGACCCATATTCTCCGTGGAGAGTATTTAATTTTGGATAGAGTATCACACAACTCTATGTGGTCAACCACACGACTCATATGATTGTTACAAGAAATTTTAAATAAGGGGTGTAGGCTAAATTATTTTATTTCCTTTCTCATTCTCCTTTCTCTCCCTTTTCTTCCTCTCTCTACTTAACTATCAAAACAACTCTAAATCTTCATAAAAGGACTATAAATTGCTCTCTGGATCATCAATTCACATGAAAGAGCGAGGGCATCGAAGATTTCAACTTAGGGTATGAAGATTTTTGGGGGAAATCTTAATCTAGGTAAATAGAAATTTTCTTTCCTCAAATTAATGGTTGAAACTTATTCTAAATGGGTTGTAGAACTTGCAGGATTGACACTGCTTTTTGATTTTTTGGTTTAGGGCAATTTGGGACATGAGGTGAATTGGTATTAGTTATAATCATGGGGAATTTTAGATCTTTTATTAATATTCATGGATAGCCTTCTATCACAAGTGAGTGTGTTGGCCTAAAATTGATTGATTTGGTGTAAGGACTAGGAGTATCCTTTGTAATACCTATTAGATGTTCGACGAAATGCTTGTGTGAAAGGTAGATGTGTTAATCTCATGTGTGACTTGATAATGATGTGAATGACTTGTGGTACTTGTATTACATTGTGTTGATTGCATTCCATATGGAATGGGCATATATTATCTTGGTTCTTATGCATGGTATGACCATGAATGCATTGTTATCATGTGGATACATGGAGGAGTTGTATGAGTGAGTTGCTTGATTAGGTAGAGTTATTTATGACCCTCGATGGATATGAGGACAGGATTATGTATGGTCCTTGATGGACATGAATATAAGGTTGTTCATGACCCTCAATGGACATGTTGTTAGGATTGTGCATAGCCCATAAAAAACATATGGCTAGAGTGCATCCATGAGAGTTTGGTATTGGTCCCATTCATTAGTGCATAGTCATTTAGGTTATAGTCTTAAATATTATTATGACATATACATATAAAATTTTTAATTTAATTTTTACTTTATATTGACTATTATCTACTTATTGAGTTTATTTGGACTCACTTGTCTTACCATTGTATTTCAGATGACAGGTTGGTGAGGGAGCTCAAGATGGGGATAGGGGAGATCCTTATCCTAAGGCTCTACCTTAGTAAACTTTAGGACTTGACATCTTTAATAACTTATTAACTATGAATTTTTTGTGATCTAAGAATATACATCCCTATTTAGTCTGATTATTATTAATTTGAAATAGGCATGATATATTTATAATTTTTTGAATATACATTTAACTATTTTGCAAATATGATGACCTTCTGGATTATTTGCTATAATTATTTATAGGATGTAGAAATCTTTTGTTATATGAGAGATGTGGTTTATATGCATATAAGTGTTGAATCAATATATGAGAATTATTTACATAGATAATTGCAAATACATGTTTGTAATGTTATTTATTACTCACTATGAATGAGGTTGTGTTAAACATGCCGAAGTAGTTTTCAACCATATGTCACCCTTTATAGGCCTTAAAGAGATATTGTTGGATTTTTGTTAGGCCCCGTGAAACCCATTGATTGGTTATTAAATATGCCTAGCCACTAAGGTGCTACAAATATATACTCTGGTTACGTCATAGGATAGTCTTCATTGTTATTAGGTATAAAGGCTTATTGAAGAAGCCCAATCAAATGAAGGCTCCTTCAGAAAAAGGGATCCTACATGCTTGTGTATTTATTATAAAGAATATAGGCAATTTATATAGAAATATATATAGTTGAAGAATGTCATAGAAGGACTCAATAGAAAAGGCTAACTCACTTAGTTTATTAAAAGAGTGGAAGAAAATACCCTCATACCACTCCATCTGTAAGTTCTAATCCCAAGTATGAGCTTTCAATACTTTTATGCATGGAATCACATATACTATTTATGAACAACATTGCTTATGAAGGTACTACTAGATCAAGTGAAAGAAAGTATACACATTTGGAATCAGTCTTAAATAAAAGACCCCTATACACATTGTTTTTAAAATTGGATTGGATAGCTCGGACCAATCGGTCAGATCGTGAATTGATAGTTTGCAGTACAGTTAGACTCGACTTTCGGTTCTTTCTAAAAACTGCTTGAACCAGATGATCGAATCGTATAAGCAATTGAACCATGATTCTGTTCGACTATGTTTTTAAAAAAAGAAAAAGAACCCAAGTATGGGCCCCACACAAAATGTCCTATTGCACCTCATCCCTTCTTGCTTCCCCCGGCCTCTAGGGTTTTTCAAACTCACATTCAGTGAGCTTACTCCTAATTAGTCGTTGATCAGCCACCAGAGAATTGATGTTCAAGTGTCCAATAGCAGGCTCCATCGTCTAGCACCATCAATTCTAGTATCTGGCCAACATTTTTAAATGAGAATCAAGCAGCTTCCTTTGTTTTGACGATGCTCACCATCTTCGTCTTTGGCCAACCACACCGACGAAAGACAATAGAAAGAGTAGTCTTAGGTTACCATCAACATCTTAGTTTCTTATCCCTTTGCCTTATTTTGGTATAAAAAAGGAGTTCTTTGCCTCTTTGGTCAGTATCTTCATTTTTACCTTAGTCAACATCTTTTTGGTGAATGTTAATGGTAAATGATAACATCTTCTCTAGGGTCGTCTAGTCATCTTCTCCGGTGATGAATGATAACTCATAAAAATATGAGTATCATGACCTATTTCAGTCTATTTTTGCATGTTAGTCCAAGAGATTAGGTTTAATTAGCATTCATTTAGCTAAATTTTCACTTGCTTTGCATTTTAGGAGCATTATATGATTTTCATGCATTTTTAGTATAAATTAGGCATTTTTAGTTCAGTTATTTAGTTTCATTCATTTTTACAGAAAGGACGGAGAATCACAAGCATGCGAGTAAGTTGAAGAATGAACAAAGCCAAGTGAAGAAGCCGGTAGGCTGGTGCCCAAGCGCCACCCTACATGCCTAGCCAGAAGTTCTAGCACTCACACAGGAAAATGCCTCAAGAGAGTTGGCACCTAGGCACTGACTAGTGGTGCCTAGGCGCCACTTCACTAACATGCAGAGTCATCCCAGAGAGTTTCTAATTTACGCAGCTCTAAAGAGTTGGTGCCTAGGTGCCAATATACATTCGTACATGTGCAGGTTTCTGCACATGTGCTGCACAAGCTACCCATTCTAAATAGAACATAGGGTTGTGTGCAAGGGAGTTCCATAGACCATAGAGGAGAGACCAAAATAGGGAGTAGTTGCTATAGAGAAAAGGAGGAAACCAAAGCTTCAAGGAAGGAGAGAAGAGCAAGTGGAGATCCAAGCCATCACCGTAAAATCCATTGAGTTTCATCTCCTCTTCTCATCTATCTCTACCTGTTTGTTATTCTCCTTACTTGAGATGATTGTAAACTCGATTTTAATGGAAATTGAAGTCATGTTTATGGGTTGAACTTGACTATGGTGGGAGATATGTAGGATTTGAATTCATAACTTATAATATTTGATTTTCTTATGCTTGAATCAGTAATATAGTTGTTCCGTGACATATGTTGCTTGAGATTACCTTTATATATTATGCTTAATGCATTTACAAGCTTTGCACCTTATGGATTGATCTAATATTCAGATTCATGCTTGGAAAAGTGGGATTTGAATGAGATCCATATATAAGGCACAAGTATTC
>JAXCLR010000092.1:25457950-25476623 GCA_035584095.1 Annona squamosa
AAATGTGAAAAAATAATTAAAAAATAGAGTAGTTATGAAGAGTGAAAGGTTTTGGGTTGAAAAGTTTTAATTGACAAGTTTTGTCCCCAAACAAACATACCCAAGATATGAAATATATAAGTCAAACACATGATAAATGAAAAAACAAATATGCATATAATAGTTAATCCAATGATAAGTTGCATCCTTATTTTAGCCATTTTATGATGTGGATTGATATATAATAATTAAGTCATCCCAATTTTAGCATCCATGTTTCTCACTATAAGCTGCATTCTTAGCTGCAGAGTTTAGTCTATTTTTGTGGATTTATGTAGTTGGAATTGTATAGTTACTTCTACAAATAGGCAACCTTGTGTTAAATCCTATAACAACTACCTATTTTGGATAGACTTGTAAGATATATTTTTTGCAAATGAATATCTTATATATTTTTTTAATTGGAACCAGAACCAACCCACCCTTGAAAAAATAGGGTGGGGTATGCCTCAAACCAATTCGACCTCAAATAAGATAAGAGTAGAAGTTTTTAAAAATAGAGAAAGAGTAAGGTCGACCCCTAGTCGGACCAAGTTGCACCCCTACCATAAATACTTGACAATTGACTTTAAAGCTTAGAATAAACTAGGGGTGAAAATCGGGGCAGGTAAGGGTGTGCCCTACCCTGACCCTAAATTTAAAAATTTTGTTTGACCTTACTATTTATACCGAGTTGGGACAAAGTTAGTCTGGCGTCACCTTTCTTTAAGAGGGGTTGGTTTCGGGTCGGTACCAGGACAACAAGTCAGGTTGAAGTGAGTAAAAATTTTATATAAATATCAATATAGACTCATATTTATGATAAATTGAAAGGTTAAATGATTCAATATTTTACTATTTAGTGAATAAAACACAATTCTCATAACGAAGCATTAGTAAATTTTTTAAAATAATTTCGTTTACAACTTAATCTTGATAAATACGTGTATTAACCTTACAAACCATTGATGTAAATTTTGAACTACATATAAAATGCTAAATTGCAAAATAATAGTATTCATTCTTGTAAGATACAAACAACATAAATAATATTTTTATTTTATTCATAAATATGTTAATGAGATAACTTGAACAACATATATGCAATTAAGAAATAAAAATTTATCAATATAAATAAGTTGTAAACTTAAACGTACATCAACATAAATTATATTCACATTAACAATCATAAAGTTAAACATATTTATTCGAACAAAACAACATTTACATAAATAAATTATATAATTTTAAAAAATAATTTATACCTCACTGGTCAGGGCATGGTCTGCTTGCGCCGCCCTTGGAATTGAAATACAAATCTAAAATCCTAACTCGTCCCACCCTACCTCACTGGATCAAAATTCTTGCCCTAACCCTCTATAAAATCGAAGCAGGGCAAGATGGGTCATGAGTCGGTCTGCCCCTATTTTCTTCCCTAGAATAAACAGCATCAGCTAAGATACCGGAAAAACAAGTTGATCAGGATCCATCTTAAGGCCCGGTGTATAAAGAAAAAGATTATTAGGTTATCCTAAATCCTGTAACCAACAGCTTACTTTTTTTTTATTTTCTATAATATTTTTTAATTACTGTAGAAGTTTTTTCCTTTGAACGTTCTAGGACATTATGTTCATTCCATTCGGCATCCCTTCGCATTCGTGAACAGGAGGCGTGAAATTGTAGGAGCACGCGTGGCGCATGTGCGATCAATCGAATCATGACCAAAAACAGGCATTAGAATATTTCCCTTAGCAAGTCATTCACCAGCAACGAAGACTTCGCTATCAATTATTATTTTCAATCTCTGATAAATGATCAGGCCACCCTCAATTAAATGGAGCCAACCAGCCAACCGTACTGATATTTGCCTCTAGAGTAGACCTCATATTAAGAACTAATTGGTCAAAATATGGCTTTTAAATTAAGTTCCTAATTAGTGAATGCTTTCGAAGGGAAGGGTCGTGACATACGCAAAAAGGAAGAGACTTGTATGGCATAACTAAATAGAACTTTTGCACATTTTCATTAATCATGAACAAGATCTATACAGACACGTACATCCACTGATTCATACATCTCGATCGGAAAAGATGGAGACCCTCTAGCCATCTAAAGAAAATTAAAATTTCACAATCTAAAGGAAACCTACTGGAGGAACATGCTTTGCAAAATTCAGACAAACCTTGCATATATATTTGTAATCTATCCAAGTAAGAAGCATACATGGGGGTGATACTTGGGATGACAAAACTAAAATTTACCAAACTCAATTTGCAAAATAACTAAAATTTACCAAACTCAATTTGCAAAATTTTATATACTAATCCTATTTATATAAATTAAGTTCGAGTTAAAATTCAAGTTTAAATCAGAGTTGACAATTTTTTGTTTGAGTAAAAAGCAACAAGTTTAAAATTTCATATCAATATAAATTAATAAGTCATTTAAATGAAAATAAAAATAATATCCAATTCAATTTAAGAAACGCATAGTAATGCAATATATTTTAAAACATTTATCTTTTCAAAAAATATAAAGGGAAAAAACAACAATGTAAAAGTAGATGATATAAATAACGCATAATATAATTTTAGCATGATAAATAACTATGGAAACGTAAATAAAACTGATATAAATTTTTCACTATAAAGATATATTATTTAGATTTTATGCCGATAATATATAAATATGAATTTTTTTTTTAGGTGTTACAGTTGGAATGTCATACTCCACAACCGAAATTTCCATTTTGGTTGCGATCTTATTATACTTATTTCATTGGCATAAGAATTGGAACTAATTCGTTGCCGAAAAGGAAATGCGGCACAACAATGGTAACGACACTTGTTTCAATTTTTGTTGCTAAAAATAAAATTATTTGCAGTGATAGGGAAACTGGTTTTAGGTTTCTCGGATTCAGATTTGCTTTAACCCTAAGTCTAAGAATACAGATCCAATTTTCCCGGTTTAGGCTTTCCAAAAGTAAATCCAAACATTGATTTTTCTCAAGTTGGGACTCAACCAGTACGAAGTTGCACCCTTAAATGCTATACCGATACAACCATTCGCTTGCATTTAAAAAAATACTTTTAGAATTTCATAGGTGTAAAGAAGCAACTTGGTATGAATCAAGAGGAGTCACAACTCACAAGCCATTTGCATCTTCCCATTGCTTGTATCTTGTTGCTAGATAACAATTTTGGGGCAAGTTTTATATAATTTACATGTAAGCTCATAGATGTTTGCAGCTAAATAATTGCATTACAAGAGAATTCATTTTTGATAACTATTAGACGCCAAAACGTATTTGCAACCAAATATTAGGTTACATTTTAGAACAACTTTGTAATGATTTGATACAAGTTTGGATGAAAAGTTTTTTATATGAGTTTTTGAATTGGAAGTACATGATATAATAGGAATAATAATGTGAAATAAATAAAATTAAATTAAAATAGATAGAATAATTGTATGGATAATTATGTAGAGATAAATGAAAAATATAATGGTTGTATAAGAAAGTGTGATGAAATATTAAAAAAAAATAATAGTTATGAAAAGTAAAAAAATTTTAAATTGAAAAATTTTAGCTAAATATTTTTTTATCACCAAACACACCTTTAATGAATAGTACTTAGATGTACTCTTTTTTCATTGAATATATTCCAGCCTAAGTATGGGCAAAAGTTGCATCTAGCAAGCAGTGGTAACAAATTGCTGCCTTAGGCATCATTTGATAAACATGGTCGGTGAAAAACTAGTTCTTCTTTATATTTCTTAAAAATTGATTTGACATTTTAACTACTTAACTACTCCACTTTTCATTTCTATACTTATATTCTAATTATTTTATACAAAAATATATTATTTTTTCCCAATTTACCTATATCATATTACATTATTTTCACATTTTTCAAGAATTTCCCTTCTCAACTTTCCACCTCCATTCCTACCCACATTAACAAACCGTGCCTTAGCTCTTAATACCTGTAGGCAAGGGAAAAATGGCTTGCTTATGATGATGCTTTTATAAACAAATGAAAATCCTACTGAGTAAGCATACAAACCATGAATTATTTCCCACAAAATTTCTTTCTTGTGGCTGGAACAGTGCATATACCACCAACCGGTGGAAACCAAATTTTTAATCTTTGTAACAAATTTTGATTACCAAAAAAATCGTGTAGTGGTTCACCTATTCAGAAGAGGACTTGTACACATGTATAACATGAATTGGAATCCATGGCTTGGCAGGCAAAGAATGCAGGATTAGAGAATGGGAGCAGATGAAATGCGGGACCCGCAAAGACTATTCAATAAGCATGCAATGCTATTTTTTGATTCCATCCTCTGAATGATTTGGGCAGGCGTGCAGCTTACATGTGGAGGGTGGCCCACCTGAATCTGATCACACAGACATGAGACGCTGTAGATATAGTCATATAGACGCTGGTGTCTGTTGGTGGATGCCTTGCCTGCCTACTGCAGCTTGGTCCAAACTCCAAAACCCGAATCTCGTGCCTCTCTCACAGTTCGAATGATTGGACGACTGAGATGTAAAAGTGTCATCGGAAAACAAACGCGCTATAAATAGGCCGGCATATATTCTCCACTGTCATCATTCCTTCATTCAAAAGTGTAAGATATATGCATGTGCTTTTGGATTGATGGAAAAACATTGAATCATTACCAAAACCGGCATATATGTTTAATTCACTCGTCACGCACATTAAGGGCACGTTCTTAATCGTTTAACATGGATGAAGAAATTTTAATGACAAAAAGTAATTGTGTATTGGGAAATGAAAAAATATATTTGAAAATAAAAAAAGTAATATTAATGATGAGAAAAAGTAAGGTCAGAGGCTAATATGATGACATAAGTGTAATGATTGGGAGCAAATGATAGTTCACGTAGAAGAATATATAGAAATAATTGAAAAATAAAATAATTATATAGAAAGATAAAAGTTAATATTTGTTTGGAATAGTATATAGAGAAGTATGTAGTTTTTTTTTTACCAAATACATAGTTAATTAAAGATTTGTATGAAAAATAAAAGAAATAGTATAGAAATGAAAAAAATTCCGCTAGCAAACTTGAATGAAATGTGAATGGGATAAAATTTTCTACTGTGACCAAATATTTCTGTTTTTCTTTATAATTTTTTTTCAATACGTACTAACTTTATTTTTTTAAAATTCCAATATAAGATTTCATTCTCAATACACAATAATAGTTTTTCATCTCATTCTTGTCTTCATGTACCTCGTAGCATCTCTTATTAAGGAATGCAAAATCATGTCTAATTGGTTGATATGAATATGTGTAAAATAGTATACGTGAAAGATCAAAAGTTAAAGTAAAAGCAGTGGTCTCTTTATCACTCCTCTAAATTACAATGGGGGCAAACGTTTGGCATTTAACATGGGCTGCATTAGGGGTGGAAATTGGGGCGGGTCGGGGTGTGCCCAACCCTGACCCTCCTTTTCAAAAATCTTGTTTGACCCTTATTTTATACCGGGGATAAGGTCAGTTTGACCTTTACTTTTTTCTACAAAGTTTCGGGACAAAATTCGAGTCGGTATCGGGTCAATGGGTTGGGTAAAAAACTGCGGGTCAAGTAAGAAGTTTTTAAAAAATTATAAAACTATCAAGTATAAACACAAATTTATATTAAATTTAACTACTATATGCTTAAATCTATTATTAATCAGTCAAAGTAAATATAAATAATTAAATAAAACATAAATATTAGCATTGAACGAGGTTTTTCTTTTTAATGTAAAATATCAGAAAACGGGTCAGCAGGTAGGTCCACCCCACCATCCTGTTAAAAATCGAATTTTGCCCCGACCTGCATTTCTTTAAAATCATCAAAAATCCCGACCCACCCCGCCCCACCGGGTACACAATCCCAACCCACCCCGGTATTAAATAGGATCGGGACAGGGCGGGTCACGGGTCGACCCGCACCGATTCCCACCCCTAGGCTGCATGAATTTAAAAAGAAATTGGAAAAATACTATCCCATTCACACGCCCTCATTGACAAGTGGTGTGTAGACTGTCAAGAAGCACGTTTTGGTATCATGTGTTCTGGATTTTTGCACATTAGGCCTCCAACTTTGCATAATTGAAACTAGGCCTTCTTGTTTTGCGTATAATAGGTATTACGGCCTGTAATTTTTTGCATTTGCCTTGTAATGTAGACATTGCCATTGAAGGTTTGCAATTAGCAAAATTACAAAATCTAATTTGTACAAATATCGAGATACAATTTGCTAGGAGCAAAGGAACTGTTTTTTGAAAAAAGCGGATTATGGATGTGTATTAAATGATTCCTCTTCAGCGGAATATTCTGTTTTCTGCAAGCTTATGATGGCTTTGATAAATTCAATGAACCCAATACTTTTTATTAAATTTAATTAAGATATTAAAAATCATCTTGCGTGGAATCCAATCAAGATTTTTTTTTTTGTATTTGAACTAAATAATTGTCAATAAATATAATTGGCAGCTCGAATTCATTAAAAGTATCTTAATTTGCAAAAATGAAAATGTTCGATTAAAATGTTCCACAATTGGAACCATTTCCCAATAAGCGGAATCCACAATCCATGGAACCCATTATTGAATAACTCTTATTTCATTATATATTATGTTTATTTCGTGGTGAAAATTTTTATCTAACTAAAGATAATATATTAGAAACTATGGGTGATTTATCCGAAGCCCAAACCAAGAATTTCCCTAGTTCGGCTGAAGTGGAAAATATTTTCATTGTATCAATACGAAACTTTCACTTTCTATAGCTATCTTATTTTTTAATCATTTTTTCATATCTTCTTATATAACTACCTTACTTATCAATTATTTCCTATAATTATTTGTACAACTAACCTATTTATTTTAACTTTATCATCTTTACTTGACCTCTGGTCATATGCACTCTAGTGTGTTGAGCCTGCATATGCTCATTTTTTTATTTTTCTTTACACAACTGTTAATCTAAGTTTATTTAAGATATGTGTCAATTTGTACTGCTTTTGGAAATTTTTAGATATTTTTCTGATTTTTAGATTTTTTCTAATTTTTAAAAATCTCAAAAAAATCTAAAAGTCTCCAAAAATAGTAAAAATTGATAAAATGTTAAATACACTTATTTAACAATTTTATGAAAAAGTTTCAAAAAAATAAAAAAAGGGTGAAATACACCGACGTGCATTGCTCAATGCACCCGGGCGCATATAAGAGTTACCTTTTTACTCCTCATCATTACCCCCATTATATCACATTATTTTTAAATAATTCAAAAATTTTTATACTAAAAATTTTTCATCAAAAGTTTTATCACTTTCAAAACACATCATAAATTTTCAGTTTCTAAATATGAGTTCCTTTGTTAACCTCACTACTATGCTATCCAATTCTATATTTCTCACCTTGATAATTAATGAGAAATTCATTTCATCTTTTATATTTAACATAACTTGTATTATCAAGACAACTTAATCATTTATCTAGTATTTTATTCATAATCCCATCAAAAAATGGTAAAGTCAACATGATAAGACCATTTGATGCTAAATATCAACTTTACAATTATATTTTCAACATTCAAACTATTTTAAATCAAGAATGATCCTCTTAGACCAAATTAAGCAAATGTTCTGCTTAGACACCTCAAAAAATCTATTTTAAAACACTTTTTTTTCTTTTTTCATAAACTTGTTTACCTAAGTGTATTTAACATAGAAATAAAATTTTTCCATTTTTGGATATGTGTGTATATTTTTTTAAAGATTTTTAAATATGGATGATTTTAAACATATATATACACATAAATATTTAAAAATCCCAAAAATATATATACACACATATATTCAAAAATGACAAACTTTGATTTATATGTAAAATACATTTAGATAAACAATTAAGTGGAGAAAAAAATTAAAAAAACCAAGAATATATATACACACATATTCAAAAAAGATAAATTTTGATTTATATGTAAAATACATTTAGATAAACAAGTGTGTAGAGACAAAATAAAAAAAATTAAGAAGTTTTTTAAGGTGGGCTAAGCGGGATATTTGCCTAGCCTCTGCTAACAAAATCACTTATCCTCTAAAATATCATGATTATCTAGATAAACGATTCTACAAAGTATAATTATATTCTAATGTATATGTGAGTGGATTAAAGCAATTTTCATAATTTACACATGAATATATATACAAATATTTAAGAAAATGTAGCCCATGCATATATTTGATTTTAATGAAATTTAATTTCTTAACTAAGTAAATGATATTAAATACAATGAATTGAGTAAATTTTTATCAGTCATTAAAGTGTAAAAATGGATAGGTTATATGAAATTATTTCAAAGTGATCTAATTACATAGAAACAAGACTCTTAAAGTATGTGATCATATAAACTTAGTCTCCTAACTAAATGACAACAGAGTGAATTTTTCATCAATCATTAAAAATGAAAAAGTTACATGAAATCATTTCAAAGTAAATTATAAAGAAATAAGACTCCTAAAGTATGAGATCATATATAATAAACATGTAATAAATTTTGATTATTTAATGGTTGGTCCATTAAGTATAAGGAAAAAACTTTAAAAAATGACTGAAACTTAAAGCTAATGATAGAAAAATAAAATAATTTGGTATTTGAAATATCAAATAATATCAAAAGAATATTGAAATTTTTTTAACTCTTACCAAATAAACGTGTAATTAAAAAATGGAACTTTTTAATTTAACTAAAAATATATTATAATAAATAATCAAAAAATATATATTATAATAAGGCAAAGATTTTTAAGTTTATCATTCGTGTCCAAAAATTTTCTAAAGCTTTCAAATTATATTATTTTTTACAAACTATACCATATAAGTTTGCCAATTATAATTTAGACCTTGTATTTTGCATATTTGAAAATTAGCCACTATAAGTTTGCAGTTTTTACGAAATCGACCTGCGGTTAATGGCTATTAATGATAGTATCTCTTCTATAAAACCGAAATTTTATAATTTACAAATATAGAAAAAGAAATGTAATTACAATTATGCATAGTTATATGGTATAATTTCTAAATCCTATTTGTTGAATAGAGCTTACTTATTTGTGCATTCGGGAAGAGGAGATCATATGTGAAGTGGTGCTCTTTCTCATCTGAGAGCAAATCAAAGAATTAATTGGCTCATCACATCTTTCGAATTCCAAACTGGAATAAAGAGAAAATCAAGGCATTAAGTGGATCATCAAACCTTTGGAATTAAATGACTTAAGCTTAAATTGGGGTTGGCAGTTAGCCTACGACCCACCGGCGGAGCAAAATTTATATGGGTAGGCTAATTATATACATCATCATGTATTTTTAACTAAAATATAATATTTATTTATTTTTACAAGTTATTTTTATTTTTCTTTATAAATATGTTTTCCTAAATGTATTTAATCTACATACAAAGTTTTTCCATTTTACAATATTTCCACATTTTTTATTTTTTCAAAGGGTAAAAATGACTTAAATGCTCCTATAATTGATCTTTTTTAAAAATAAAATATAAATATGTAAAAGTATTGTAAAATGGAAAAACTCTATATATGAATGCCTTATAATTGATCTTTTTTAAAAATAAAATATGAATATATAAAAGTATTGTAAAATGACAAAACTCTATATATGAATTAGATACGATTATGAAAACATATTTATGAAGAAAAATAAAATAAAAAAATGAAATACAATAAATGAATATTATATTTTAGCTTAAAATACATTAAGGTGTATATAACTATGCTCCTTTATAAGGAAAAGCAATTTCAAAGTTGTTTGATACAGGATGTGATCTTGTTACAAATGCTAACTATTAGTGGCCATTTTACCATTTTATTAAATTTTTTTTATAGAACTGGTAACTTAGGTGTATTCATCTTACTAGAACGCTCACTTATTTTTATAGGAGCGATTCCATATAACTTCATCTATTTTTGAGATATTTGATAGAAAATTCAATCCATTTATTGCATTTAATATCATTTGTTTAACTAGGAAACTAAATTTCATCAAAATTCAATATGCGCGAAGGCAACATTTGCTCAAAAATAAGTATATTCATATGTAAATTAATAAAAATGCTTAGATCTATTCATATATGTATTAGAATGTAGCAATACTCTATAAAATCATTTATTCACATATTTATGATGTTTTAGATGGTTTAGATATTCAAAATATTACTTAAAAATTAATATTTAATATTAAATTATTTTATTACGTTGATTATATACATTTATGTTAGATCTTGTAAGATCTATTAGATCTTCTAAGATCATGTAAGGTGACCTAATATAATATAATCTTAAAATTATACATAAAAGTAGTAGCTTAGTGTATTTTGAAATATAATAATTTCTTCAATGATTGATTCTTTTTCTATTTGAGCATGAGGAGAAAACTCTATTTAAGCACAACATAAATAACGGGCTGCCACTCAGATTGCTGCAATACATTTCTTTTTCCCTTTTGACTGAACTTTCAATAGTTGGCCCATACGAATTAAAATAAAAAAGGAAGAGATAGTCGTAAAGGTGCAGCCATTAAAGGGCCTTTCAAATGGGTTTATTGCTTCTACCTACTAGAATTAATATCAGCAATTTTGTTCTTGATAATAAAAGTATTAAAACATTTCTTTTGTATGTTACCAATAAATTAATTTTTATATAATATGGTGGTACTAATGAAGTATGAAAGTACATTATAGAAATATTTGATATAATCAGAAAACTTAAAGCATTGGGGATGATAATTTCTAATTCTTTCATGGTGATATTTGTGTTTAATCTTTTTCATCATGGTTCTTTAATTTTTAACAACGCACGTAAGGAAATATAGATATTGAGTGTATTAATATCCTTGTTTGTAGAAAAGGAAGAAAAGATTGAAGCCGGAAGATTTACGAATTATCAATTTTATATTAACACTGACACAACACAATTTAAAAAAAAAAAAAAAAAAAAAAAAAAAAGAAATTTCTCTCAAAGATAAGTAATGGGATGACATATGTCACATTTTTTATAAGAAAGGAAAAGACTCTGTACTCAATAAGATTATTCCTGTTATTCTATGTAAAATCATGATATCAATAGATTTAGGTACACTTTTGCATTATCCATAATCCAACAATTTAACGATGGAGCCTATATACAACGATAATATACAAATAAAAGGATTTTCGTGATAATATAAATTATGCTAAATATAATTGATGACATGAATTTTTCATCAACCTTTTAGATGTTAAAAATAAAGGGAATTACATAGTGAAGAGATTCCCCTAGAAGCACTCTTGTTCATCTTATCAAACAAGTTTTACTATTTTTGAAAATACATTTATAATTTTTTTACAATATTATTTTTTGTCACAATTGATGGCCAATTCACCTTAGAATTTTTCATCTTATATTTTTCTTCAAGTGATAAATGACCAACACACATAAACAGAGTATTTTAGTCAATTTCAATAATTTTTTTTTGAAAGGAAGTCATTTTCAATAGTTAAAACGACTCAAATATCCCTATATTTAAAAATATAAATATATATACGCAACTTCAAAATGTTAAAACTTGACTTATAAATTAAATATATTTTCTCATGGAAATTAAAAAAACTAAATTAAATATATTTAGATAACAGTTTTATCAAAAAAAAATTTAGAATAGGTAAAAATGGGCCGGGCAAACGAGACCAATTCTTGTTTGATACCTATGGTTTCCTGCACTTCTCAATTTGCTTCTTCCAATACCATTTTCTAAGGTGGTTTGGTACCAGTGATTCCGCCAATAGTGCTGATCTGTTCAGGCTGAAATAAAAACACTTAAAACTTTGCTTCCTTTTCTTGCCCATATTTAATTTTTAATGAAAATTTTAATTTACATACCACATCCTCTTAGGCTGGCCACTTAAGGCAGTCACAAATCATATTTTTCATTTTTTTTATAAACAATAGAAAATGACCACAATACCTGTGTTTGAAAATTAAAAAATATATAAACAAATTAAAGATTGGCGAAACTTAAATTATGAATTAAATACACCTAAGTGAACATGTTTATTTAAAAAACAAAAGAATAAAACAATATGGTTTACAAAGGGATGCAATTTGGGTCCAACTGCAGCCCGCCACACTTGATCACCTTTCTTAGTTCACATACCAAAATTTCTAACTCATAAAAGTTTGTATATACTTTTTATTGAATTTCAAAAATCAACTACTTTTTTAGGTTAAAAAATACTTAATACCCTGAAAAGCAGTAGAATTTTGAAATTAAAGTAAAAATATTTTTTTTTAAAATCATAAATTTCGGTTGACGTAATAAATACATTAGGGATAACATATCTCACGCAAAAGGTTCAAATTTCTTTTTTAAAAAATAAGTAAATCAAGGCGGCTTTATAGGATCATTGCCCTTAAGAGTCCACTGGTGAACTGGTTCAAACACGACTTGTGTTTGTAATGATGTGATATCTATTACGCTTACTTCACTAATAACGGGAGTAATGTTTCAATGCAATGCATTGAGGGTGCAAAACTTTATTTTTTAAATAATTTTTGAAATTTTTTAATAAAATTATTACTTTATGCGTATTTAATCTATTAATTAAAATTTATCATTTTTAGACACGTGTATATTTTTAAAATTTTAAAATACGGAAAGTTTTAGTCATTTTTAAATGACTAAAATACCCCTGCTTTTAAAAAATTTTAAAAATGTATTTATACATCTCTAAAAATAATAAAACTTAATACGTAAGTTAAATACATTTATACTAACAATCTTTTCAAAAAATATTTTTAAAAATGAGGTATTGCACCTGATGCATTGAATCATTACTCTCATAATCATATCTTTAGCTGAAAAACGAAGTTTCATCAAAACTGAGTGCGTTCATGAGGCCCATTTGATAAAAGGGGCAATAATTCAATACAACCGGCCACGCGGAGATGCCCCGGTGGCCTTTTTTTTTTTTTTTTTTGCAAATCTAAGCTAGTTTTGTTGTTTGAAACCATGTGTTATCACGTCATCAAAAATTACTTCTATTGGAAACTTATATTTGTAAAAATATATATATTTTTAGCTTGCAATCATGTTAGCCTAAGCACTGACGGAAAAACCTATTACAAGCATATCAAAAATGATGAAACATAATTTATATATTAAAATACAATTTGATTAACGAATTTATGAAAAAAGTAAAAAATAATAATAAATAGCATTTTTTGTTGGGCGGGCTAACATGATCACAACTTTTTTTAATTACAATTCATGTGTTTTTTTAAATCATAAATAAATGTATATGAATAAACATGATAAATTTTCATAATTAGAAAAAAAGCATTTTAAATAAAAAATTGTATTCAATCATTGCCCTTTGATAAATGTGTAAAATCAACATAATGAAATTTTGTAATTTTTACATCCATTTTAAAGTTTGTAATTCTCGACCCTAAATTTAGTAGAATATGGTAAAAAAATTTACCTATGAGTATGGGTAGGGTAGAAATTATTACCCAACATCCTAAATAAGATAAAGATATAGTACACACGCTAGGTGCTCAGAACCGACCCGGATGAGTACCCACATGAGTATCCTAATATGTAAATAATTATAAATATGTGTATATAAATAAATATATAATTTCTATCCCACATTCACCAATAAATTATTGTTGATTTCCTTATTTACTTTTTTATAAATTATACAATGTTTGTATTATTAATGACAGATGATCATAACATGAATGCAAATGATAATGTTAATATGATTATTAATATGAATAATGAGATTACAAAGAATGTGAAAATAGATATAAACAATAAAAAAATGAAATTAGTTAAAAACTGTATAGTCTAAAATATAAATGAGTATTATTTTAAAACATATTCTTTTACATGTCATCTTGGTTATTGTAAAAACTGATTTAAAACTGAAACCAGAACTGACCTACGAGTAATGGGTAGAGTAGGATACAGTAGAAACCAACCTTATAAGTGAGTAAGGCACAGTAGGCTTTTTTGAAATAAGATATGAGTAAGGTAGACTACTATCCAACACGACCCAAGTTACACCCCTAAGTAATTCGATATATTTTCTTTGAGTAACTAATGCAATATCTTATTCATCCGAAAAAAAGTCTTTGTAGATGAAAATTGTAACAATTTTAACGCTCATGCAAATGGATTTAAGTTTTTTTAAAAAAAAATGATATACAATAAGCAAGTACGGCACATCTAAAACTTAGATTGAAATAATTTTTGATACTTTCATAAAACAAATAATTTTAAAGAATATGAACCATTGAATTTTAATTTCATCATCATGGTAAAACCATCTTAAGAGGTTCTCACAATTCTTCTAGTGTGAAACCCATATATAATGTTTATTTATGTAGGAAAAATGTTTTAAACAACATAGATAGATATTGAATTGAAATCTTTAAATTGAAATACAAATTAATTTTATTATGTTAATTTTACACTTATTAAATAGGACCCATGAAAAACTTTCATTTGGAGAATATTTAGATCTATAGTTCAATAAATAATTTTAAATATAATAAGTGGAGTAGATTTCTTATCACCATCAAGGGTCCAAAATGACATAGTACCACCAAAAGCTAGATGGCTTACTTAGCCCAAGCCAATAAACTTATTTTATTTTTATTTTTTTTGCTTTTTCTATCAATTTATTAATCCAAATACATTTAATACATAAATCAAGTTTCACTATTTTCGAAGAGAAGTGTATTTTTTGAATTTTTAAACATATGGTTATTTTAGCCATTTTCAATAGGTTAAAATTACCAAAATAATTGTGTTTAAAATTTATACATATACGCATATTTACAAATAGTAAAACTTAATTTATATATTAAATACAAAAAACTAACAAGTTCATAAAAGAAAAAGCAAAAAAAAAAAAAAATTAAATTGGTTTTTTGGCCATCTTGCCAACTTTACTTCGATTTTATATCATCATCTTCATCAGCCACTTCCTAAGAGAGGTCAGCTGCCTTAATCCTGTTGCACTATTCTTTATGACCATGAATTATATTTTCAATAATCTCTAATGCCCTTATATCTTGTTTAATTACATCTATCCACATTTTCCTGATGCATCCATGTAGCATGCACAAACCGCCTTACTATGTTGTCCCTCATTTTATTACACATAGGCTTTACCTTAGATTACTTCTGGTTGCTCTATTTCCAATTTTAGCTTGTCCCTCAAATTATGTAGGTGCCTTGGTGCAACAACCATCCATCTGAAAAATTCGGAAGAAAAAAAAAAAAGAATGGGAAAAGAAGAAGAAGAACCCAACCACAACTAGCAATTACACAGTCAAACTACATCCAAAGCATCAGGGAACAAAACAAATAATAATAATAATAATAATCAGCATATACAAAGGAAAACAACAGTCAAAATTTCCACCATAATAGTCACAAGTATCTCTATTCAAATAATCCATGGTATCAACTTACATAATCCTTTTCGATTCAATTCTTTTTCTTTCTTTCTTTTTTCTTTTTTTTTTAAAGCCTTCGCGCAAGGTGCCCTTAAATAACGAATTCACATTCTTTATTGAGGATTGCACTAACTATCGTACCAAAACATGGAAATAAGATGAATGCCACCTATCCAAGGGAATCAATTCCTTGGAAATTTGGAAGGAATCCCTTCGTTTAATGCCTTAATAATTTAATTTACGAATTCCTTCATTTAATACCTTAATAACTTAATTTTTGAAATCAAACCCATTCATTGTGTTTACAATGTGTCTATTTAGCTGGGAACGTAATTATTAACTTAATGTTTATTTTCTGATGATTTAATTTTCGGCCCACCAAAACCTTTTTGAAGTTAGTAATACATTCCTAAAACACTATGTTAAACAGTATGAACGTGTTAGATTGCATAAAATAAACCAAGGGATTTCTTGGAGATTTCCGGGAACGTATTACCGGGAAGCATTGTCGTAAAATAAAAACCAGACATCAAACCTTCCATCTGGAATGCCATTACGAACACTGCCAGATAAAATGTCTTCTTTAGCTTTTGTAAATTAAATAATCCAAACCAGTTATTAAATAGCAAACAACATTTATTTTAATCTATCTAAAATATAAAATAACTCTTGAATGAATTGAGGTATTATCTGATTCGAGTTCATTAAATTCACCACACCTAGATTGATTGATTGGGTTTGACAATTATCTCATCCAATGTCGAGAGCAAAATCAACATTTCACAGAATATGATGACAAAGCACTTCAATAAAAGTAAAAGATATGCCCCACCTCACTAATGCTGATTTAAGACAGAAAACCAAATGGCGTACAGCTAAAATATCAGGTCATATGATTTGAAGCGCACACACAATACTGTTTCTATGAAACCCCATTTCTATGTAACCCCTTCAATTTTTAAAATCTTGATAGATGATGGAAAATCTACTTCATCCATTGGATTTAATATCATTTCTAATATCCTGAAAACCCTTCTATTTTTTTAATTCCACTGCACATGGGTCTCATCTATAACTGTGTGAAATGAACATAATAAAATGATTCAATATTAAAATATCAACTTTAAAGTAATTTTTTCAATATCTAAACCATCTAAAATATCAATAATATGTAGATAAACGATCCTATAAAGTATTTTTACATTTTAATAGATGTGTGAATTGGTCTAAGCATTTTTCATAATTTACACATAAATATACATATTTTTTAGCAAATATGGCCCATGCACATACTTGATTTGGATGAAACTTTATCTCCAGCTAAACAAATGGTATTAAATATAATAAATTAATTGAATTTTCCAACAAAGATCAATATCTTAAATTTTGAAAGCATTACACGAGACCACTTCTATGTAAGAGCTCTATATATATATATGAGACTTATTCTGATATAGTACAACTGCACCGGAACAATGGTACATGCCCAAAAACAAATCTCACACATATTAGAATGCAATAAAACTTTATACAGTTATTTATCCATATATAAATTTTATAATGAATAGTTTATATGTTGAAAAAATTACTTTAAAATTGTTATTTACATCAAACTATTTTATTACGTTAAATATGTACTATTTTCAGATGGGATCCATATACACATCCGATTGGAATGAAAATTAATATGGTGATAAAATACATCATTCTAAATATAATGGGTAAAGTATACTGTAATTTTATGATCATGTGGGACTCATTTTGACGTAACTGCACTATAATTACGGTGTAGTTGCACTGCGCTTGAATATTCCTTACATATATAAAAAAATAATCAAGGACATTCAATCCATGCACTGTGGGGCCCATTTGATCAGAATGAAAAATCTACTACATATTCTATTTAGAATTATTCACTTTATTAGCATACCAATGTTCTCCCAAATCCAACGTGTATATGTCCCATCATAAAATTGTACAAAATCAATATGATAAAATGGTTTAATGTAAATATAAAGTTTAAAGTAATATTTTCAACATCTAAACCATCTAAAGTATTATTTCTATATGAATAAATGATTATATAAAATTTCATTACATTTTAATCTGTGTAGCCCATTTCACATCGGACTGCACCGTAATTATAGTGCAATCCGTTTGCACGTGAATAGTTCTCTTATATATATATATGAAATATAATACGGTGTATGCAACTGTACCGTGTAATCTATGCACTGTAGGCTCCACATAATCATGAATGAGAAATCCACCTTACCCATTGTATTTAGAATTGTCTACTTTATTAGCGTACAAATTTTCATCTAAATCCAACATGTGTGTGATCTTCATCTTAAAATGATACAAAATCAATGTAATAAAATAGTTTAATATAAACATCAAGTTTAAAGTGGTATTCTCAACATTTAAACCGTCTAAAATATCATTTTTATATGAATAAATAATTGTATAAATTTTCATTACAATCTAATATGTGTGGAGCCCATTTTACAATGGACTGCACCATTCGTCTGCACAGAAATGGGTCCTTATATACATAGATATATACATTGTCTCGCTTCTATGTAACTCTCTTCATTTTTAAAATCTCGATGGTTGATGAAAAATTTACTTCGTCCATTGTATTTAGCATCATTTATAATATCTTAGAAACCCTTTCATTTTTTTAATTTCATTATATATAAGTCCCATTTATAAAAGTGCAAAATCAACGTAATAAAATGATTCGATGTTAAAATATTAATTTTAAAGTAGTTTTTTCAACATCTAAATCATCTAAAATATCAATAATATGTGGATAAATGATCCTATAAAGTATTGCTACATTCTAATACATGTATGAATCGATCTAAGCATTTTTCATAATTTATACATGAATATACATATTTTTTAGCATATGTAGCCTATGCGCAAACTTGATTTATATGAAACTTGGTCTCCTAGCGAAACAAATTGTGTTAAATATAATGAATGGATTGAATTTTCCATCAAGAATCAATATCTTAAAATTATAAAAGAGTTATATGGAATCACTTCTATGTAAGCATAGCTATATATACATACATACATACATACATATA
>JAXCLR010000092.1:25476907-25513206 GCA_035584095.1 Annona squamosa
GAATCACTTCTATGTAAGCATAGCTATATATACATACATACATACATACATATATATATATATATATATATTATAGTGTAACGATAATTACAGTGTAGTTGCACTAAAATGGGCACCACGTGATAATAAAATTATAATTTACTCCATCCATTATATTTAAAATAATGTATTCCATTACCATATCAATTTTCATCCCAATTGAATGTATATGTACCCCATCTGGAAATAGTACAAATTCAACATAATAAAATAATTTGATGTAAATAACTTTAAAATAATTTTTTAAACATCTAAACTGTCTAAAGTATGATTTATATATGGATAAATAATTAAATAAATTTTTGATACATTTTAATATGTGGGACCATTTTTTGGGCAATTACACCACTATGCATTGCACCAGCACAGCTCTCATACACGTGTGTGTAGAGAGAAAAAAAAATTCAAGTGCATCGCAACCTGCACCGTGCAGTTGTACCAAAATGGGCCCCACATGATTATAAAATTATAATTTACCCTACCCGTTGTATTTAGAATAATATATTCTATTTAGAATAATATATTCTATTACCATACTAATTTTCATCCCAATTAGATGTGTATAGACCCATTTGAAAATAGTGCAAAATCAACGTAATAAAATAGTTTAATATAAATATCAAGTTTAAAATGGTATTTTCAACATCTAAACCGTCTAAAGTATAATTTATATATAGATAAATGATTATACAATGTTTCATTGCATTTTAATGTGTAGAGCTCATTTTATGGGCAATTGTACCACTATTATGGTACAGTTGCACTAAAATGGGCCTCACATGATCATAAAATTATAATTTACTCCACTCATTATATTTAGAATAATGCATATACTATTACCATATTAATGTACATCCCAATCGAAAATGCGTATGAACCCCATCTGCAAATGATACAAATTCAACGTAATAAAATAGTTTAATATAAATAACAACTTCAAAGTGATTTTTTCAACATCTAAACCGTCTAAAGTATAATTTGTATATGAATAAATGATTATATAAAGTTTCATTGTATTTTAATATGTATGGGGCTCATTTTTTGAACAACTGCATCGCTATTCCAGTACAGTTGCACTACACCAAAACGACTCTCATATTGAAACACTGACTCGTACATGTGTCAACCATAACAAAATATTAAAAATGCATAAACAGTACAAATCCCAAATAAACACACATCCGTTGACCATAATTCCTCTAATACCCATGAAATTTCAAAAATTCCTCTCATACCTATAATATTCACAAAAAAAATTACTTTCATACATATGCCGTCAATAAGGGTGCAACTCGGATCTGGTTGTACCATGTTTAGGTTAATACAAACTCTCAAGCCTAACGGGGTTTAAGTAAACCCATCATAATATTAAAATCTGAATTCTGACCGAATTAGTATTGGTTTTGAATTAAAATTCAAATTACTCTCAAACAAACTAACTTGAACTCTACCAATAGAAATAACGAACTCTTTGAACATTATTTCATTTGCACCAACTAATTCTAAAATACACTTTAATTATGATAATTTATTTAGTCATAATTTACATATGAATTATTTATATGATCTATGATATCTTTGATTTTGATAAAAGTTGATTTTCTAATTAAAAGATAATACTAAGTACGATCAAATAATAAATTTACCATCAACAATCAAAATAACAAAAATAATTAGAATTACATAAAATCAATATCTAAATAAGCTTAATAAAAGTGATATTAATTTGTCTCATAATTTTTTATCCCAATTTATCTCATAGTTTTTTTTTTTTGATGAAAAGGAATAACTCTACCCCGACCCCCCCGCATATAGAAAGGAGTTCGGGATAGAGTAATCAATTTATCTCATAGTTAATTGATATGTATGTAATAATTTTAAAAAATTAGTATATTTGTAATTATTTACACAATTAAGTTGATATAAATTCAATAAATTCAACTTTTTATATACAAATGTAGCCAATATTTAGATTTTACAATAAACGTTTTGCAGTTTAATTAGATTATAATCATGCAAAAAAAATTTTACAATTATAATTAAAATAAATAATACATAAACCAACATAAGTCTATTAACAACTTAGGAGGGATATCGGGCTTGGACCGGATCGAGTTTTGGACCAAGTCGATGTAAACCCAATACTACTTTCAAGTCCTCCCAACTCAACTTGTAACTAGTTCTATTTTGAAAACATTCTCAAAAATAAAACCTAAACTTGGATTTGAAACCGAGTCAAGTTGGGCGGATTCAAACTGACTGAGTACTTGTTGCACCCCTAAGTGTCAATTAATTTTTCTGAAATACCCAAATTACCCTTGTCTTCTCCAACTAAGCTACAACCATGGCTGCTATGGATGGAGAAAACTGCATAGTCTCTCAAAATCCACCATCTACAAAGTACAAACACAAGTGAAATGAGTAAAATTCATCCGAAAAAGATCAGTGGTATCAGCTCCATGAGACCTGAAGTTCAGACCATGGCCGACTCATGCTTACTCTAGATCACAGGAGCTTTGTCCATTTTGTTTTCCTTTATCTTCCTATTTAGAATTTATTGGATACCCCTTTCATAGTCTAGCATAAAAGGAGAATCCTTGAGGCAAGGGCAGCAGCATTGCATAGGCTGAGCTTGAAGGTAATCAACAAGCATCAAATGTCATACTTCACAACTCTGCTGCATGACTGTTTCAGAAAGGCTCCAGATATACAATCTGATTTCGTTGTGCACTTCCTCTCAATTTTTTATCACAGATTGCACAAATGTCAAGGGACCGGATTCAATAGACTCATGAAGTGATCCCATCATTTCTTTTTTTTTCTTTTTTTTTTCTGTTGATCATCTACAAGACATATTGGGCTTCTATGGGAGTTGCTTCTGCATCTTATTTGATACAACCTCAAACCACTCCATCCATAGCAGCCTTGGCTGTAGCTTGATTGGGCAAGACTTGGGTAATTTGGGCATTTCAGAAAAGTTAACAAACGTCATGAGTAAAAAGAAATATTTTCCAACCTCTGTAGGTATAAGAGGAATTTCCGGAACCTTCTGAATGAAAGAAGAAGTAGAGTCAAACATTATAGGTATATTTGGAATCTACCGTGATGTAAATCTCTATACCTCCTTTAAGGGTCAACGCCTATTTTCACTTTCCCTTCCCATTCACCTTCTAAAAATCGCACATACCTAACCCGCATTTGACAATTACTCTCATTTGCAAAATTTTAGTATGAAAAGTTCAGGAAATCTTGAAAATTACAACTATTTCACCTTTTATTGTGAAAATTTCAAAACATTGATATCAATAACGAAAATCTTAAATAACAAAATTTCAAGAAACTCATTTACATCATAGAACAAACACATTTATAACAAGTAATAGCATGTTAATTGACAAACATAGCTTTGACAATTATAAAGTTTCTACCACATTCTTCCAGTTATATCACAAAAGAACTCTTCTGATTTGAATAAAAAAATAGAAGTCTTAAGCTTAAAAAATTCAACCAAATAAAGCTTAAAAAGAATTCTATCTTTAAAGAATTCAAAGATTTTAAAATTCTTTAAAATTTTATGGCATTCTCTAGCCAAAATAAAAAAAGAAAAAAAAAGTAGAAATATAGAATTCTATCTTATAAGGACATTAAACACAAGCTGCTCATTCTTGCAATGCATATATTAAACTGAATTTGCTTCCCAAAGAATTTCATAATATATTGCTCTGTGTTTGACTTTCATTTGTTAAAATTTCATATGTCCCATCCCACAATCAAATTTACGATATGAATTCCAATTTTGTTATGAAAATGTCCTTATAACTGAATAACAATTTTTCTCAGCCAACGTTTTGCTCAAAAATTTATTGAAGCACTAGCATTTGTCTAATCTCCATCTCGTCAAGCAATTCTCACTTGCTTGAGCAATGCCTTCACCGGTATGGAGGATGGAAGAAGACATAAAAATCGCTTTACTCAGCTTCTCTCTCTCACTAACAAGGTGTGCAATACAACAGTCAACCATAGAAGTCCACAAATTTGCAACCAAACTTTCTCATTGAACTCTTTTGCCTTTACACACACACACACACCACACACTTCCCTAGCATACTTCTTTCCATTTTGTGAATTCCATATAATCTGTGGCAAAAAATATTCGAGAGAAATTACAAAGCAGCAGTGTTAGCTTACAAGACCTTTGAAAGCCCCCAATGCTCAACACCTTAGAAACACATTCGATAAACAATTATCATTCATGCAATTTCTACACGTGAATTTGATTGAATTGTTAGTGGCAAAAAATGCAAGCTCAACTTAATGTGAGGAAAATGCCAATAACTTTTGCCTTAGCCATAAGGATTCACGACACATCTTTTCAAATGTCTTTCAGGTATACTTGTGTCTTCCAAATACAATTAATAGCCTTTTATAATAATTATAAGCGCAAAATTTATCCTTATTATCATATGAGGAATGCTCCCTTGCGAACCAAAAGGTAGCAAAAGCTTAGGCACACTAATGCTAAAATCCATATTATCTAGTAAGTAAATTAATTCACCAATTGCATGTAAGAAAAGACAATTTTTTCCTTCAACACTGCAAGTAATTTAATAAGCATCCACACAATTTCAGTTGAATGAGATTACTATTTTTGAAGGATGTACAATAGTCTTACTTTCTATGAAGCAGCTGTTTGCCTCCTGTGACGTGCAGTTGATTCCATTTCATCCTGCCATTTTTCTCTACGTCTTCATTGATGGGGACTGATCCAAGAGAATTCGTTCAGTTCCTTACAAATTTCGAATGAATCCCTAGGTTTAATTCTCTAATGATTTAATTTATGAAATCTAACTCGTTAGTTGCATTTAAAATTATTTATTTCACAACATCAATATATATATATATATTCCACTAAAAATATAATCATTACCTTTATAAAAGTTTTGTCATGCCATAAAACTAAATCACCTAAAAGTAAACATTTTATCAATAGAACCCAGCCAGTATAATAAAACAGATAATGAATATAAACAACGGAAAATGCAACGCAATGCAAAACATAGAAGATGGATTCTTGATCTCTTTTGGCCATACAGATGCTTTCACAGTTTTAACTATTCCTCAGCAAACTAATATGTAGATCAATTATCTTTAAGCTTAGTCACTTATCGCTAAGAAGAGTAGCTATCCAAAAGATATCTGGCACCGAACAAATGTTGAAAAATGATTGTATTTGATAAAAAAACGTTACAAGAATTGAAATGCAAGAGATTGAAATAAAAGACTCATGATCGTTGGAAATAAGATAGGAACTTGATTGACAACAGGAATGGTATTTGGTAAATCCAAAATGGATTTCAAGATACAAATTTGATGGAAATAAGGAAAGGAGAACTCTTCTCATCCTCTACTTCCTTCTTCACACTGTCTTCTTCAGTCTTCCCATTTATAGGCTCTCTTTCATTATTGCTAATGACATTGCCTAGAATATACTTCTTAGATTCCTCAGTTGAATGATTGTTTATAGATCTGGGAACATGAATAATCATGTTTAAACATCATGCTTTCACAGTTAGTGCTTTTGCTGTTTTTGATGAGACACTATGATAGGATTCAAATTCAAAGAAACAAATTTCACTAAAATTTTATCGAAAATGAGATGGTTTGAATTTTAAAAGTGGAAGTATTCGAGCAAACAATACAAAACACACTGAGACAATGATGCAATGAGGAAAGCATGATAACAAGGTTAGCACAAGACTACACTTTCAATATTGATAATCAAGTTTCAACACCAAACCTCAAACGTGAAATTTAAGGAAATCTCTAGAATATCATTCGATGTTTGTTCCAAATAAAAAGAATAGATACAATTTTATAGAAGAGAATAAGCAAACCATACACTAACAATCCATACACAAGTAAAATTAAGAAAAGTCCTACTTTGCGCGTTTTACCAAAAATAGTAATAATGTACAATTTATTATAAATACTAAATAAAATCATGTAAAACTTCGACAGCCTGAATTCATGCATAAACGGCATATTTTAACACCAGATTCATTTAATTTAACAGCATTTTTAAATTCTAATAATTAATTAACATAATTAAATATTAATTATAAATTTAAAAATCTAAGAGTAACAAAAGAATTGAAGTCCTTATTAGGTCTATAGGGTTGTTATGCATTTATCTATAAAAATGCTTCTTGAGAAGCATCTACAAAAGAATTGTTAATTCCTTTTAAAATTGATGTACTAACTTAAAGTCATAACCGAAAATGAACAATATACTTCCTAATTAGCACATCGATTTTGAAAGGAACTAGCAATTCGTCAGTAGACACTTTGTCATCAGGAATGATAGAAAGAGTAAGAAGGCTAAAAAAAAATTTATTTTGACATTGCTGACAGCATGAAAGCTTATGACAGGCCATAAGGAGCCATATGCAATTGTTGGGGATTTTTGCAAAGTTGACCCTTCAATATGCATAATTGCATTTCAGCATGTGTCTTGGCATTTGGCAAAATAGGCCTTGTAGTTGTGAGTTTCAAATATTTGCAAAATAAATGCTATAATTGATGTAAAACAGCTTAAAAGGTCTTTTAGTTGTCTATCTAATTGAAAATCAAAATCATGAAGAGCTGAAAATACCCTCGATCAACTTGAAAGAGTATTTTTCTTATTGATTTTGTTGAATATACAAATATGTAGGGTTCTTTTTGCAAAAACTTGAAACTTACAGGGATTTCTTGCAAAACACAAACGAACATGCTAAAACCCAATTATGCATATCATAGGGTTTATGTTACAAAACCCCCGCAACTGTTGTAATGAACGAATAAGACTGGGAGAAGAATAACAAGGCTTTAAAAGCATGTTGCACGGAGTTCATCAAAATGTGAGAAATTGTTCCAACATGGATTTGCAGGTGAGACCATTGATAAGGGGACCTCTACAACAAAATGTAGTTTCAGAACAGCTTGTTGGCAACAAGAGAAATATTGCAGGCAAACTGAGTGATATGAAAGATGTATATGAAATATGATGTTGAAGACAAGGACAAGATGAGTTTCAGCAAGCAATTCATTATGAATTATTTATTCAAGATGTTAAATATTGTTTCATCAAGAATCCATGATTGTCTCACTAACCACGGCTTTTTTTTTATCGTGTACCCACCTTGGATGACCAGACAACTGATGGAAGCCAACTCTAAGGGAGGAGTAAACGAAGTAACTGCCTCTACCCAACTACAAAACCTGCACCTCTCATCCTACACACCCTTATACTCATGTCAACAACTTGGACATCCCATTAATGGCAAACACCACGGCTTTCACATCACATCAAAAAGGTCAATTCTATCCAAAAATTATTAGCTCAGTTAGAAGGTTTTCTACTGCATTCATAAAAACCCGGCACATTCTCCTTTTCAAGCCTTCAACCAATGCAGGATCAAGACCTTTGGCAATACATAGCAGCCTGTGCTCATGTGTACTTGCAGCAAATGCATACACCAAAATGGTGGATATGTCATGCCTATTCTAGTTAATGACAAAATATTATATGAAGGATCAGTTATTTATTGGCAGATATGTGGAGATTAAAGATTAGGTAAAAAATAATGAAGAATGTCCGCTGAGTAGAGGATTGTACATTTTCTCCTTACTATAGAGGTAATCAATTGAAATAAGAAACTTTAGCCAAAGTAGGACATTACATAAGGGGATTTTCAAGGGAAAAAAAGAAAAAGCAAAAGAAAGAAGAGGGAATTGAAAGTTCGTACCCAGCAGATATGAATGTATCACAAATATAATCAAGGCAAACTTGGTGTAAGAGATGGTTTTGTCACTTTTAGCTCGCCACAGTCACTGATGTAGACTGTCTGCAGTGGTCGGTTCCAAATTGCACGAGCAATCTGAGCTCTCTCATCCCCCAGGAATTCTGCAAAATCATTGAATTGGCGTATCCGCTCAGCTGGCTTATAAGTAGGGATGGTTGCTACTTTTGCTACCACATCCAGTCCTGAAGCCACATGAAATAAACCAGACATGAGTGACATCCTCATTTCCTCACCGTCATAAAACCTGCACCCACTATTATGTGGGGCAACTTGATGACACACTAATATCAGGCAGGACACTACTTTGGTGGGTTATCAACCAAAACAATCTAGATCCAGCCAATATTTTGGATTGTTCAGGAGTGTCCAGCTCTAAATGTAAAAGCAATGCTGATTTGAAGTAGACAATACTTGTCCCATTGGATGTGGGTGAGGAGCTTGACCTTTACAATAGAACAAACAGCATGAATATGAAGCCAGCAAATCACTTCAAACCAAAAGGCATACAAATATTCCTTGCTAAGGATTTGAGAGTACCATCATTAGCTGATATTCTAGGTAATTTCATCACCAACAACTCAAAAGAGAAGAGCCTAAACACAAGTACATCAGCAAACCAAGAATTCTAAACTAACCAGGCTGCTAAACAAAGGATTTTTATCCACACTAGAAAAGGAGAAAGAACTCTACAAAAGAAGTAACATGGTGCAAAAAACAAATAAAAATGAAACAGATACACACGCATGCACGAGAATATAGAAATTAAATTTCTGGAACTTTTGGGATATCTCCCATTCACAATGAGTTCCTTCGTGTAAACAAATGTCTCACCAGAAATATGGTTCTTAATTATCCAACAGACATTTTTTTTCGGCATATTTGTAAACAACTAAAAGTTTTCAATGTAAAACCTTTCACTTTCTACAACTATCCTCTTTTTTAATCATTTCCTCACAACTACCTATATAACTACCCTACTTTTCAATTATTTATACACGACTACCGATACAACTAACTTATTTATTTTAACTTTATTCTTTTTACACCTCATCATTACCTCTATCATATCACATCATTTTTCTCATCTTAAAAGCTTTTACACCAAAAACTGTTCATCCAAAAATTTTATCATTTCTCAAACACACCTTTCATGGAAATCCAATAGGCATTTTTAACTAGAAATCCTTGTTGGAAACAGCTAAAATGAGTCACTTAAATGGTCTCACTCAATGATTGGAGTAGTTCTCAATAATCCACAAGAACATGCCTAATACCAGCACGGACCAAAGTAATCATGTGATCCTACTGCTCAACTACTGTACAACACAGTAGTAAAATATAGGGCATCATCGAATTTCGATGTAAACCATTCACCTAGAAATGTTTCTCGGCAACCAGTCTCTCAGAAGGATCCTCCATGCGCAGATACTAAATCAACTCCTGTTCCTGAATTTCATGCATCTAGGAAAGGACTTCCAAAATACTTCCAAATTCAGTTCAGAGGGTAATTTGACCATGCTTTCAGGCTGTCATTATTATCCCACTTGACTCAAACCATCAGAAAGAACTTTTGCATTAGAACATCAAACCTGGGAAAAGCAACCAAGTGATGAGAAAAAATCAGTCAGCTGCATCCCTTGAGTAATTCCGTGCCTCCTAATCTTTGAACTCATGAAGCCCAATGCCTCAGAGCAACAACTTGGCCCAAGCTACATCTAGGATTTAGACATAGCCGATTGTCGTGTCACTATAAAAACAGTGTAGAAGTTATTCATTTATTGTGCTGTGAAGTCTCCAGTGATTGTAAAACATTATAGAATTTTGTAGAGTTTCTTGCATGTGTGGCTTTCTTTGCAGAAGAGCATGCATTATATAAGTGACACTGAATTGCTTCCAATGGGACTGTTAAGCGAGAACCACCAAATTAGATTACCACATGCTTTGTCATTTATGCTTTGCTTTCGAAATCCAGCTACGAAACAACATCATTAGAGTGCATGCCTCCTGCTAGCCATTTCAACCATTCATTTCACTGGAATCAAGCAGAAAAATACTTAAAAATCTCATCCAATGGCATTCCTAAATCCTAGACTCTTTGTAAAAGTTAGCAAACCTCCAATAACATCAATGCATCGCTAAGGCAAGCAAAAACTCCTACAATCGAACTTTTTCATCTTACCATGGACCTCATCCATTCCATGGAATGCACATAGCTCCTTGAGCTCTTTCTACATGTCATCTGTTTATAGCTTGCCGATCAATATCACAAATCACCCATCCAGAAAGCTGTTCAGACATCAACATCTGCATTGGACCCCATTATATAGCTAAAATGGAGCAGTTCAATCACAAAACTAAGACCACAAAAGGGCGCAATCAAGCAAAATCATCCAAGAAGGCTAGTAGAAATCAAAACAACAAAGGACAAGGAGTAATTTAAATAACAAATTTTCAGAAAATAATCACAGACAACAACTGACCTTCCAGGACTTCACCAAACACTATATTCTGATTATCGAGCTGCGGGCATGGCCCAGGTCCCGTCGTAATCAAGAACTCGACGTTCCTGTAATTGGGGTCGAGCCTCACCCTGTCCTCGTCGTCATTCTCCGAGAGGCAGAGCGAAAGCGTCCCCGGCCTAACGTGCTTGAGGGAGAAGGACTTGGGGTCGACCGTCTCCGTGTTCTGCTCCAAATCGAGGGGCGGCTTCACCTCCCCACCCTTATCCCGGCGGCCCTGGCGGCCCCCCACGAAGTACTGCCCTTGAAGGATCTTGTGAACGAGAGTGCCCTTGTACGAGGAGCCAGCGGCGCCGGTGCACATGGACTTGAAGTTGGCGACGGTGCGAGGAACGAGTCGACCGTAAAGACCAAGGACGACGCGGCCGAGGGGAGCGGATTCGGGGCATGCGGCGGGGCCGACGGCCGCTTCGCCGAGGGTGCGGTCGGGGAGGAAGGAGGTGGGGCAGAGAGTGAAATCGAGGAAGACACGGTCGGTGATGGTGGGAGAGGATGGCCGGGAAAGGGGAGGGGGAGGGGGAGGGGGGTTGGTATCGTCTTGGGGTGGGGCATTTTGGTCATTTGGGATGGGGCGGTCTTGAACATCAGCAGCAAAAGAGGGGAGAGGGAATGAGATGGGTGAGGAGAGAATGAGGAGGAGAGAGCGGCGGTTAAAAGAGACGGAGGAGGAGGAGGATTTGGAGTTGGAAGAGCATGAGATGGGGGCTGATGGAAGCCTGATTAGTGGAAGAAGGGGTTTGGGTAGGAGGAGAGTGTGGGGGAAGGGAGAAAAGAAGCCCATGGACGGTGTTGGGTGAGCAGCATTTTGAGGCGAGTGAGGTGGGGGGAAGTGAGAGGGTGAGAGAGTGGCAGCATTAGCAATGGGCCAGTCAACAACCACAACGAAACCGTCCGATTCTGAAGTTAGTAATATCCGGAAATGGATTAAAACGGAGTCGCACTCATGCCTCGAGTGCGGGCGGCCAGGCAACCATAGGGCGTAATCTCCCCTTCTCATCTGCTGCCCGCTGCCCGTGCCTGGATGGTTCGAAAGGGAGTGGAGAGCAGTAGCGCTCGTCTCGTCCTCTCGAAAGGTGGATAGGTTTGTCATTTGTTGGAAGTGAGAAGGGTAAAAAAATTCAGCTTGCTCTCAATATGATTTTATATTTTAAATGCTTAATTATATTTATTTTTATTGTCATTTTGTATCTGTAAATCTTTTTTACATTTTAATGCTACTAATTTATTTATTTTGTCTTTATTGTAGTTTCTTCTTAACATTATTTTTATTATTTGGCGTAAGAGACTCCTTCTTTAAAGGTGTTTGGAAAGTAATAATTTGTTTTGGATGAAAATTTTTTTCTGCGAAAGTTTTTGAAATAACAACAAATTATGTAATATAATAGGAAAAATAATGAAGAGTAACAAATAAAATTAAAATAAATAGATTAGTAATATGATGAACCTTCATCCTATGCGGCCGGCCGAATAGGACCGATGCATCCGTTCGTAGGACTCATTTTTTATTTTTTTATAAACACATAAAGTTACTTATGCTTAATTTATAAACTAAGTTTTACTAATTTTAGATGTGTTTAAAAATTAAATCAAATACTTAAATATATCCAAAACTTGTAAAATTTAGTTTATAGATTAAGGATAACTAACTTTATATGTTTATAAAAAATCAAAAATAATTATGGGGGTCACACAGCTGGACACATGGAATCATCTCTCTAATATGAATAGTTGTGTAAAAATAATTGAAATTTGGAATAGTTGTATAAAAAGATGTGATAAATAATAAAAAAATAAAATAGTCATAGAGAATAAAAAAAATTAATTTGAAATTTTTTTAGAATTTTTCCTACAAAATTTTCTCATTTTTTTACCTTTTCCACGAGCATACTTATATTAAAAAATGAAAAAGATAATTACAAAAAGCAAAAAAATTCTTGAACATATATATTTCTTTAATTGGCATGGGCAAATTAATATCTTACCATAATATTTTGAAATATTTATTTTTTCATTGTTATCAAAGATGAAGTCATTTTAACATACGTTTTGAGATAATTATTAAATTAATACTATAAAAATATAAGTCATGAGAAAATAATACTATATAAATTATGTTGTCTCATATCAAATAATAATATATAATGTATATTGTTTATCATCATCATCGTCATCACCATAAGTCATTTCCCACCTAGGTGGGGTCGGCTGCATAGATTCTGTTGCATTATTTTTAATGATTTAAGACTAAATTTTTTTATAATTTGTAATATTTTTAAATCTTATTTAATTACTTACATCCATTTTTTTTGATTTTCCTCCCATTCTACCACTTGTTCTTGGATAGACTCTGTTCTTTTAACCGGTGCTGCTTTAAGCCTCCTTTTAACATGATCAAACTATCTTAATTTATTTTCTCTGATTTTATCACAAATTTGTATCACTTTTAAGTTTTCTTAAATTATTTCATTCCTAATTTTATCTTTTTCTTGTTTTACCACTCATCCAGTTTGACATTCTCATTTCTGCTATATTTATTTTTTGTGTATATTGTTCTTTAACTGCCCAATTATTGTTCATATGTTTGCTTTAAAAAAGATTGATTTGATTTTGATGATTAACAAATAATTGAAATATCATTAAAAAGGTTCTAATGAATTTGTGTAAGTGTGCTCAGATATTTTGTCTCCAATTATATGTATAAAAATGAAAATGTTAATCAATTTAAGTTTTTAGAGTTCAAGTTCATAAATCGCAAATTCAACAAAGTGAAGTCTCGGCCCAAGTCGACTTCACTTGCGACTTGGGCGAAGTCTCACAGCCAAGTTGACTTCGCCTGCAACTTCAGACAGACAACAAATTGAAGTCCCAACCAAAGTCGACTTCACTTGCAACTTGGGCGAAGTCCCACAGCCAAGTCGACTTCGCCTGTAACTTCAGATAGACAACAAATTGAAGTCCCAACCAAAGTCGACTTCACTTGCAACTTGAGTGAAGTCTCAGCCCAAGTCGACTTCACTTGCAACTTGGGCGAAGTTCCACAGCCAAGTCGACTTCGCCTGCAACTTCAGACAGACAACAAATTCAAGTCTCAACCGAAGTCGACTTCACTTGCAACTTGAGTGAAGTCTCAGCCCAAGTCGACTTCGCCTGCAACTTTGAAGGCAAAATTTTAGACAGCAAGTTTTAACGAAGCGAAGTCGTAACTCAAGTCAACTTTACCCATCTCGAGTCGACTTCACTCATTCTAAGTCGACTCCACTTGCGACTTCAACCTATAACGGTCAAAAATTCGACCGTTGAAGCATTAAATGTATATCAATCTCCACTCCAAAGACTAAATATTTTTCCTTTACAAATATCATTGAAGTATGAACGTGAACAATAAAAGAAAAAGAAAAGAAAGAGAGAAACACAAGATGAGCTTACACCTTTCATTATTCTAAAGTGTTGAAGTCATTTGAACAGCTATTGAAGTTTCAAGTGCTACTACTTCAATTGTGCTTATAAGATTATCTTTTTCACATAACAAGAAGCTTTCGAAGTAGATTAATTATACATTGTAAAGCGTAAATTTTCTTTTATCTATTTCATTTTGTGTTGTTGCTTTGGATCGGTGTTGGAGACCGAATTTAAGAATAAGCAAAACATGGGGTTGGTTTGAGTTTTTATCACTAATGGGTTTTGCTTGATTGATTTGAGTTTTTCTCACAAACAAATTAGACTTGGCTAGTTGGAGTTGGTCTCACGAACAAGTGATTATTGTATATGCCCCCAGAGCTAAAATCTAGAATAAAATAGGTGCTCCAGATTGTATTGAATATATAATAGTAAAACCTAAGACAGAATAAGTGTGTGCTTAGAAGAATGGAATAAATAAGATTGTCTCAACCACTATATATTATTGTCTCTTGTGTAGTTTAATTGCTTGCATTTTATATTTCATTTTCACCCTCTTATTCTATTTGATAGCATGTTTCATCAAGAGGATTAAACTTACAAGAGGTTAAGCTTCTAATTACGAAAAAAATTTTCAAGAACTCAATTTACCCCTCCCCTCTTGGGTTTTGCCTTAAACTCGAGACCAACACCAACATTCTGCCCCACCCAAGGGTGAAGAGTGGAAGTGTGTGACAGTCTCATTTGAGCTTCTGCATGTGGAGCTAAACCCTAAACCTTTTAATTAATATTGTTCATAAAAAGATTAAATTTCTATTAAAATTAATAAATAAAAAATAAAATAAAAATTTTTTCAAAAACTCAATTCATCCCTCCCGTCTTGAGTTTTGCCATAAACTTGGGACCAACACCAATATTCTGCCCCACCCTGGGGTGAAGGGTGGAGGCGTGTGATAGCCTCATTTGAGCTTCTGCATTGCAGTTAAACCCTAAACCTTTGAATTTATATTGTTTATAAAAAGATTAAATTTCTATTAAAATTAATAAAAAATAAAATAAAATAAAGAAAATTTACATTGGTAATAAGTATTACTAATAATAATATAAATTTATTATGAATTTATAAAGCATATAAATATTTTATTAATTTATTGATAAAATAAAGGGGCATTTGTACTCACATCAATTAAAAACTAGAATTTTTCATCTATATCAAGTGTTTAAGAACTTTTTAAAACATGTTAACCCTTTTTAAAAAAAAAGACAAATTTTCATTTATACTAACAAATTTCACCCTTAATTCTACTTACGGTTATGAACTTTTAAAAATTTGAAATATATCCATATATTTTGCTTAAATTCTATTCATACTATGCCGTTAAGGATTTGGTAAAAGTTGTCGTTAGTCTTCTTATGAAATAACAAATATATTAAAGTTTTAATATAAGTTAGAGTTGGTTTACTCAAAGAAAAAAGCTATAGAAGTACAAAAATTTTGTTAGAATGTAAATTTTTAATTACAGAATCATCTTGGGCATATTTGTTAACAATTCATTTTACAAAAAAAAATGATTCTATTAGCTCGACCGAATAATGGCTTATTTAGTCCACCTCAAAAAACTCATTTGGAATTTTTTTTTTACTTTTTCCTCATAAAATTGTAATATAAATGTATTTAATATATAAATCAAGTTTACCATTTTTTAATATGTATAAATGGGTTTTTTATGTGAGCTAAGTAAGCCATTACTTAACCCCTAGCTAACATAATTATTTTTCTTTAATAAATTCATAATGATCTAGTTACGAATGGAATTTTAAGTAAAATATTTGGATATTTTTAAATTTTAGAAAATATGTAAGTATAAGTAGAATTAAGAGTAAAATTCATGGAAATATGTGGAATTTACTTTAAAATTTAAAGTGGGTAGTTATCGCTAAGCACAAGCCTTCAATAATGTGAATAACTATCTTTGCCCCACTACTTTTCTTGTCAGAAGCCTCATTGGTGTCAAGCTTCTAAAGAGCATCTTTTGTATGCTCTTCATGAATCTCTACAGGAAGTTTGTCAACTGGGTTTGTAAATTCAACTAAGATGTCTACTATGACCCGACCTTTTATTAGACATATTGTTAGGGTTTGTCAATCAAATTGTGTTAAGTGAAGTGATCACTCCATGTGTTATCCAACATATCTAGCTTTCATAATGACTGTTATAATGACATATTAACATACACAATAATAGAATGATATTGAAAGTAAGGTCGAAATTTTTTAGAAGCCATAAGTAATGCCAATAAATGCTTTTTCAAAAGTGTAATAGCTTGGAACTAAATGCCACATCAAAAAAGGGATAGAGTTCTTAGGGGTTTGTAAGTCTCAAGTTAAATAAAATATAATGTATTTTACAATCGTGCAACTGAATTATTAAGCTAGACAAACAATATCAAACTTGAGCCCATAGCCCACAATCCAAGGATAGTTTTTTTGAGTTATATATTACAAATTGTATCAGAACAAACCCCCTTCAGTAGATGTGATTTGTAAAGTTAGAGATTTGTGTCAGTAAAAGTTATTGTTACAAGCAAAAGTCTAAAGTTTAAGTTATGGTTTAAGGAAGGTGGAAGCTTTTGAGCCTATAACAGCATAGACTGAATCTCCCAATGAAGAGGAGAGAGAGTTGGAGATTTATAAGTGGATCTCAGATTAAATATAACATTACAAATTTTAAAGCAATGTGACTGAGTTTTTAGGCTAGAGTGGATAATGTCATATAGTCAAGCTCATAGCTCATGGATTTGGGTCTATGTGTTATAAAAAGAGAATAATACTTTTTGGTATTATAAAATAACTAAGTATACTAAATGGGATGTTGGACTCCCTTATTAAGACCAATCAAAATGGCACTATGCATTATCTGATGCAACTAAATATAAAAAAGATGGCACCCTCCTTTAACTTGACAAGCAGAGAAGCTTGTGATAGATACTTCTTCAACTCTTGAGCACAATATCATAAACAAATTGTTTTAATCCTATTGGGTTTAATACATTGCAAGTTAAGCCCAACCCACTTACACTCTATTAAATTGAAATTACAAAAAAGAGTCATTCTAAACCAAATATGAACAATTAGAATGTTGAGAAAACCATATTGATTAAATCCATAATCACCCAGAATCCTCCACGCTAAATCACTAAGAAAATGAAAACCATAAATGGAAATGTACCTGAATCAATGATGAAGCTCGTTCTTGAATTCTGTGGTTTTGGGTCTTCCAAGTTATTGCCCTAGGATTTTCTGGAGAGGGTGACTCCTCTTTTTAATTGATGAGATGTTAAAAAGAAACCCTGATAGGTGCATAACCCGGGAACCACAACTATTTATATAGGAAGTCTATCTTTCGTATTTCTAATTTAGCCCATCATAAAAATAGCAAATAGAAATTATGCTGTAGGGTTTTTACGCATAGGAGATCTATACTTTATTAGATTATTTAGGCCCATAAAATCTTATAGGATCACTTTTAAAAATTGAGCTGCTATTTATGATAATATATACATATAATTAATATATATGTGTATCCAAAATTCTAACAATCTCGCACTTTGACTACATATTTTTTATAATTATATATATAACTTTATGAGCTCAAAACCTTTTGCTATCATACCAAAATCATCTCTAAACATTCTCTTCCATTAGTTATGCCAACATAAGACCAATGCGGCCTTTGTCACATTTATTGTAGCTAGACACATCCATGATCACATATATCAAATATAATCAAACGACATAGATCAAGTATGGTTGCCTAGCATAGAAATTACATGTAATGTGATCTAACATGCCTATTTCCAACTGGTCCACCTTATTTGGTGAGATCAAACAAAAACCAAAAATAATGAATAACTAAAACACTGGATACTTTATTTCTGCAGAAAATATCCATAACCATAATAAAGTGTCCAAACCAGAAAAAGCAAATAAATACAAACTCCCACTTAACTAGCATGTCATTAGATAATACAACACCTGTATGAGCAGTATACTCATTAAAGACCATAAGGTGTTACCCTTAGTAAGCGGATCTGCAACTTTGGACTTTGTCGAAATATCCTTTATAGACACTTTATTTTCCCGAATCCTTCTCTTAACAACTAGGAATATTGTTGAACTCCTGTTGTTGTTGGAATATTAGACTACTAATTTATTGTCACAAAATAACTTAAGTGGTTTTTCAATATTATCTATATTTTGCAGCCCTCTGACAAAATTCTATAGTCATATTCCATAATTAGATGCCTCATAATATGCTATAAACTCTGTTGTCATGGTCGAAAAGCTATAAGTGTCTGCTAGCACTTTTCTTGATATAGCTTTTCCAACAAGCAGAAAAATATAGCCTGAAGTGGATCTAAAACTGTATTTGCATCCAGTAAAGTCAAAATCTGAATACCAAATGATCTCTAACTTATCTGACTTTTTGTATGTGAACATATAATTTTTGTTTTCTAAAAATGCTTTAAAAAACTGTTTGGCTGCTTCTTAAAGATCTATTCCTGAATTACTTAAATATCTGCCCAACATTCCAATAATGTACTCAGTAACTGAATGCATACAACCAGAGATTCAAAACCTAAGTATATGTCAAACTTCCCATTGTTAAAGTATAGGGAGTCTTTTGCATTTCTTTATATTTAAAATCATTCTTGGGACACTGATTTTGACAAAATTAATTTTATCTCTCTTAGTAATGAGGTATTATCTAATTTTCAATCCTTCATACCAAGCATCTTAGGTATTTTTTTAATATAGGTCTTTTGTGATAATCCAAAAATACATCTAGAATAATCCTAATATATCTGAATTCCTAATACAGAAGACATATTTTCAAGATATTTTGTTTCAAAATTCTTTGACAAAAATATCTTAATTTTATACAATAAACTTATATTAATGTTGGGAAACAGTATATTTGTGTGTTACTCTTACTGAACATATGATTACTCCAACTGAACTTATAGTATATGCAATTATCAACCGAATTCATTTAAAAAAAACCTAATGAAATGAAAATTTGATGAAATTTGCAATACTATTATTAGAAAACTTGCTCGATCTCGTAGATGAATTTTTACTTTAAAAATTAAAAGTCTATTATGGTTGTTATCCTTACATTCATTTACTATAACTCAAGGTCAAAATCCATTATTAAAGTCATTTATCTTGAAAGAAATTTTTAATAAAACCAGAAAAAAATTTCTTTATAATCTATGTTTTCATTTTGATTAAAGTTCATTGAGACAAGACAAGTCTTATGTCTTTCCACATTACCCTCTTTTTTGGTTTTAAATATCCATTTATAATGAATCGGTTTTATACATTTAGATAATGGAATAGGCTACCAAATCGTTATTGTCTTTCACGAACTTAATCACATACTTACGACATCAATCTACTATTGAGAGGTTTTACTTTGCATTGCTTGATGGAATCACCTTCCACCATTCCAATCTCATTCTGATGTATTGGAAAAATCGGATGTAACCATCAAAAACCGCATTCTCCTTTCTCTAGTAGATCACTATAATGACACCATTCTTGAGGGTGTTGAGCTTGATTATCAGGAATATCCTGTTTATCAACGATGTCTTATAAATTTCTCTTTAAAGGCATAGTCTCTAACCATATATCCCCCTCAAGCTCAATATTCTTAAAGAATTAACATTTTTGGTCTCAATAGAATTGAATGTGGGATCATATGATTTATATCTTGATATCGTTCAGCATATCCAATAATATTTAAATTCAAAAGAAAGAACTAAAATGACTATTTCCAAATGAATAAAAATAACTAAATTATTCAATGCATAAATAGAAACTAAATTCCATTTATAAATGGTACCATATGTCTCTTTCGAATTTAAATAAAATTGAATTTTTAATAATAATAACTTAAATATTCATATAGCTTCAATAGTATTTGATTTGTTATTGCCTCCATTGATGAATCTTTTATCATTATTTGGCTTTTTAGCAACTCAAGCAACCCCGCATGGATGCCCTCACATGAATAGCAATACCAAATCTATTTATAAAAATGTGTTTTGGGTCTAAGGCTAAATTAATCATCAAATAAACCAAAATGAAAAATGTATCCTTATTAGTACAATTCTCCTCTATGTGTCCAAGAGTCTATCAAAAGTAATAGCCAAATTTCTTATTTGATTTCTTTTGTATTGGACCACCGGTAGTTTTTTTTATCATTTTTCATGTCCTTACAGGTACTTGCTAAGTAAGCACTTTTAGTTTATTCTTACTTTAACTTATTCTCTTTTTGTATACAATAAAAATAAGCTCATTAAGAAATCATTTATCCTTTTGTCAGTCATAATTAACTTTAAACTAACTAAATTGTGTTTAGGAGAATCAAAACTAAATACACAAGCAAATCCGCTTTGACCTTAATGCTTTTAGTTTCAAAGTAAGAGGAGACAAGTTCTCCTTTATATTTCCTTTAACTTTATACCTTATTTAAATCAAGTTCGAACGAATCATACTCATTTAAGCTTTATTACCTTTAACAATACTTTAGAATTTTCTTAATATAAATTTTGTCATTAGTTACCTTTTCAGACATGATACCTCCTTGAAAGTTTCTAAAATTTTATATTTTATAATCATAAAACTCATGCAATTTTAACAATCTCACTTCTCAAAGTTCTCATATTTTCTCATTGAAACTTTTAACCACAAGATAGTGAATTTTTAATCCTTAGTGCATGGTTTAAATTCACAATGCCAAAATGATCATAATATTTTATTTTCATTACTTCAGTATGAAAATAGAATAAATGTTGGCAGATATAATACAAGCAGATAAATTAACCAAAAATTGAACAAAATAATATATTTCACATAACTTTCATATAAAACTTTAGCAATTCAAATAATGGTAATGCCCATCACAAGATACTTAACACAACATTAATACTTAGTCTTTAGACAAAAGTATTAATTTGTAAGTGATACTCTTGGTGCAGTAATCAAATATTGATAATAAAGTCCTGTCAAACAATAAGCCTTTCTTTGGACTGATTATTGTTCACATGGAATGCCTAATAATTATTACATATTTATCACTGCATGTGTCTATGTAATTCGACTAAATATTAACCTTCCTTTGGACCGATTAATATCTACATTAATTATATATCAACAATATTTTGGTATAGTAATCAAATATTAATAATAAAATCTTATCAAATAACAAATCTTTCTTTGGACCGACTTGTTATTCACATGGAGTACCACATAATTGTTATATATTTATTACCATAAGTGTATACACAATTCAGCTAAATATTAATCTTCCTATGAGCCGATGAATATTCGCATGAATTACATACACACAATTATCTTAATGTCTTAAAAATAAATTAACCTACACAAGAGAGGCTACTTTGGTAGCATGTTGTTTCAATCAATTTATTTTATAACATTAGACATCCATAAAATACTTGTCCCATTATTTGAATTTAATAAAAAGTCCAAAATATTAAACTTATTTTTGAATTCCAAACATAAAACTTTTGCATGGCCAATTTGAATTTAAATTTCCAAAAAATCTAAAATTGAATTTTGGGCAACAATGAGTTAATTTAATATTTTAATAGAAAGCAACAAATCATGAATACATGAAATTAGACATAATTTGCTTTCTAAATATTCATAAACTAACCATATCAATTAATTGCACATATAATTCAAAAATTGCATGCATATATGTAAAATTCACAAAAGTGATATTTTTTAACCTAGTTGGCTTAATCAGACCCTTCCATTTGATCCAGAATATTTACAAATATAGAAACCACTATTTGATTATCCAAATCAGATAACGGGGTCATAAAATATGATCAATTCAATTTGGACGGTTATTATGGGTAACGTGTCCTTAAGTCAGATTTCAGACAGGCTGGACCCCACCTGGGATTACAAATATGGGTCTTACTCTTTGGTTCGAATGCAGGCTTGAGAGGAGCCCAAGCCAAGTGAGAGTTAAATAGGCCTGGTTTGGACTTGGACCAAAGTTGGGCTTCACAGGTGGATAAGCTTGGGTTTGGGCTTGGGGACTGGGCTGCTTCCACCTGGACCTATGAAACAAGCCAGACTAGGCCCAAATAGTAAATGCTCTGTAGGCCTGAACAGATGGACATGGGCTAGAAAACAAAAGTGCTCACTGCTTCAAGTCCCAGGCTTGTAGAACGCAGGCTCAGGCCCGTTAGAACGCAGGCTCAAGCCCATGTTCAAAAATGGCTATTTTGCAAATTTGGGAACCCTTTTGCAAAAATAATTTTTGTTCAAGGGGTTTTGTGCAAATTCATTTTAAAGGGTTGATTTGCAAATATTCTTTTGTATCTTCTTCCCAAAACACCCTACGCCCTAACCCTACTCGTCAAATCTCCTTGTTGTCGCCGCCATCGTGCCTATCCATCGGCCATCATCTTCAATAGTGGCCACAGGGCGGCCAAACTGATGCTTTCCAGTGGCGTTTCCAGTGGCAATGGTAAAGCAGATGGCAACGTCTTCCCTGCCAGAACCCATTGAGTCTGCCGCTTGCCCCATTCTGCTCCGCTGTCCAAAACTAGTATCGTCCAGTTGGCGCCGCACAACATCGCTGCCCATCATCGCCTAGGGTTGCCGCCCTTTGCTGGGATGCCGTTGCCGCCTGGTGCCTTCACCATCTTCTCCGGCAAATAGCGCCATCCAGCAACAGTGCCGCCCGGCCACCATGACGAATCGCCTGATCGTTGCAACTGCCTCGATGTCGTGCTGCCCTCGACGCTGTTGCCATCCCGACGTCGCTCCTAAACCAGATGTCATGCCTCCTGCTGAAGCCGATACTGCCATAAGCAGCAACATGACACTGTTGTCGGTGTTTTCCTTAGCGTCCAAACCTTTTTCGGGTACCATAGCTGCCGACAATGAACATCGACACTGCCCCTATTTCAAACAAACTCGGAATGACTGCCTTTATGGCTTCGGAAATAGCAGTTGTTGCTTTCCTCATCTGAATCCACGGTTGCCGATTCGTGGGTTATAGCAAATTGGAGATTCGGCAAGTGGGGAGGAAGATTCAAGGTGAATTCAAAAGAGGAGTGACAAAACCAAAACCCGGAAGCAATATCACGACAATGGAAAAACAGAAATATATGCTGAATCCGTGGAGAAGAATATGGAAGCTGGCTCAAAATCTAGCTGCTACCAGAAACCATTCATAATTCCAAAGCACCGTCTGAATCCAATGTTAATGGCGAGAAAACTCATCTACGTAAATCTAGTCAATTCTCAACAACACCTTTTTTTTTAAGTTGCGGCAAAACCCAAAATTGAAAATGACAAATGTCCACATGCCTAAGTCAAAATCAAACAGCAGCTGTTAATTGGGTTGTTGGTTCTATGGCCCTTTTAGGTTTCCGTTTCGGTAGCCATTAAAGGTGGGTTATAGCATGCGAATATACACAAAAGGCATGAACAAGGCAGTAAATCTGAAATGCACATATATAAATCTAACAATAAACCCATATGTAACCCGTAACACCAGAAACAATTATTTTGCACCATGAAAAATTTCTCAATAATTTAACATAGTACGGCTCTGATACCACTTGTTGTGAAAATTATATTAATTAAATCCATAATCACCCGAAATCCTCCATGCTAAATCACTAAGAAAATAAAAGTCATAAGCGGAAGTGTACCTGAATCAATGGATGCAGCTTGTTTTTGAATTCTGTGGTTTTGGGTCTTCCAAGTTAATGTTCTAGGGTTTTTTAGAGAGGGTGGCTCCTCTTTTCAACTGATGGGATGTTAAAAAGAAATCCTGATAGGTGCATATCTCGGGGACCACAGTCGTTTATATAAGAAGTCTATCTTTCGTATAAAACCTCCGAACATAATTTGCAGAAAACAGCCTGTATAGAGGTTTTTTTTCACTTTGGTCAATTTACAAAATACATGGGCCTGGGCTTCCATCCATCTTTTTGTGGTCTTAGGCTCCAGAGCCAAACTCATCTACCCAGCCCAGTTCAGTAGGCTAAGACCAAAACTCTTATACTTGGGTGGCCTGTTTCACAGGCCCGAGTGGAAGCAACCCACTCAACTTTAAGTTAGCCAGCCATTCAATTAGGCCTGTTTTCGGCCTACTCAAGTTCATGCCCAAACCCAACAGTCCAATATTTTGTCCGAACTTGTGTCCTAGTCGATCCAGCTCACCTACAATTTGGCCCATACAGTAGTGGACACGTAGTAGCCTAATAACTGTCAAAGTTGAATTGATCATATGTTATGACCCTATTATCCGATTTGGACGATCCAATAGTGGTTTTTTATGTTTTTGAACATTCTGGATTGAATGGAAAGATCTGATTAAGTCAAATGGTATAAAAATATTAATTTTTGTGAAATTTAAATATATGCATGTAATTTTTGAATTATATGTGCAATTAATTCATGTGGTTAGTTTAGGAATATTTAGAAAGCAAATATGTCTAATCTTATTTGTTCATGATTTGTTGCTTTCTATTAAAATCTTAAATTAACCTATTGTTGCGTAAAATTCAATCTTGAATTTTTTGGATGTTTAAATTCAAATTGACCTATTATTATACAGAAGTTTTATGTTTGGAATTCAGAAATAAGTTCAATATTTTGGACTTTTTGTTAAATTCAAATAATGGTACTTATGGATGTCTAATGTTTTAAAATAGATTGATTGAAACAACATACTACCAAAGTAGCCTATCTTGTGTATGTTAATTTATTTTTAAGATATTAAGATAATTGTGTATATGTAATTCATGCGAATATACATCGGCCCAAAGAAGGATTAATATTTGGCCGAGTACACACTTATGATAATAAATACATAACAATTATTTGGTACTTCATATGAATAAGAAGTCGATCCAAAGAAAGGCTTGTTGCTTGACAGAATTTTATTGTTAAATATTTGATTACTACATAAAAATATTGTGGATAAGTAATTAATACAGATATTGATTGGCCCAAAGGAAGGTTAATGTTTGGCCAAATTACATAGACACACTTTACTCAAAATGAATACATAGATTATAAAGAAATTTTATCTCCAATTTTATTGAAAGTTTCTTTTAAGATAAATGGCTTTAGTAATGGATTTTGACTTTGAGCTATATTAAATGGATATAAGGATAACATTCCTAATAGATTTTTAAAATAAAAAATTCGTCTACAAGCTCAAGCAAATTTTCTAATAATGGTATTGCAAATTTCATCAAATTATCATTTCATTCAGTTTTAAAATGAATTTAGTTGATGATTGCATATACTATAAGTTCAGTGGGAGTAATCATAGTTTCAGTGGGAGTAACATACAAATATACTGTTTTTCAACATTAATATAAGTTTATTGCATAAAATTGAGATATTTTGTCAAAGAATTTTGACATAAAATATCTTGAAAATATATCTTTTGGATTAGGAATTTAAATATATCAGAATTACTCTTGATGTATTATTGAATTATCACAAAAGACCTGTATTAAGAAAATACTTAAGATACTTGGTATGTAGGATTGCAAATTTAGATAATACCTCCTTGTTAAGGGAGAGAAAATTAATTTTTTCTAAATCAGTGTTCCAAAAATAATATTAAATCTAAGGAAATGCAAAAGACTCCCTATACTTTAGCAATGTGAAGTTTGATTTATTATCAGATTTTGAATCTCAGGTTGTATGCATTCGATTACTGCGTACATTATTGGGATGTTGGGCAGATATTGAAGTAATTCAAGAATGGATCTTTAAAGAGCAGCCAAACAGTTGTTTAAAGTATTTTTAGAAAACATAACATTACATGTTCATATATAGAAAGTCAGATAAGTTAGAGATCATTTGGTATTCAGATTTTGACTTTACTGGATGCAAATACAGTTTTAGATCTACTTTAGACTATATTTATCTGCTTGTTGAAAAAGTTATATTAGGCAAGGTGCTAAGCAGACACTTATAGTTTTTCGACCATGATAACAAAGTTTATAGCATATTATGAGAAATCCAATTATGAAATATGACTACAGAATTATGAAATATGTCCAAAAATATAGAAAACCACTATTGATCATCAAAATCAGATAACGGGGCCATAAAATATGATCAATTCAATTTGGACGATTCTTAGGCTGCCATGTATCCACTGCTGTATGAGCCAGATTGCAAGTAAGCTGGATCAGCTGGGCTACGGGTTCGAATAGAATATTGGATTGTTGGGTTTATGCTTGAACTTGAGTGGGCCAAAAACGAGCCTAACTGAATGGCTTGAAGTTGAGTGGGCTGCTTCCGCTTGGGCCTGTGAAACAGACCAACCCAAATATAAGAGTTTTGGTCTTGGCCTGCTGGACTGGGCTGGGCAAATGGGTTTAGCTCTAGAGCCCAAGACCACAAAAGGTAGATGGAAGCCCAAGCCCATGTATTTTGCAAATTGACCAAAGTGAAAAAAAACCTCTGGACTAAGTGTTTTGTGCAAATTATGTTCAGTGATTTTATGCAAATATTGTATCTTTTCCCTAAAACCCTAGCACATGCCATATAAGCTTATAGGATCATTTTTAAAAATTGGGCCGCTATTTATGATAGCGTATACATATAATTAATATATATGTGTGTCCAAAATTCCAAAATAGAATTCTTATTACATATGGCTAACATAAATTTTTTTATCAAATTTATATCTATTGTATATATTAAACATAGAGATATGTTAGTCACTTTAAATTATGTTAGTCATCTTAAAAAATTTAAAGTGACAAAAATATTTATGTATTTAGAAATACAAAATAAGGTCATGTTTAGCTAAAAAAAATTTCAATATAAAACTTTTTAATTTCCACAATTATCATATTTTTTAAATCATTTTTACATATTCCCATACAACTATTCTACTTTTCAATCATTTCTACACAGTTACTTATACAACTAACCTATCTATTTTAACGTTATTTTTTACTCATTATCATTATCTCTGTCATGTTACATCATTTTCTATTGGTTTAAAAAATTATTTTCGTCAAAATGTTTTATTACTTCTCAAGCACAAAGCCTAGGTATAATTATGAAAAGTAAGAACATATTTAGATAAAACAAAAACATTTCAAATTAAAACTTTTAACTCTCTGCAACAATATTATTTTTTAATTATTTCTTTCCATTTTCAACTTCATTTTTTTTACTCTTCATTATTAAATCTATCATATCATACAACTTTCTACCAATTCAAAAGTTTTTACAATAAAAACTTTTTATTACCAACTACCACTTTTTTCCGATCCAAAAGCTTTTATAATGAACATCGCAAACTAAAATAATTTATTGTTTGTGGCATACTTAAATCTATGAAAGTGATCCCTAAAAAAAAAAAAAAAATCTATGAACATGCTTTTGGCATCGGAGAAAAAATTTAGTCGAAAAGTTTTATTGAATGGAAGAGGGTGATATTATGATGCTTCTGCAAAAGGTGTGCACAAGTTATTCAAAAACATACCGTTACCGATTTTTTTCCCCCTTATTGCCAAAGGCTTCCAATATAACAAATTACAGGGAGTAGCTAGCCAGGGACGATGCCTCTGGGTATCTTAAAACAGCATATCAAGAGAGGGCGCGCCATTTATCACATACTACACAAATGACAGAAGAGTTTCTCCCTCATCAATTCTCCAACAGCAAAAAAAAACTCTCGCCCTCTCTCTCTTCCACCAGGGCCAACAGATCAGCAGCAGAAGAAGAAGAAGAAGAAGAAGGAGGATATCGAGCTTTGGGCTGGGGGCGCGCGGGTGCGGCCACCAAGCAGCTGGAACTCCGAGAGCGCCGCAAGGGGTAGGAGATCTTGGCTGCCTTGCAGTGGGATGAGGAGCTGGTGCAGGAACCCGGAGATGCTGCGTGGAGCGCGCAGCCGCAGTTGCGATGGTACGGCCGTCGCTCGATCACCGTGTCCAGGTTCCCGATGCATCCTTCGAAGACGCCTCGGATCAGTCCCTCTGCAGCAGCCATCGATGGTGGGAGGTCGGTCGATGTAGCTGCGAATTCCTCTTTCGTGTTTTGGTGGAGATCCGGGGGATTTTATAGCAGACCACGCCTCGTGCCGTAACGTAGGCAGCCAGTGAATGAGCCAAGAACACGTTTCCAGTACAGGACAGGGCGCGATGTTTTCGTGGGGCAATTAGCTTTGTTATTGGAGAAGCGACGCACGTCTCGACTCTAGGGAACGCGTTCAAAGCTAACTACTGGACGAAAGAACGCATTAGTTAATACGCAAGATCCTAGATCCTGATCTTTGTGAATAATACGCAAGATCGGAGCCCTTCATTGGGTGGGCCCCTCACCATTGTTGCAGGCTTAAAATTCCAGGCCACCTCGACTAGTGGATGAGCAAGTCCAAGTGTCGGGCTCCTCTTTTGTCTTTTATATCACCTGATTTGTTCTCATGCACTAGATGATAGATGAGAAATTTACTGTACTTAACATTTATTACTGCACTGGATGATAGATGACAATAAATACATTTGTTGTATTTAACATTATTGATAGTATACTATAAATTCTTTCATTTATTTAGCATTATTGTGTATGAGTTTTATCTACAAATGTACAGAATTAATGTAATAAAAAATTTGTTACTGAAAACTAATTTTGAGGTTATACTCTTAATATCTAAACTATTTAAAATATAGGATAAATGACTCTATGAAGTATCATAGCATTCTAATACTTACGTAAATAAATTTAAACATTTTTCATAATTCGACATGAATATGTATCTTTAAACAAATGTAACAGATGTATATCTTTGATTTTATAAAACTTAATTTCTTAGCTAAATAAATAAAATGAATTTTCTATCGATTATTAAAATACAAAAAATAGAGAAGGCTAAACGGATCTAAAAATGGTAAAATTCAGTTTATATATTAAATATACTAGATTAACAAATTCATGAAAAAACAAAGAAATTAAAAAAGTAGTATTTTTTGGATGGAATTTGTTAGGTCAAGCTAATATGATCACTACTCTGTATTTATGCATAAGCAGAGCCATATTCCTTGAGCTTTATTTGAGATTAAAATATAACAGGAGTGGAGGGGTTTGGCGAGCAAAGGACGTAAAGGAAAAGATGACAAAGTTTTCTTTCTTGTCACTCATTGATAAAAATCGACAAGGTTGTGTTGTTTACCAAACTAGTCCGACTCCCACTAGGGATTCCCTTTCCTTTCCTCTCGGAGTTGGGGAATTGTATCTTGCTATTGGCTACTTGCTACTATGCTTGAGAGGCCCACCACGCCACCCACGTCGGTGTGGAGGGGAACTCGAAGTTAAAAATACCCTTTGATTTAGTGTCTTTAATGAATTAATTTCTAAGATCTAGTCTTCTTTTTTTTTTTTTGTGATGTGTTAAGATCTAGTCTCTTTGATTATGTTTAAAAGCGTTCGTTTAGCTAATAATTCATTTATCATAATGATAAAACGTTTAGTGGGTTAAAAAGTGCCACTGCGCCAAATCACTGATCTCCTCTCCTTAGTATTTTTAGTGGTGATTATTTTTTAAACAAAATTTTTCACTATAGATAACTATTATTTGACTAATACATAGCTAAATAAAATGGCTAACATTACACTACTATCGTTCCATAGTCATATATATGCAGCAAATTTTAGCATTTGTTAGATATTTTTCAACTAGTACAGCAAAGTTTGCAAAGAATTATATCTGTACATTTCATTATATTTAATGAGTGGTGGCGTTGGTACTCTGCTATATTTAATGAGAGCATCCACCGAGTACAAAAAATAGAAAATATTATTAGAATGTCAAATTAAAATTTGTAAGAATGTCTTATGACTTGATTATAATACATATTGAGATGATTGTAAAATATATACTCAGAAAAAAATAAAATATGCTTATGACATTATTCAGAATATTCTTGGAAGGGGATCTTCTTAGACTTGTCTGAGATGGCCCTATCTTAGACCGGTCTACAAACCCTTATTTTTTATTTTTGAAATTTTTAATAAATAAGTTAATTTATGTGAAAATATTTAGCTTTGTGAAAATGAACATAATACTCTTGTGTTTCAAGATAAAGAATAAATTATACATATTTTCAAAAATAATAAAACTTGGTTAATAGATAATATATACCTAGATTAATATTTTTAATAAAATTTTCAAACAAAATTTAAAAATATAGGTGTTATAACCAATCATAAATGATCATTATGCTTCTAAGATTATGCTTTAGTGATTGTCTGGCTTAGAATAATTTTTTGGAATATATCATCAATGGGTGCCTAACTTGGAATGATGGATGGAATATACCTTTTGTGATTACCATGAATTGGTTAACATATTTGAATTTGACTTTTTCACACAAACTTGAATTTAGCAAAATCAGAGAAAAAGTCAATCTTTTAATGGCAAAACTACAATGTCCAGATAAGGACCAAAAAAATCAACCTTTGTGTTTAAAAACATATGAAGTTTTCTAGGCACAAAATTTTAGATTATAAAGAGTTGGGATAAACATAGAGACCTTTTAGCTTCTATTTTAGGTTACATTTCAAGTAATCAAGAGATTATAACAATAAGGTGTAGGAGAGATGGACACTATCAAAAAAGGGAGACTCAAATGATTGTGAGAGAAATTTCAACTTGCTTTTTTGTAAAGATTGTTCTTAAAGGTTCAAGTGCAAGCAAAAGTTGATGATTCATAGTGGTGGTTCTATGATGATTTACCGCTTCAAGTTGCTTCTTAAAATGAAAATTTATGGCTCTTGCAAATGGGGAAATTGGTTTAATTTTTCATTTAAAAGTTTTATTTTTTGTATTATCTTGGCGTTGATTATGATTAAATCAAGAGAAAGCGAATCTAGAAGACAATCAAATCGATTGCACTATTATAACTTGTGAGTTAAAATTGATTAGTGAAATCTTAGCAATTGTGCTTGGAAAACAGAGTAACTTTGTGATTCACTGAACAATTATTAGTATTCATCTCTTTGTGAATTGGTTTGTGTTTGTAGTTTGAATTTATTCTTGATTTTTTCTAACATCAACGTTCTATGGGTAGTAATTACAGAGGACCAACATATTTAGTGTGAAAATTTCTACACTTAAATTTTATTTGTAGCTAACTTAACAAACATTTAAGGTTATTTATAGCAAAACATTACCACACTTAAGATTTTTTTTAGCAAAATGAGGCTACACTTAAAGTTTATTAATAAAGAATTTTTCTTATGCTTAAATTTTACTTGATTTAAATTTTTTTTCCTTTATAAAAAAATTATTGTGAGTCTTATAAACGATAGCGACAACTATTTTGAGTTAAAGTTATCACTTTTACTTGTTTTAAGTTTCTTAAATCCGGTGCTACAGAGATCTACAACACCTGCCTTAATGCACCCGGGTGTATATAATCCATTTTTCTATTTTTTTAATTTTTTACAAAACTTAATACAAATGTATTTAATATGTGTATCGGTTTTTACCATTTTTAGATATTTTTTGAGATTTTTAAAAATTAGTACCATTTTAGATGGTAAAAATGCTATTGATTTTTTAAAATCTCAAAAGAATATCTAAAAGCCTTAAAATTTGAAACATATGTTAAATAAACTTGGATTAAAATTTTGTAAAAAAAATTTTTTTTTAATAAAAAATGGGTTTAAGTGCCCAAGTGTACTGAGGCTCAATGCACTCATGTCCATACTACCTGGGCCCTACCTGGGCCCGGATCTACCCCTAGCTACTGTAGCATTAAATATTTGACATAGGACTCCATTTATTCTGAAAATTTTTATGGAGAGACTTGAGTGATCCAATTTGCTTCAGCAATTTTCAACCTGATGAAATGATCTTCAATTTTCCTGGGAATTAGGTCGCAACATTTTAGATGTTCCGCTTTTTCTATCCTTTGCTGAAGTTCGTCCAGCGCACCTTTTTAATGTTGCTTTTGTAAGCACGATAATAATATAAAATAATGAACAATCTGAGCATTAATTGGTTTTGAGTTTCTTTGGTCACTACGGGTTTACAATAAATTGAATTGATCAAAACTAAGTCGATCTTTTTCAATCGTGGATCAATCAATTTACAACTTCTTCCTTCAGTAGTTTGATTTTGCTACTTCTGTAATCTATTTGGAAAGCCGCAATTTATGCAAAATAATTTGACTGATATGCTTTCTTTCTAAATATTTTGCAATTTGAAAAATATACTTGTGGAGTACATTAGCACCTTCAAATGTCGTATATGTTTATATTCATCATCGAAACTCATTGTAGTAATTTATACACCGTTAAAGGTGTAACTTTGAACCCGAAAACTTGGTTTCAACTTAAATTCAAGATAAAATCGGGTTGTGCTAAGATTCATGTGAGCTCAGACCTTAAAATCCTGAACCTACTACCAAATATAATCTAAGATTCTTTCATATATATTTTTAATATATTCTTTCATGCAATCACATATGTATGTATTTTTATAGGGTTAAGGTGTGTTTGTTTAAGCCAAAAACTTTTTAAGCTAATACTTTTTTACTTTCCATAATTATCTTATTTTTAAATTATTTCTTCATATCTTTATATATAATTACTCTTTTTTAATCATTTCTGTACGACTATTTATATAACTAACCTATTTATTTTAACATTATTTTTTTTATTCCTTATCATCGGCCTTTTCATATCACATCATTTTCTTTTATTTTAAAACTTATACCAAACACACCCCTTTATATTTACTCTTAAAATATTTTTTCAGTTGATATGTATATTAGTTAATCATTGAAATTTTTATTCCAAGTTATTTTTAATAATTTTTAATAATTAATGCAATAATTTTTTATCTTTTTATTGATTAAAATATTTTTATTAAAGATGAATTCAAGATTATATATAATATTATTTCTATTTTTAAAATGTTGGGCATATGGTAATTCATTCACTTTCACAAAACTTGTAAATTTTTAATTTTATTTATTAAAATTTTATGTCATACAAAAAAATTATATTTTTATTTTTAACGAATAATTATTATCTAAATTGTTTTATAAATAAAAGTTATACTTTAAAGACATATGATTTTGATAATATGTTACATTATTTACAATATAAGCTAGTTCAACCTAACTACAAACTTGAAATTCAACCTGAATTTTCGACCCAAAATGAAGCTTGAAATATATATGAATCTGAGAAAAACTCGACTCCAACCTAGTACATATAATTAGGGTACACTCGAACTCGGGACAATCCTACCCCTACATTAGACATATGAACCCGTGGTTTGAATTCAAAATTTTCGATAGATAAATCAAATTACACGTTTACAAATGGGATGAGATGTAGAATGAAACGTAGGATTAATAAAAAAAAAAGTGTTATTATCTCTTATGAATAGAAAAGCTATATGTCTTGGGGAAAATTTAATGAGAACGAGAAAAATAAATTATTATTTTTTGAAATAAAAAATAGTTTTTGAAAATATAAAATTCTATTTTATCCTCAGTTCTGGTGAACAACCTAGCATTGGGATGTTACACATTACAACTTAGTTATCTCGTCTTATGATCCCACCTTCTCACCACCCACTTGGTGTCATGCAAATCGAGTTCCTGAAACTTGAGTAGTCTTAAGTCAAATCTTAACTTTATTTATAAAATTTAAACCTCAACCTAAATCTTAATCATGTATGTAAAAATCTAAGTCTGCTCGAGTTTGGGATAAAAATTCAAATTAATAAATTTTCATTTAAATTAAGAATGATAGGTTAAATTTTAATACGAATATACAATATCAATAAATCATGTAAAGAAAATAATAATATATAGTCTAACTATATTTTTAAAATATAATAATATATAATATATTTCTTGAAGAAAATTTAACCTTTAAAAACAAAATAAAAGAATAAAATTATTAAACTTAAAAGTAAATAATATCAATATAAAACTAGATGTAAACAAAAATAATATAATCTATCTATAACATAATTGCAACATGAAAAATATGTATTCAAAATATAAATACAAATAATATGAAAGGATACATACATGAAGGGCTATGCTAGGTGATGGCGTCACATGTTGCATAACATGCCACGCTGTTTTTAATTTTCTTGATTTTTCATAAATAAATTTTCTTAGGTGTATTTAACCTTATAGCAAGTTTTACCGTTTTACCGTTTTATATATTTATTTTTATTTTTAACTTGTTTTCTAAGAGGTAAAAATGTCTTAAATGTCCTTGAGATTGATGATTTTTTAAAAATAAGAATAAATATATAAAAGTATTATAAATGGAATATGGGTTAAACAAACCTAGGAATATATACTTGTGAAAAAATCCAAAAATAAAAAAAGGCATGGCACTTATCCATGTAATGTCATCACATCGCACCATGCTCAAATATGCAGAAATTTTATTTAGGTATTATGTATGAATTTTGATAGCGTGCGGTCGACCCCGTAGAAGCAACCACGCATCTGACGGAAAAAATATATTTTTTAACTTTTATTTTTCTTTTTACAAAATTATATTTTAAGTATATTTAATTCATATGAAAAATTTTAGTAATTTTAAAAATATATTTTTTGAATTTCCAACACTAGGATCAGCCCTTTTAAAATAACTAAAACACGACTAGGGGTGGGAATTGAAGCGGGTTCACCCGTGACCCGGCTTTGACTCAACTCATTTTTGGTCGAGTAAAACTAATATATTTTTAACCTAATATAGGGATGAGTCAAAAATTTTGATCCGAATTGAAAAATAGAGTTGAGGTGGGTTGACCATGTCCTGACTTGGTCCGACCCGCCCCGCATATACTAATTTATTAAAATTATAAACCTATGTTTAAATATTATTATTATTTTCTTTCAAAATTCTCACTTTTTTATATTCAACTCTATCAACAATAGAAGAATCGATTTATTCAGAAAGTAATATAAGAATCAATAAAAAAAATTGTACACAAATAACCCTCATGTGTAATTGTATATTAACCTTTTTTAATAAACTTATATTATATTTTCAAATATTTTATTTTATTAATTATGCATTTTTTAATAATTAGTGAAATATTGAAGCGTATAATATTTAAATTTAGTATAGATGTATACTTATGTTTGATAGGTATATAAATTCTTAAATTATCTTATTTGACCTGTATTTTTGACTCGACCTGCCATCCCAAAACTGGTCCGATACCAAACCGAAGTTTATCTTGGAACCTATTAAAAAAAAGTGAGGATCAAACTGACCTTGTTCCGACCCGGTCTAAAAAGATGATCAAACTCAATTTTGAAAAAGTAGGGTCAGGATTAGACAAATCTTGACCCGTATGACTCACCTGAGTCCCACCCCTAGTCATATCTCATGGCAATCAAAGTGCTCATGTAAGTTCAAATGATAGTTATCGTCTCTTGGGAGCTAGATGCATAGAATCATGCCTTATTATGTATAAAAATATATTTTATATTAAATATATAAATTCAAATTGAATGAAGCCCTCAAGTTGTTACAAATTGCACAAGACAATATGCCTCCATCCAAAAATATAAAAAAACCTTAAAAATATAGCTCCATCAAAGTAAATAAGAAAATATAACACCCAAATAAATTAGAAGACAAAATACCCCCAACACCGTCCAAACTAAGGGTCGGAATCGGGGCGGGTCGTACTGGGTTAAGATTTGCCCAGCCCCGATTCTACTTTTTAAAAATTCAATTTAAACGTATTTTTCTACCGGGTCAAGACAATGTTAGTTTGACTCTTATTTTTTTAATAGATCGTGGGAAAAACTTTGGATTGGTATCAGAACGATTTCGAGACAGCGGGTCGAGATATAGGTCAAATAAGATGATTTTAAGAATTTATATACCCATCAAACATAAAGATGCATCTATACTAAATTTAAATATTATATAGTTAAATATTTTACTAATTATTAAAAACACATCATTACTAAAATAAAACATGAGAAAATATAGCATAAATTTATTTAAATAAGTTAATGTACAATTACACGTAAAAGTTATATATATATGTGTGTGTGCAAAATTTTCTTATTAATTCTTATATTATTTTTTGGATAAATTGATCTTCTACTGTTAATATAGTTAATTATAAAAAATGAAATTTTTTTGAAAGAAAATAATAATAAGATTTAAACACATATTTATAATTTTTAGTAAATTAATATATGTGAAGCGAGTTCAGACTCTTCTAGTTGGGACATGGTTGACTTATTTTAATCTTATTTTTGAATTTGAATTAAAATTTCTAACCAATTCTTATACCAGATAACAAAAATTTTAATTTTACTTAGGGTGTGTTTGGTTGGAGGTAAAACTTTTGATGAAAAGTTTTTGAAGTAGAAGTTGTCAAATCAATAGAAAG
>JAXCLR010000092.1:25522898-25534923 GCA_035584095.1 Annona squamosa
GGGCGTTTTTGTCACTGGGAAAAGAATTCGGTGGTGTCCGTCAACTCGCGTCTGGGGGAAAACGCCTTAAAGAAAAAGAATCACTAAAGCAAAAACCGTGGCGGGTTATAATGACGGAACTGCCCCTGACACTGACAAATCTAGGGCTTGTCTCTTCCTTAAGAGCGCATGGATGTGGGAACTGTCGCGGGCAAACGCGTCATTTAGAGGGTTCGTTTTACTGTAGAGTTTCGTGATGATCTCTCACATGCGATGCGAGCGAGAAAGATGACAGCTGACCAGAAAACCGTCCAGAGAAAAAACGTGGACAGGAGTAAAAAACCGCAGATGCCGAGGGCATTTTGGCAAGAAATCAAGAAGGGAAGCCCGGAAAACAAGCCCAACGAAAATCACGCCAAAGAAACTATCCTTTGGCGGCACCACCCACCCAACCACCCGCGCGGCCTCGTAAAACCAGAAAAACGACGAAAATCGAGAGATGAGAGAGGAAAGCCACGACCTTGGACTTGATGTCGTCGAGTGCTGCCGAGAGAGGCCGCTTCCGAGACCGGCTCGACTCCTCGCAGCCGTCGGCGCTGCCGGAGGAGCCGCCGCTCCAAGAGAGCGGCGTGGTCGGGCTGGCCCGGGCTGCTTGGCTAGCTTCCATCTCCTTGGCGAAGAGTATTCCGCTCCTGAGTACCTGCCTCGAGCGCGGCTGCCGGTGACCCCACTGCAGCGGCGGGAGAGCCCGCTTCGCCTGCGAGAGCCGCATCAGTACCTCAGCTGCCAGCGCGTCGTCAGAGACTGCGGCCTCGACCCAGGGCCGCTCGGAATCTTGCCACTCGTCGGGAGCTTCTTCCATGGAGACGGAGGGGGCAGAGAGAGAGAGAGAGATGTTGGGAATGAGGAAAGAGATGGACTAGTCGGCTGAAAAAGAAAACCGGGTCGCTGTAAATATATTTATATAACCGGATGTGTGGCGTTGGGGTAGATGCCCGCAACCCGCTCACCACTCACAGCGGGGCCGCCCCTGACACGTGGCACCGCTCCGTTCTTGATCTCTCTACGCATTCCTACACATCAGCCACCGTTAGTTACCCAATCCGTCTACTGCTACCCGTGCAAATCTCATCCGGGCCCCCCACCGGAATTCAAATTCGGAAAACATCAACCGTTGACGCTCCGCAGCGTGATGATCAGGGAGGGAGTGGCCCGCCTCGGGAGTGGATCATGCGAATGGATAAGTAGCTTGCGTGTGAGAGCGAATATCTCCTGCTGCGCGCTCTCTGTTGTTCAGCATTCCAGCAGAACTGGTGGGGTGGGCGGATCCGGATTTTATTCAATGCACTTAGGTGCACTGTGCGAAGTGGTGCACAGGATCGTGATCCGGCGGATCATAGCGTGATCTGTGATCTCACTGACACGTGAAGCTCTTTGAAAGATATATGTTATGTATAATTAATATTCAATATCTACACCATTAATTGGATTATAGTTAAAATTTAATGATATAAAATAAAATTTGATTATTGTGTTTGGGAAATAGTAAAACTTTAAATAAAAAGTTTTTTGTGTAAAAATGATTAAGTTATAGAAAATGATATGATATGGTAGGGGTAATGATGAGGATTAAAAAATAAAGTTAAAAGAGATAAGTTAGTTATATTGGTAGTTGTTCAGAAATAATTAAAAAGTATGATTATTGAATAAGAAATATACAAAAAAATAATTTTAAAATAAAGTAGTAATAGAGACTGAAAAGTTTTATATGGAAAAGTTTAAGGCACGTTTGGTAATGTTTATGAAAAAAATGGGATAGAAAATCATGGTAAACACGGTTTTCGAAATCCATCATCTCACAACCAATCAACATATTTTCCACTTTTACCCCTATATTTCAATCATTTTTCCTATAAATATCAGATAACAAACCTATTTATTTCAAATTTATTCCTATTATTTCATATCAATCACACAATTCTCAAAATATTCCATTTCTCACTTTTCATTCCATCCCACAATTTTCACAACTTACATGTTATTAAACATCCACTTAACTTTACAACTTTTGCAAATTACCAAACATATCATGAATTTTTAAGAATTAAATTTATTACAATATTTATTTTTAATCGATATTAGTTATGTAAATATTATATTGTTTTTCCTAAAATTCATTGGGGTGGGCAGATCATAGCGTGATCTGTGATCTTGCTGACAGGTGAAGAACTTTGCATAACTATTATAGTATCCTAGCTTTTCCTAAAATTCAATATACATTATTCTAGATATAACCATTATGCATATATCCAATGCATTTAATTTTTCTAAAGTGCTTTAATATGAAATCATGGCTCAAATAAACGGTTTGATGTTTCATTATACATTAAAAAAATCAAGTTTCAAAAGTATTTCAACCAAGAACAAGGGCACAGCTCATATAAAAAAAAGAAGAAGAAGAAGAAGAAGAAGAAGAACAGGAGGACAGTAGTCTTTAAAATTCGGGCTCCCGTGGGGACCTTTTTATCAGTACAATCTAAGCATTAGTAGCGCATTACGGGTATATTTTTCGGTTGGCGCAGTTTAATAGGCTGCTGCACTTGCTGGGTAGAGCAGACGGTAGCCAGCGCCAGTCGGAGACTCCTCGCCCGCTGGTTATCAATGCCGGCGGTATGGCACGTGTGATGACCTCGTCCAACAGCGACCCTTGGCTTTGGGCAAGCTGAATTTCGGGGCAACTACTGCGATGTACATTATAATATTAGCTATAAAATCATAAAGATATTATAAAAACGAGGGGAAATTTCATATATACTTTCGAATTGTATCTATAATTTCACTTGTACACAATAAGAATAAATAAAATTTTTGATGAATAATTTTAAAGAATAAAAGTTGTCAAATGTTGCGAGATAATAGAGTAATGATGAGGAATAAAGAAGATAAAGTTAAAATAGATAGGTTAATTATGTAAGTAGTTCTGTAGAAATGATTGAAAAATAGGATAGTTGTATGAGAAAATGGAAAAAAATAATTAAAAAATATAATATTTGTAGAAAGTGAAAAGTTTTAGATCGAAAAGTTTTAACTTGACATTTTCTTCACATTGCCAAACACATCCATAAATTTTCAAAAAATCTTCTCGTCCTTACAAATTTTCATTTTAATTATACTTATCCTATGCTATTAAGGATCTGTTAAAATGACCGTTAACTCCTTGTAAAATGACAAATATACTTAAATTCTAATATAATTTAAGATTGTTTTGCTTAAAGTTAAAAATTCATATTCAAATAATATGTAGTTTTATAGTTGTAGAATTATTAAAAATTCATTATAATATAAATTTTTAGTTATAAAATTGTAATTAAAGATGAGCATATTTTTCATTTTTCAAAGAGTTAACAACCCCATTCAATCGATCTTTAACGATGTGGGTATAAATGAAATTATGATGAAAATTCATAAGTATGAGAAAAAATTTTAAAAATTCATAAGTATAAGTAAAATTAGAAGTAAAATTGATGGGTATAGGAAGAGTTCGCCCCAAAAATTATACTCAATACGGGCATAACCAGTTTGGTAAAGTCCCTGACTTTTATAATTGTATTAAGCTGGTTGGAGTTTTAATGATAGAAGCTTTATGTTAACTATCTCAATAATGCTAGTCTCCTTTCCTGCTAATGTATGCTAGTCATTATCAATTGTGTAAAAAGTAAGATGAAAATTGTAAAATAAGCTAGACATGAATTGTCAAAAAAAAAAAATTAAAATCATCAAACCAACCTGAGTTTTCTTCATTTCATATGAGAGGATAGGTTGAAGATTTTAAACGACATTAGGGCATTGACGGTACAGAATTTTATTTTGGTGGCGGTGGTGTGCGGAAAATGGTGGGGGAAAGAGGTGAGGGTGGGTTTGATCCAGCTGCAATTTTTATAGTGGAAATACCGTTGAATTGTGCCGGAAGTCTCCGCTTTGAAAGGAATTCAGAAACAGAGAATCAAAGCCGCGTATGTGGACTGAGGAGCAGTAAAAGGTACGGAAAAGATTCAAAAAGACAATTGCTCTGTTATTCCCTTCCCCACCAAATAATGAAAAAAGGCATTTTAAATTTTAAATTTTCTTTTCATTTCCAGCACGATTAATGGGGGATTTGCGTGCAGGTCCTCAAAGTTATGACGTTTTCACGATTTGACCATTACATTTCAAAATTGCAGTGGATAGCTTAAATTTTCATAAATATATAAATAAATAAATATATATATATATATTGATCCCTTTAGTTTATAAATAATTAAATATGCGGTTTGTTCCGTGCAATTAGTAACTATGCTGATATGATTTTGACTATGTTGTAATGCTTATTGGGATTTTATCATTGAATATAAAGTAAGCCACAGCTCATCAAATTATTTTAAGCATGCAACAAAAATAACTAAATAGAGAATTGCATTATTTTCTTAATCAAGTATGATGTTATATAAGAATAGCAAATATGTTCTATATTCCGATTTTATATCTCTACATAGAAAATTCATGATTAACAAAACTAAATGTAATAATCTTCTTACCAAAACTGATGGATCAATGAGATTGTGCTTGGGTTGCGGAGGTGACTATACCTTTACCGACCATGTGGTATTTCTTTATGCGGAAGTTACCAAATCTCATGAGCTAATTGGATCCATCAATCTTCATTACACTTTGTTAGAGAGGCATGATAATGAGGGATACCTCTACACTGCACATTAGAGATGGGAATCGGGGTGGGGTTGACCTTTGACCCACCCCCACCTTGACCTGTTTTATGCCAAAAACCAGGCAGGTCAAGAATTTAATATTTTTGAGAAGGGTGGATCAATCGGATCTCGGACTTACTTATACCATTTCTGACTTGCTCGACCTGATTGAACTGCTAACCTACCCAAGTTGATTCTTCAAGTTGTGAATATAATTTTGAATAAAATATCTTTTAATAACTTATTCTAATATTCATGTTTTATTTAAATACTGATGTTTTACTTTAATAATTATTAATAGGTCGAAGTATGCAATATTTAAATTTACTGTCTATACGTGTTTATACTTAATTAGTCCATTAATTCTTAAAACCATCTTACTTGACCCACAGTTTTACCCAACTCATATTCTAATACCAACTCAAAGTTTGTCCGAAAATGTACTGAAAAAAGTAAAGGTCAAACTCACCTTATCTTCCTGCTCTGCCCCGATTCCCATCCCTATATAGTATGTATACCTATGCAGGACATGGTCCCAATTTGAAATACAAATATTTATGTGATATTTTAAATTAATGAATTAATGAGATAATTAGTAAGGACAAGGTAGATTATGCATTTTAAATATAAACATATTATGGCAACATTATTAATACTAGGGAATGATTCCCATATACGTTATCATAAAATGGTTGTTTTTACTTTTTAAATTTCTTTTACATTTAAGTCAAGGAAAATATTCATTAATGTGCAGTATTTATAATGTCAAAAATAATGTAATTGGAAACTTATATGCCATGAACAATATTAACATCATTTGAGGGTGAATATGAATATATCAAATTTTAGAAAATTTTAAAACTAAATATATAATATGTAAAAGTTTTCAAATATTTAATTTTTTGCATCATAACTGAACATTATGAAATATTTAGATATTAGAAAATCATATAGAAAGTGAAGAAAAAACAATATGATGTACAGACCACTTTACAAAAACATTTATAAAGAATCATTTTAATTTAGGGCATTCAATTGAAAAGGGAGAACGATTTAAAAAAAAGTTTGTACACTTGGGAGTGCTTGCAAATTATTTAATTTTCCAAAAGGTTTTCTAATTTTTTGATCATTAAATATTATATACTTAGTTATAATGACAAAAAAGCAAATATTTTAAAAACTTTTAGGTATTATATATTTATTTTCAAATTATAACAGTTTTATGTTTACCGTGAAATGATGTTTGGCTTGCACCAAGTGCATTTAACTTATTTTTAATTTTTAAAATTTTTTATATAACTGTTAATCTCATTGTATTTAATATGTGTATTAATTTTTTACCATTTTTGAAGATTTGTAGATATTTTTGGATTTTTAAAAATTAATGGCATTTTAATTATGTAAAAAATTTAAATGGCATTTTAGTTGTGTAAAAAAATTTAAAAATGAATATTTGCACCTAGCGGCACCGAAGCCAAGTGCACGCGATCATGACCATATTTATAATATATAAGTTTTCAATCAAAGAGATTTTTGGAAAATATATATCCATGTTAATTTATAATTTAAATAGTTTAGATGCAATTTTTTAAAAAATATAAAAGTGACCATTTTACAAACCTAAGTGTACAAATGTTTGTTTGTAATCATTCCCTTTAAAAATGATATCAAATATCAACATAACAAACATGTGACATGAATTGTATAAATCAAGTGTCGAATAACTAATTATAACTTTACGAATATTCCAAAACTATAATCAATTTTCACACATAAGATTATTTTTCCGAAACTAAATTGAAAACGATTTTTCATAAACTAATATTTCAATTGAATATATAGGCACATTTGTTGATTGATTCTGTTACCATATAAGTTATGCAGTATGCAACTGTGATCTTGGTATAATATTCTACGAGATTTTGTAACTATCTTTACCCTAAATATATGATTGAACAGGGCAGAGTAGAGCTACCGAATCAGATAAATTCTTTTTTTTTTTGGGTGTGATTAATTATTTACAACAATATTGAAGCAATATACTTTTGAACAATTATATATAAACACAAGTTTATTTATAGTAATGTCATTACTTTGACAACCAAGTGGTTGAAATGAAAGTTTGTAAGGTAAAAAGTTCAAGATTCAAAGTTTGGTAAAGACATTTACCTCATTTACCCCTTTATTGGAATTGTTCTCTTTAGTTGTCTGGTCATTAAGGAAATAAAATGATAAAAAATTATTTATAGTGGCATATATTAGATTGGGTGCACTTAGCTTCAGTGCACGCAGCTGCAAAATTTATTGTTTGTATTTTTGAAAATTTTTCATGTAATTTTTAATAAATTTATTTAACATGTATATTGAGTTTTATCAATTTTGGAGATTTATATATATTTTTTGTATTTTTAAAAATCAATAAATTATGAAAATGTTATTGATTTTTAAAAAATCTAAAAAAATATCTATGAATCTCGAAAATTAGTAAAACTTGATAAACATATTAAATATACTTATATTAACAATTGTATAAAAATTTTCAAAAAAATAAGTTAACTACGCCTGGGTGCCGCAAAGCAAAGTGCACCCCGGCGTACTAAATCAGAATCCTATATTAAAATGGGTTTCAATTTATCAATATATTTTAACCGACCTTGATGGTGATTCAAATTCTAAAATAAAGTCCACATTAAGCCAAAATTTAAAACCAAATTTGAAGAAAGCCAACCTTAATCATGATTTACCTAGTTTGAAGAAAACCAGCCTATTTATCAACATTGCTTTGAATATTTTAGTTTTGAATTTTGATTAAACAATATCATATCATAAGGCCTATAGCTCACATACCCAAATGTTGCTTTTTTGAGTATGTAAGCAGATAATATCACATTATCATGTCCATTGCCCACAGACCAAATGGTCATTTTTCTAAATCTTTACGTTTCGTGTGTTTTGCCCAATGGTCATTTTTCTGGATATTACAAGTAGTATAAGAACGGACAAATCAAACTATTAGACCTGTAACCCATAGGACCAATAGTCACTTTTCTGGGTTTGTGTTTTATAAGTGGTATCCAAGAGGACAATATCACACTACCAGACCCATAACCTATGAGCCCAATAGTTACTTCTTTAGGTTTATTTGTTACAAGTGGTATAAGATCAGCCAATATTACTAGGTTTGTGCATTACAAGTAATATTAGTGCATATAATATTACAAAGTAAAGCTCAAAGCCCACAACGCTAATGGTCACTTTTCTGAGTATATGCATTACTGATTAAATATTTTGGTTGATAATTTCGGTTATTGCTTTGAATTTTCATTTTTTATAAAAATTTTATATTGTTTTAGATTAAATTTGCTAAATACATTTCTTACATTAATAAATAACTATGATGTTCTAACAAGTGTTAAAATGTATTAGTTAATGTCTTTAATCATTGAGAATATCATTCAACATCATGGGTATTCATGTAATATGTTAAGTTGGTATTTAATTAAAAATATTACAGAAAAAGAAATTACAATTAAAAATATAATCAATTTAGTTATGATTTAAGTTAATATAAGATATAGATTTAAATATGTTTAAATTATTTGAGTTATATCTAAATTATTCGAATTAAAATGTGAAATTCTTTAGATTACGTAATTCGGTTTGAGTTTCAAGTTATTCGGCTCAGATTACACTTAACCCAAACCAAATCATATTATAATTTGGTTCGGGTTAGACTCAAATTCATTGCCTGAAACGCAAATAATATCAATCTAAATCATTTAAAATTGAAATTACTAGCGATAGTATTTGGGTTAACAAAATTAAGTTGCACCCTTATGTTCAGCACCAGTCCTCTTCTAGGGGATTTGCATATAGATATCTTAAATTCTGAAATTTACACTTTCCATTTAAGTTTTATTTTGTACCAAATTGCTTAAAGTTTTGAAAATATATAGTTTTGGTTATTCTGCCAACCTAAAGTCCTATGTCCGTTTCATATTTTAATGAGTTTTTATTTAAAATTTAAAATATTTTTCCAAAAAAATCCGTAAAAAGTGATTGAAAATTTTCAACCAAATAAGGCGGTCCATTTAAGTTAGCATTTTGTGCATTTCCATTTCAAGTAAAGAGTGCTTGTTAATGGAAGGATGGGTTGCAAGGGATAAGAATTTAAAATGCAAAGAATGAAACTTTAAAGGGTTTCAAATGCTAATAAGCAAATTTAAGGATATAATATACAAATGTGCGGATTTAAAACACAACACAAATTCCTCCCAAAATTTCATATTATCTTATGTAAATATGATGCTCAAAGGTCAACCAGAGTAAATTTTAAAAACTTGAGGTAAGTATATTTTTCCTTTTCTTATCCGTTTTTGAAGGGAAACTTAATTGAGAAGGGGATATTAGATTCACTCATGCCGCTTCAATGAATGGCATTGTCTTACAGGTTGCAAAGGCTAGATAACTGACCACATGCTTAGTGTTGTTTCCCGTTGTATCTTGCTTTTCTCCCCCAGTAAAAACTAGAAAGTACACCTTTATATATACATGACATTTATGTATAGGAGTTATGATAATATACAATCTATTGTACATATGTTTAACGTGCAATATTCAATTATTTTATTTTATTTTTTGATTTTTCTTTGTAAACATGTTTTCTTAAGTGTATTTAATTCATATACTAAAATTTGTCATTTTATAATACTTTTACATATTCATTTTTTATTTTTAAAAAGTCAGGAGCATATAAGTCATTTTCCACCTCTTAAAAACCTGAATTTAAAAATAAAAATATATAAAAGTATTATAAATTGACAAAACTTAATATATGTATTAAATATACTTAAAAAACATATTTATGAAGAAAAAATAAAAAATAAAATATGAATATTGCACATTAAGCACATGTACAATATATTGTATATTATCATGACTCATATAAGTCCCTAAAATTATCTAGATTTGCACCTTTGATGAAAATAAATACATGAAATGCAGGAGGAATTGCCGAAAATTAATCATGGGCAATCGATTATCAAAGTAGCCAATAAAAGCAGGTGAGGTACGGTCAAACTTACGCATGCATCCAAATAAATTAAGAAAATTGCTGTCCGCGTAGTTTTTTATTTAAGAGCATGTTCGGCTAAACATAATTTTTTAAATCAAAATTTTCAATCCAAAATTTTTCATTCTTTACAGTTACTTTATTTTTTATTTATTTCTTTATCTCTTTTTTTACGACTTACTTTTCAATTATTTTTATATAACTATCCTACAACTAATTTACCAAATTTAACTTTATTTTCTTTACTCTTATCGTATTATATTATTTACTTTCAAAATTTTTATAATAAAAATTTTTCTTCCAAAAATTTAATACTTTCCAAATACACCATAAATAATGATTTAACGCCCCTTTCTCGATCCCTCTTGTCTTGAGTTTTTTCTCGCACACATAATACACGCCACAGGCGTGATCATTGCGAGAACGGCTTTAGGTGGGAACCGTTGTCGATGCGGATTCTTCTAAATTTTATTTTATTTTATTTCAATAATTTTAACCATTCTAGTGAAAATAATACAAATCAAATGATTCTAATTAAAAATTATGATAGAAGGATATTAATGGTGTATGTATTATTAAATTACAAGTAATGTCCACAATAATTTGAGACATTACATACATGTATCTTATCAAGATGATTTTAAAAAAATGTTTTTATTTTGATAAAAGTATTTCACGTCAATTTTTATGTTAAATATATAATTTTATGATTTTTATTTATTTAGCACTGAAATAATATCTTTTTTTTCACTACGAATAGTAGAAATTTTATTTAAATAATATTTACGGTCAGATTATTGAAATAAAATAAAAAATTAAAATTTAAGTTACTATTGAGACTTGAGAGTGGTGGCAACGGATTCAAATCCGTTCTCGCCTGTTCCACCCAATCTGGTTAATATGGTAGGTCGAGCATGCATGCATCATCATGTCCAGTTTAAATAATCGTTTTCAATTCTCACAACAGTAATAAAACCTAATCATTTCCTATTAAAGTTCCGCTCATATAATACTTTACATTTTTTATGCTTGATTGGTAATCTACCCTGTTGTTTACCTAATAGACAAAATTTCATCTAAACCCAGATACGTGCGAGGTACACTTCTGCTGAAAAATATATCTTTATATATAAATTATGAATATTTCTTAAATCCAATTGCATATATATTAGAATTAAAAATACTTTATAAAATCATTTACCCACATATTAATGATATTTTAGATGATTTAAATATAGAAAATACAATTTTAAAATTGATATTTAGAATTAAAATATTTTTATTATATTGATTTTATACATTTGTAGACGAGGTCATGCACAAAAAGGCTTGACAAATGAAAATTTTTGATGATAATAGATGAAATTAAATACATTAGATACAGTGAATATTTTTATCAAACATTAAGATATTAAAAATGAAAAAATATTACACAGAAAAGGGATTTTACATAAGCAAACTCATAATTCTTCTTCTAGAACATGCTTTGAAACTTGCTTCTATATAAGCCCATATATCCATTTTTATTGCCTCTATGATTTACAAAATCCACTTCATATATTATATTTGTTATCATTTCTGTTGACATAGAAATTGCATAATTTTCTAATATTATTGTGCATGAACCCATCTATAAATGTCTAAAATCAACTAATAAAAATAGTTTGAAGTTAAATGTTAATTTTAAAGTTGTATTTTTAACATATAGATCATCTAAAATATCATTACTAAGTGAATAAATGATCTTAAAAAGTATCGTTGCATTCTAATGCATACGTAAATAAATTTAAGCATTTTTCACCATTTTCATATGAACATATATTTTTAAGCAAATGTCACCATGCATATTTTTGATTTAGATAAACTTGGTTTCTGTAATACCCCATTTCTAGAATTACTCAAAAATTAGTCAATAAGTACTACACAATCTAAGAAAAATTCGGCAGCATCTCTCCATAATATACAAGGGTAATATGGAATACATGACCTGATATTTATAAACATTTCAATCTGTGACATTCAATTCTATTTATATACTTGCATTTTCACATAATAAGGACATTCATATAGAAAGAAAATCATTAAATATTACCCTTACACATCAAACAAATATAATAACTATGCATATGTGCATCAACAAGGATTATAATCCAATTTGAAATACCAAATACATTATAGTTGTCAAAGCGAATCTGCCTAAATAATTGTCTACATATAAGATTATCAAAAAGAG
>JAXCLR010000092.1:25535023-25548073 GCA_035584095.1 Annona squamosa
GGAAAAAATAGTTATAGTGCTTAACAATGACACACTAATCATACACATTTAAATTTATACTTAGTGTGCTAAGATCATAATTTATGCATATATGCACTATATGTCCCCTAAATACCATATTCATATATGTTATGCATCTATTACCATTATAAACTTTTAGTGGCATGTTCGTAAGTTATCTCATAAATAAAGAAGAATTATAATGAAAATAACATAAAATAAAATACCTGATCCTTACAGTTTCTTAGTGTCAAGCTGCGTATATGTCTAATTAATTTACTCGGTTCAATGCAAATATACATGTCAATCAAGTAATAAAGAGTAAGTAGAGTATCATTCCCACAAGGATTCTATTTAAATGATATACTATCTTCAATTTCAATTATGTTAAATGATTTGATAGTTTAAATGGGAATTGAATTAAGATAATTAAATTCAAACTTATCTAATTAAAACAGCAAATAGCTAAGGATGGGATAACAATTGGTTAAGATTTTCTTGAGATGATTTTAGATGGATGGGAGTATAAATTCCTCGATTTATATCTATGTCAAATTAGTTCCTTTTTAAGTTTCATGCGCAGATATCACTAATCAAGATTCATTTATATTCATATATGATTTCTAATACATACGAACCTAACCCCGTTATAGTTATTCGTTATGTTCTCATAAGCGTAAGTAAAACAAAGTTGATAATTACATAACTAATTATGATTACACAAGGTTAATAAGTATATCTTTATCCATATTAACATTCAACATAACAAGAGCTAGAAAACTTGTGTCTTATATATATCTTATCAAAATTTCTCTTTTCCAAGCATAGTTCTAAATATAAAATTAATCTACAAGATGACCAAGCTTGCAAAAGTATTAAACATGGTAAACCCATTCCACACAAGTTACAACATAATCACATATTCATTTCAGCACAAAAAATCCAAAGATAACATATCTATGAGTTCAAATCATCTATATGTCCTATTACAAAGAGTTCCAGCCCATAAACATGATTTCAAATCCCGTGAAACCAAGTTTAGATACATCCTAAGTGAGGTGAATACATAAAATGAAAAGAGGAGATGAAACTCTATATGTTGCAATGAATAACTTGAATCTTCCCTTAATCTTCTTTCTTTGCCTTAAAGCCCTTGTTTTTCTATCCCTTTTTGGTTGTTACAAGCCCCTTGGGTTCTCTTTGAGAAACCCTAAAAGTCATATTTAAGTCATGTTTGGTAATGTGTGTAAGTGGGAGGGGGTGGGAAATTTTGGAATTTGGTTTCCCAAGGCCAATGATTTCTCCATTAATAATTATATTTTTTTTCATTTTTATCTTTACATTTCAATCATTTTCATACCAACTACATTCATCAATCTTATTTATTTCAACTCTACTCTTGCCATTTTCTATCAATCATATAAATTTAAAAATGTTCTATTTTCCATTTCCCACCATTTGCCACATTCCCATAATTTTTTAGCTTACCAAACATCCTCTTATACACCCCTTGGATTGGATCTTGTTAGTTGTGAGAAATCACATGCGCAGGGGTTGGTGCATGGTTCCAATTCACTGGAAGCTGCCTAAAACTTGCTTGTTTCTAAATTTTTCCGTCTAATGGTAGTTGAGGCTGGTGTGCCAACTTCTAAGGCTGGGGTGCAACTTTTCTGCATCCACTCTTCAAATGGTTGTTTGCAATGAATTTCTCTTCCCATCTCTTTGGCATAAAATCTATAAGGAAGACACCTTCTTTTCCTTGCAACATCAGATAAAAACTAGTGAATATAATCTTAAATGGTCTAATGAAATTACAAAAACCTACATTGATATGATTTGCATTGAATTCAACTCAAAATGCATGAAAATAACACACAATGTAAGAAATGTAGAAATTATGAAAACTAACACAAAATTACCTGTTTCTCTTGAACCAGCTTTGAAAATAAGTACAAAATGAGCCTTGACAACTTTATTTTTATCGTGTTGTCACTTAGATAAATAAGTCATGCTAAATACAATAGGATAGAGTGGACTTCCAATTCAATTATCAAGGCGAAAAATATATATGCAGTTATATCAAACTATTTCTATATAACCTAGTTGCATGGATGTCGGAGACATTTAAAGAAAGATGCCTAGCTAATTTACAGTGCGGTAATGATGATCCAGACCACTCCATTTATCTACTCCATTCATTCGTTTCTTAAGATTGTTAACTAGATTTCTCCAATTCAATCTGTTGCACTTTGCATTTGTATGTTTTTTTGATATTTTATTTAAGGGTAGATACTTCTATGGTCAAGTCTCTTTTTTGCCTACCTTAATTTTTTTGACAAAATCCAAACCATAAAAGGCCTGGGCCTATCTATAAAAGGCCTAAGAATGCAGAGGATGGGGATTGGAATTTTGGGTATGTTCTTAGTTGCTGAGGTATTAGTTGCAAAGAGAGATATGATAATTATTATAAGAGAATATTGATTTTTTGAGCTTGACTTTCTAGCTGAGATTATCATGATTTTCAATAAAAAAATTTCATTCTTGTTTTTCATATCCAGTAAGATCTATTAAAGGATCCAAGCCATTAATCTATAACAATAATGGAGAGAGATTTTTAAACAACAATATTCCTCAAACTAGGACTTTGAAAGTTAAGATGGTTTGTTCGAGTGATCACAATTGGACAAATGGTCAGCAGGAAGACATGCAAATGACCTTGACGGGTTCCAATGGGACTTAGTTAGATGGTAATTTTGCAGATAGTCATGGCCAAACATGCATGAAGACCATCTAGGTTCATGGTGGGTCAAAGACGCAAAGGAAATGGTAGATGTCTTTCAGAATTATGTAGCTCAGATCTAGAATATTTGAATCAATTAAGTTGGGATTGATCGGAGCAACTAGGTCACAAGTAGGATATAATTCCCACCTTAATTATTTGACCAAATCCAAACCATTTATTATTTTTAAATATAAAAATTTAGCTCGATAGAAAATATAGATCCAAATTTTTATTATATTGAAAATTTCTTATTATGTCTAAATATAAAATTTTGGTTTGATAGAAAATTTTTGTAATATATTATCTCAACAAACACAATTAACAAACACAATTGTAAGAAATACAATGCATTTGCATTTGAAATACATTAATTACATACAAATTTAATTAAAATGATCTTCTTATTCTAAAATTATTTATAAAAAATAATATATTGAATATAAAGATTGGAACTAAAAACACACAAAATAGAAAAAGTGAAAATTGCATCTTGCAACTGATTATATGGGAGCATTTATAAATAATGAGTTTGTTTTCCCTACCGTGTTTTACAAAGAGAAAAGAATAAAGATAACAATAACTCTAGGATCGCATTTAATTATTTGGATAGGGCTTGAGCAAGTTAGGAACAAAAGGTGAAACCTAAAGTTACATTAGGGAAAAAGATAAAGAAAATTTTTTTTTCCTTTTTTTCTCTACTTCTTTACATAATTGGTTAAATAAATATATTGAATTTTTAGACTTAGGGCTTATTTCACCCCACTTTTTGTGTGGGGTAGAGCGCTTTTATCCTTGAAAAATGTGCATGCATTTTATTATGCTTGGTATTAAAAGAATGTGGGAGGTTAGAGTATGAAAGAAGAGAGTCGTCTACAAAATGAGGTGCAAGTCAGTGGGCTTGGGCTTATCTATAAAAGGCCTAAGAATGAGAAGAATAGGAGAATTGGAATTTTAGGTATATTCTTAGTTGCTTAAGTGTTAGTTGCAAAGAGAGATAGGATAATTTATTATGAGAGGATATTGATTTTTTGAGCTCGACGTTTCTAGCTAAGATTTTCATAATTTTCAATAAAAAATTTTATTGTCGTTTTTCATATCTAGTCGGATCTATTAAAGGATCAAAGCCATCAAGCTATGATGATAATGGAGAGGGATTTTTAAGCTATTCCTCAAATGGGGCTTACAAAAGTTAAGATGGTTTGTTCAAGTGATCGCAATTGGACAAACGGTCAGCAGGAAGACATGTGAATGATCTTGAGGGGTTTTAATGGGACCAAGCTAGAAGGCAGTTTTACAGATAGTCATGGCCAAACAAACATGAAGACTATCTAAGTTCATGATGGGTTAGAGGTGATGCAAATATCGTTCAGAATTTTGTAGCTCAGATATAGAATACCTAAGTCAATTAAGTTGGGATTCAACAACTAGGTCATATATAGGATAAAATGCTAGATTTTGGGACAAGATAATCCAATTTAGAGATACTTCTTTCCCCTATACGTCACTTAGGTGGGCAACATCTGCCGAGTCATGGGAACCCTAAGGCAAAGGTTATAACAGGTCGATAGGGAAGTTTAGATGGGAGCCAAATTACATAGCATAACTAGAGGCAGTGATGACTGACCAACTCAAGTCCTTTGTTAGTGGTCCATTGGATTCTATGAAATCCATTACATAAGTCATCTTTATTATGTAGCTAGTTGAATTATGAAATTAGACCACCTCTTTATAACATGCACCCTCTTTGTGTTATATCAAAAATAACATAATGCATCGGCTTGATTTATTACACAGCTAATCCCATATGGATTTATACTTTATATGAGTTCCCTCTTTTGAATTATAAATGGGGGGCATACTCTTTGGTGAGAAGTATGATTTGTTCTCAAATTCTCTTGTATATTCATTGGTAAGGTTTGGGCTTTAGGAGAGTTTCTTGTGGTGTGTATTGGATTTAAATATTTTCCTTTTGAGAGTTTTCCATCTATTATAAACTCTTTATTAAAATGAATTTTCTCCTCCTTTACTTATAGTTTCTCCCTTCACATTGAAAGTTTTTTCATGTAAATCTACTTGTTTTATTTTTTTTCTCATTTTTTACACTATTTTATTATTTGTAGGATTATTTCCTAAAAAGTTTGTATCAAAGCCCGTTGTTCTTCCTTAGGCATTAAGATGACTACGAGTTTGAGATGGAGTAGTTTGATTATAAAATTAATTTCAGTTTGTGGTAGATCAAGATGAAAGTCATCTTAACACAAAAGAGGTTGTAAAAAGTAATCTTCCAAAAACCTAAGATATTAGCCACTTTGACCAATGAGTAGAAATGAAATGAATATCAAAGCTCTACCAGTAATTCAATTTAGTCTTTCAAAAAAATTTAGAAGAGGTAACAAAGGAAATGATAGCAAAAGTTGTATGGGATAAACTATATATGTTATATTTACCAAAAACTATCACCAACAAGCTTTTATTAAAACAACATTTGTCCATGCTTTAGATGACTAAAGGTAAACCTATCAAATCACATTTTAATGAATTCAATTCTATTATTTTAAATTAGAGAAATTAATGATAAAATTGATACTGAAGAGCAAGTTTGATTATTGTTATGTTCTTTATCCTCTTAGTATAAGTACTTTTGAAAGATAATTCTTTATAGAAAGGACATAATTTCTATTAGTAAAATTAAGACAATTTTGATTTTAAGAGAATAAATCAAAAAAGAACTATATGATAATCTTAATAACAATAAAGCTGAAAGATTAATTGCTAGAGGGAGGTCTAAAATAAAAATTCCAATAATATAGATTTCATTATAGTTCAAATTCTAGAAATACTATTTGTCATTTCAATTATTATCATAAATCAGGGCACGACAAAGTAGATTATTATATCTTGAAAAGGAAATTATAAAGAGAAAATCAAACAAATAAAAAAAAAAAGCGAGAAACCTCCAAAGCTTGTATGACTACATATCAAGATGATAATAAGGTTTTTTTCACTAATGATAGGTTTAAATCCATTTGAAGAGTGACTTTTGGATTTTGGTTATTCTTATCATGTGTCTCTCAATGAAAGATTGATTTTTCACTTAAGAGTTTTTTAATAGTGGAGTTGTGTTGATGAAAAATAAGATTGCTTGTAAAACAGTTGGAATATAAATGATCAAAATAAACTGTATAATGATATATACCAAAATTAGAATGTATATGATATAATGAAAATATTAATTGATATTAAGCATATTCCTGATTTGAAGAAAAACTTGATCTTTTTGGGCAATACTGATGTTAATGAGTGCAAATATTCAACTGAATATGGAATTATGAAAATTTCTAAAGGTGCTTTAGTTTTAGTAAAAAAAAAAAATGTTACTTAAAAGCTTATATGTTTTGTAGGGAAACCACAATTATAGGTGGAGCAATTGCTTCTTAATCTAGCCTATCAAATTCATATATCGCTAAATTATGACATATGAGGATTGGTAATGTGAGTAAGAAAGATATGAGAATTCTGAGTAAGCAAAATCTTTTGTCTAACCATGGTAAAGGAAAAGTTGAATTTTATAATTATTACATTTTTGAAAAATATAAAAGGTTAAGTTTACTTCTACAGTTCTTAGAACTAAGGATGCTCTTGATTATATTTATTCTGATCTTTGCATTCTTTCTCATGTTCTATTTAAAGATGGAGCAAGATTTATGTTAACCTTTATTGATGATTATTTTAAGAAATTATGGGTTTATTTTCTCAAGAATAAAAGTAATGTTGTCCTCACCTTTAAACAACGAAAAAATTTATGTTAAAAAATGAAAAGTTAAAGAAATTCAGAACAAATATAGATCTAGAATTTTGTAATGTTAAGTTTAATAATTTTTGTAAATATAAAGGAACTATTAGTCATCATATAATTGTCAATACATAGTAGCGAAATTGCATTGCAAAGCATATGAACAAGATGATTATAGGGAGAGCTTATTGTATGCTCTACAATGTTGGTTTATTGAAGAATTTTTGACTAGAGACAACTTCCATAGCTTTTTATTTGATAAATCATTTTCTTTCTACATCTATAGATCTTAAACTCCATAAGAGGAATGATCAAATAATCCTGCTAATTCTTCTAATTTAGAAATATTTGGGTGTCCCACTTATATTTGTGTTAATGATAGAAAATTAGAACCTAGAGTTACTTGATGCAAGTGGATCTTTAGGTAAAAAGACGGTACTCCGTGAGTCGAAAATGCAGGATATAAAGCATGTTCAGTAGCTAAAGCTTACAGTCAGGTACAAGTTTTAATTTTAACAATATTTTATCACCTATTGATAAGAAAAATTCTATACATATTTTATTATCTTAGGTTGCTATGAATCAGAGCAACTTGTTGTTGTGCGGTTCCTCTCCCTGATGCAGATCGGACTGATGTCGCTAGCTTTCATTGGCAGGCCCCGATCGTACCGATGAACTGTGGAGGCGGGACACCTTACTACCATTGGTTTTGTTGTTGGTGATATACGGGCGGCGGTTGCCCATAGGGAGGTATCACCCTTCCGTCTATCCTTGGCCGCTGATATGGCTAATTTTGCAGTGGGGTGCTCTACCGTTGCAGCTGTTGTGGATTCAGACCCGATTCCAGTGGCGGCTGTTGCTTCTGTTGTCGTGGTTGGCGCAAGCGCAGGTCAAACCGGGGTGCAGTGGGAGGATCTTGATCTGTCCTCGGCTGTGGCCCTCGGATCTCCTCTCTAGGTGACTAGCGATTCCCACTAACCGGCCTTTGGCTCGGTGATGCAGCTAGAATCGTGGTCCGATCTGGTTCCCCAGATCTAAGCGTCAGTGGCCGACTGGATCCAGCAATCCCTTGCACCGCTCTTTGCACCTCGTCTGTAATGGTGGCTTAAAGGCTGCTTTTGAGATTTTCCATCTTGGGCCCCCAAGATCGGGCCCCCCCACTGATCGTATGCAGGTCACACCCTAAGTCCCGGACCACGATCTCCATGCTGTCTGTCCTTTGCTCTAATTCTGAAGCCCTTTCTTCCCCTTCTTGCTCCATGTGTCCCATGTGTTCCTCTAATGCTTTTGTTCCTCCCATCACTAGTACGGTCCAGGAGCGAGGCTTTGATACCCTTGATGAAATTTTGTCTCTTCAACATATCCCGCTACTTATTATTGCTATGAAAATTCTTATTACAAACCACGGAATTCTCAAGAAAAGCTTATAACTAGATTGCGTAAAGGGAAAGAATGAAACGGTAACAACTGAAAAACAACCCACCCACTCTTAGCTGGCTTGCCTCCTTTTTAAACTTGGCGAATCACAGATCCTGCACTTTCTCATAGCACGTGCCTCAGATACCCGTTTGGCCTTCTCTAGTTTACTTCCTTCACACCATCCTTTCTGGACTCTACTTCAGAAAGCCCATATGAATGGCTTGATTTCGGCTTCGGTTCTTCAGCCCGGTTCCCATCAGATATTTGAAGAGAAGGTCGGATGCTTAAGGCTGGATCGCAGTTGACAGAGGATGCCAGAGCCACTGATTTCCGATGGTGGGATCTCGATTTTGCAACTGCCAAGTTTGGAGAAGGCTGCCGGGGTGATCGTGGTCGATTGGTTCCATGGCTGAAAACGGGGCAGAGATGCCTGTTCGGTGGCAAGATAGAAAGGGATCGCTGGATTTTTGCTTGCCATGGTTGGAGACGATGGCTGGTTGCTACTTGAATGGTCGAGATCTGCCGGTGGGTTCAATTAGCGCTTGGTCGAAATTAATGGAGTTACTGGCTATTGCGTCGATGGCGGGGGATGATCGGTTCTGTCGATTTGCAGCCACTGCTTGTCGCTGGATTACTTGCTGCCGGGAATAGCTATGTGGGTTTGGAGAGAACGGTACAGGGGCGTCGGCGCTTCTCATCGTTGGCAATGGTTGCCATCTGTTTTAGGATGATAGGGCACCAACAGTAGTACTCCGGCGGTATGCTTTAGTAGTAGACATGCGGCCCTTAATCAATTGACCTGAGCCATCTTTATAAATTATTTTAATACAATGATATGTGGGTATAACTTATTTTAAACCTACCAATAATAATAATATATTAATTTAATTTTCTACCCCATATTTGGAAACCACATTGTGACTGTTTTAAAATTGACAATTTTGAAGAGTTTTAATGATGAATTTTTGATCATAAAAAGTAAAATTCTTAATCCGATAAAATGCTTTCATTTCAATAAAATTTATCATGTTTACATCTCCACAAACTGCTTCATATTTCCACAGGCTTCATTTCAACCAAACAAATGCTTTTAGACTTCATTTCAAAAACTGCTTGTGCGTATCCATGTGCTTTCATTTCAACCAAACAAATGTTCCGTCTTCGTTCCAAAAATCGCTTTACATTTTTACAAAAGAAATTTTTTAAAAAAATGGGTGCATTTCTTCAACTTCTCTAGTATCACTCAACAACATCTAATATCTATTAGTTATCCCATTTTCTTAGAACACTTTTTCACTGCTATGTTAGCACTCTTAAGGCCATAGAACTAGAAGCATCAGATCCCTACTCTTCATCTTTCCTTTTGAATTTGAAATAAATACAGAAAAATACAATTTTTTGATGGGTAGAAAAATATAAATTTAGGGTGTGTTTGGCAATTGATAAAAAATATCAAGTTAAAACTTTTCAATCTCCACAACTATCATATTTTTTAATATTTTTTAATATTTTTCTATACAACTTACCTTACTTTTCAATCATTTGTACATGACTATCACACAACTAATCAATCTATTTTGACTTTATCATCTTTACTACTCATTATTACTCCTACCATATCACATCATTTGATAACTTTTACTCTCCAAAACTTTTCATCAAAAATTTTATTCATTAACAAACACACCCTTAGTTAGCCACAGAAAGAAGGTTTCAACAACAACATTGAAATTATACAACAACATCATATCTAACAACAACACCCAAAGGAGTGTCTTGTACAATGACATATTCAACTCATCAACCATATCCAATGTAGTCATGTAGGTCAATCCCAAAACCTAGGGCCTTCTGAAAGATGGAAACATTTACTAAGGACCTTAATTCAAGCCCTGATCTGATTGGAAATCGGAAAAGTAGAAATTAGCTCGAGGAAACGTTCTTATATTGTTGTTGGCAGCATTAACAAAAGGCTTTTATCTTCAGTTCCAAAAATAAAACTAGCACATCTCTATCGTTCATACCATCTTTTGAATCCTAACCCATAAATTAGAAACAACAGTAATAAATAAAAGAAATTTTCAATTCAATTTCAATTTCCAATTCTAAAATCATATCTCACATCCAGTGGAAATTTGTACAAAATCCAAAATGAAACAAGGAGAAATTATCTAAATAGACAAATCACAACAACATATCAATACCAATATCGAGCCCATCAATCAAATGTCTCACACAATTAATAAAAATAAATCAATTCTCAATGCAAAGCTAAAATTCCATTAGGGTGGTTGGCAAATGAGCAAGATGAGAAGAAGGAAATGAGAATCAACAAGGTATAACTAACTGAAAGGGACATCCCAATGGCATACCATAAATCAATGTAATACATAAACTTAAAATATAAAACAAGCATAATAATAAGTTAGAAAAAGTGTCCCCAATGTGAACTAGTCAACATAACATGACATAATTGATCAACAATTTCAAAAATAATTTAGGAGTAGAAATTTGCTAAAATATGTTGCATAAACTACTTTCGCATATCTGAAGTCGGCATACTTAGAAAGCCTAATGCGTTCTCTAGATGCTGACCAAAGTAAATGATCATTTTGGTGCCCTCCTCGAGAGAGAGAGAGAGAGAGAGAGAGAGAGAGAGAGAGCTCCCGTAATCATGTCATAGCATCCGTTTATCGTTGGGGGTCAACGCTGAGTTTTCCGATTGGTGGTAGTGGTGGTTGCGGCGGCGGCACTAGCTACCGATTCACTTAATTCTTGAATGCACTGGCCACCTCCTCTAATGGACCTGGTAGCCTCCTACGTAGATTCTGACATTGTGGTGAATGTGTCGATGTCCTTATCAAAGATGTTGGGGCATCTTCTTCGGTGAATAGAGGTTCAGAGTTAAGATCGATGCCTTCCTCGCCACCTAGATCCTCTTTCATGTGTTAGCGCTCCGACGTGCTAATGTACTGAATCCTGCTGATCGTGCACCAGTTGGTGCATCTGACTTATAGATCTCATCCAAATCCTCCCAACTATGTAGGTGATGCTTATCACGAAGCTTCGCTATCTTCGGATCAGACTAAACAAGTCAAATTTAATGGAAGACGTTGTTAAGTACTTGGAAATAAAATTCTCGAAAGCATATAAAACATTGCAAAAATCTAATTAGTTACCTCGATTAGATCTGCCAATTGTTCAGCTGACCCATCAAACATTATGTGAGACTCATCCCATCCATTCCAGATTTGTCTTAAACTCTTGCCATACGTTGGTATAGCTCTTTGAAATAACGCTACCTATTTCAAACTTGCTCCCACTTAAGGGGAACTTCAATAATGTGGCTAAGTTCATTGCTTAGCCTTGATGCAATTCACATGGCTACAGCCTTGGCTAAGCTATCACCACATATGCGGCTAGACTGTCTATTCTCTACTAGAAGTCTAATGAGCCTTTTATCATGTTCCTCCGTCTATCAAAAGTTTCATTCGTTAAACCGTCTAGAATTTCTATCTGTACTACCTCTAGAAACCCGTCGAGACCCACTGCTCATGGATCTGCTTAATGTTGGATCCATAGGTCCAATCTTTGTACGGTACTAGACATATCAAGATGTAGCACAATTATATGATTGAGATATAATTAATAAGAGTAACCACATACCATGGAGTGTTAAAAAAAGGATAGAAGGCATGAAACATGGAAAAAATAAACCAATTCATTCATTGAAGCACCATTTTACTAAATCGAATTTGGATTTATCAAATGGTAAGTATTCAGCTAGTTAAATCATGAACAACAGCCTTACTAAACATAAAAGTAAAATATACTTAGGGTTGATAGCTATGACTACGATGCTGGTTACACATCTCTATGATAATTAACCCACATTCGTTGGGCAATGTCGTCACGGAAGTCCTTCCAAGATTGTCATTCCACATGTGAGAAACCTCTAATCATGGTTGGCTCCTCGACCTCCCCCTCCAAGCTGATCGAAATCATTGCAGCGTCCTGTTGTAATTGCAGCTGCTCAAGCAATTCTGATCCATCTACAATTGTGATGTAGTTGTGTAGAATGACATAGGCTGCTATAATCATTGTGTGAACGTTGTAAAGGTATTTTGTGACACTCTTCAATATGGGGAAACGACCCTTTCATATACCAAATAACCTCTCAACATGGGCTCTCCACTTTGCATGATTGTAGTAAAATAATTCCTGATAATTTTCTAGTGTTCGGCCCCTTTGATACTCTTGCAAATAGTAACGTACACTCTTGTATGGTGCCATGAAGCTAGGACAATGTGTGTATCCCCAGTCGAAGAGATATTAAGACCCTGTACATACATATGTTAGAATCTAGCACATTTGGTTATTAATAAAGTCTTCTAAGCCGGGACATTCTTTATTTTCAAGATACGGGTTTAAGTGGCACCTGTTGGAACTTTAAATGAGTCCTCAAGGTTATCTATTGCCTCTTGGAGAACTTTACTATCATGGGCTCGACCCTCCCAACCGGCATATATAGGTAAACCTCATATCGAAATCACATGCAACAAGAACATTTTGGGTCAACCTTCTATATCTATTCCGCCAAGCTGAATTTGGTCTTGGCGGCGGTGTTGTAGGAATGTGAGTTCCATCAAGAGCACCTATATATCCCTATGTAAGTTATTATGATATGTTAGTACGATAAACATGACTCTAAAGGATGGTAACACATATGACTGGTTTGACACAAACCTGAAAAAAAGTTGACATAAATGGATCTGCCTCTATTAAAGGATGAGTAAAATAAGTTGGAGCTCCAATTACTTTTGCGTGGAGATTCAATACAGTAGAAAGGCACCTGTGAAAATGACTACTGACAGTTTCATCAAATTGACAAAAATAGCCTCCAATGCTTTGATTTCTGATATTGTGAGATAATGTGTGTAAAAACATCGTCATTTGTGCCTCAACTGTCAGATATCGAGTGCCACTCAAACCACTTACAATTCTTACTCTTTGACACAGTTGATGGAAATCAAATATCCTTATTCTAATCTTATTT
>JAXCLR010000092.1:25548173-25577170 GCA_035584095.1 Annona squamosa
TATTATAATAATACTTTATAGAACCATTTAATTCACATAGAAATGATATTTTAAATAGTTTAAATGTTAAAAATACTAATTTAAAAATTAAATTATAGCACAAAGCCATTTTATTATGCTGATTTTATACGTTTACAGATGACATTTATATAAAGTGATACTAGACGAATGAGAGAGTTTTAGTGATAATATAAACGATGTTAAATACAATGGATGAAGTGAAATTTTCGTTAACTCTCAAAGTTTTAAATATGGAGGAGGATATATAAAAAATAGATTTCATAAAAGCAGGAATGATATATATATAAATTTAAATATTTTATTATATTAATATAAAAATTTTACAACTTTTATGTAAAACAAATAGTTTAGCAGACTAATTAATGTTAAAATAATTAATAAAATTTTATAACATTAATTTTAAACTTTTATTACTTTTATCAAATAAGGTCCACATAAATATTTCATCGAGATGAAATTTAGTATTTCTCCCAAATAGCCTTAAATGTCATATGTGAATTGATTTTTTACTTATTTATGAAACTGGGTAAAATCATCCAATAAAACTAAATTTTTTTCTAATATTAGTGCTACATAGGTGTTTTCAATTTAAAAATAATATCAGTTTGAGGAAACTAATTATACACGAAATTTATAAAATCAATTATTTAATACCCACCTTGGTAATTAAATTATAATTCAACCCATCTATTTCATCTAAAATTAATTTATTTAGCTGGTTGGATGAACTCTTAATTAATTATTAAAACCTTTGTCATAATATTTGGATTAGTTTTATTTAATATTTTAGTTACATTGGTTGTGCGTGCTGTTTGCCATAAGGTATTCATGTTATTAATTTTTAATGATTACAGGATGATGGATCATTGCTGAAGATCACAAAATTTTGGAAGACAATAGATTTATTTTATCGTAGGATGCAAAGTTGGTTTTATATATTTTCATGTATTTTTGTTTTTTAGATGTTGTGAATTTTACTCTTTTTTTGAAAATATTAAATTTTGCTCGTGCTTGACAGTTTGAGTATTGAAGAATTGGTATTGTCTTAAATTTCATTATGAATGAATGTTATATAATTTTGATGTGAAGTTAATCATATGATGCTAATTATGCTTGAAAATTGTTGGGTTACTAAAACTTCTATTGATTTTATAAGTGGTTAAATGCAAAAAAATCGTTGCTAACTATAAATAGTATAAATAAATTTTATTGTGTTATTTTTATAAACGTAAAAACAGGCATCAGGGCAGATGAGCTTGATGGAGCGGTCCAGCGAGATGTTGGGAGGGACTTGGGGAGATGAAAGGAGTATATCATATGGAGAGAATGCAAAGTACTGAGAGGAGGGGTAAAAAAAAGGAAAGAATGTGAAAGGAAGAGGCGTAGGGAACCACGTAGCAAGGCTACTTGGCCCACTATGCTGCTACTTTGTCAGAACCCCTCACTTCATACATGGCAACTCCACGTTGTCCGAAATTAGAGAACACAACTAGCATCTTCAAAGCCCGAAATCGCTGCATATTCAACCTGACAATTTCTATGGGGACGTTTGGTAACGTTCAAGGGCACGTTTAAGAATAAGGGATGTGAAATGTGGGAGGAAAATTATGAGGGCATAGATTTCAAAATACCTCATTAATTAATTAATCATCATATTTTTCTACTTTTATCTCTATATTCTAATCATTTTTCCTATAAACTACCTTCCAACAAGCTTATTTATTCCAAACTTACATTCATTGAAGCGTTCATCGAGAAATAATATTTGCATTTCTCCATAAACATGAATATGAAATTATTAAAATTTGAAAAAATATATAATATATAAAATTTAAAATATTTAATTTTTTTAACATCATGAATGTACATTACAACAAGTTTAGATATTAAGTTTTTTATGGAAATTGAAAACCAATAAACTATACAAGCTACGTTTGTTTTGAGAAATTAAAATGTGATTCTAATTTGGAAACTATTAAAATCGTTTAGAAATTTTTTATCTTCAAAGAGAGGGCCCACATGCAAAGACAAACACGAACATGAACCACAACAACCCCATATGATCGAGAAATAAGACTTTAATAATTGAAAAACAAGGGGCTTAGATTTCCGCCAACAAAGAACCAGCTGCACGACTCTCTTCCAGTCCATAGCTTCAGTCACTTCTGTCTGTTATCTTTTATGCCTGCCTCACCAAACAAAGCATCGTTGCCCCCCTAAAAAAACCATAAAACCATCTATACAACCAAAATAAAAAGAAAAAACTGCAGCCCACCCACGAATCCTCTTTCGAGATTTCTAGGCATCTTAAGAGGGGGAAGATAAAACCGGGCGCACAGATAATGAGAAGGGTAAAATCTCCAGCACAGACTACAGGATCGCACGGTTAATGCTAAGGGATCACACATATCTGAGTTTCAAAGAGAATACCTGCCTAAGGCGAATTCAGGAGCATTGATCTTGTGGTGAGCTTGTCTCAAGCAACAAAGGCAGCGACTGCTGCGAAGAGTTGGAAGAGTTAATGTCTTCTATGGCAACGAGAGTAGATTTTGGCAGCCGTCTGTACCCACCCCAACTTCGTTGTGCACGGAAAGCATTTCTTCTTGCCGACAAAATCCTTCTCTTTGTCGAAGGGCACTGCATCAACAGTGGTGTCGCTACGTTCTGGTCACAGGTGGTGCTTTTCTCTTTAGACGATATTTCCATTTGCAATCTTGCCATCTTTTTCTGTACCCTTCAATCTTGTCATGCCACTGGGCTGTTCAGAGCACCAAACACCGGCTCCTCCTCCCTTTTCCAAGTTATTGTGCTACCCATGTCGAAGGTATGTCAGCTCTGCGGGTGGATGAGTTCCACATCGGCAAATGCGATATTTTGAAGTGCAACCACAATGCGCATTTTTTTAGGAATTTTTTTAGCGCACCGAATTGTGGGCCCCACATGTTCCACGTCATCCGAAAAACGCACGCGTTCATTTTGTTCTCGTGCCTTCAACTTATCACAGTATGATTGAAATGCTTTTCTAGTAGTTTGAATAAATTTTTGAATCGTATTTAAAAACTAAAATTATGATAAGAAATCAATTTTTTTTTATAAAAAAAGCGGTATGAAAAAAGTGATATTTATGGTAAATTCAAGAAATTCAAAACTGAACTTGTAATCAAATGGGTAGCTATCTATTTACTAGCTTGATTCCAATCGATTTAATTGGTTGAAATAATTGGATTGAATGGCTGTATGTATTAGCATTATATGGTTATAATATAATCGACTTATACATATAATGGCAAAATTATCAAGTAACAGACTATAAAAGAGTATAAAAATTTTAAAACACATTAATGGATTCTTAATTTTGTTTTTTGCTATGATATGTAGAAGAGATAGATCAACAACTTTTTCTAGCATTGGCTCTCTTAAGCGTTCTCACGCCGAGCAGAGTGCGGGCTTCAGCCCTCTCAGCATCCATGCTGGGCTGCGCTGGCGTTCACAGCACGGCAGAATTAATGCTGGCAGAAGATAGCCTGAACGATATACCCGCCAGCGTCGACACCGCGATCAGCGGGCCCCGCCGTTCCCATGAATTTCCCCGTTCCCACGCGCACGACGATTACCAAACGTCCACTTATTTTAAAGTACCAGCTATTAAAGCAAGTAATTCAGAAGCAGGGCTGTAAAGACCGCGCTCAGCAGAGGGCCGAAGGAAGAAAAGTCGAGCTTCATTTCAAGGGAAGGTTCTACCAGGCGGTAAAATGGGAGAAGCTGCCAAAGATCAGCAGCAGTTTCTCTCTACTGTTCGATCTGTGGTCTTCAAAGAATCGGAGAATCTGCAAGGTTCCCACCAGAAGATTGCTGGCTATGATTTCAACCTCGGCGTCGACTACCCATCCCTCCTCAAATCCATGCTTTCTACTGGATTCCAGGCATCCAATCTTGGAGACGCCATACAGGTTGTGAATGAGATGGTGAGCTTAAAAACTGGATTCGACTTCTTGTTGACGTCGCTAGTAGTATCTCCTTTGTGATTTTGGGTAATTTTTCCCCTTTTGCGGTGGGTTGAAGCTAGATTGGAGGCTGGCGGACGACGAGCCTGCTGAAGATTGCAGTGACGAGGAGAGGGACTTGGCGTTTAGGAAGTCTGTGAAATGCAAGGTTTTTCTTGGGTTTACGTCGAATCTCATATCATCTGGGGTTCGGGAGACGGTTAGGTTTCTCGTAGAGCATCGCCTGGTATATGAAGAATGATTTCTTTCACTTTTCATTTCTCCTTTTGTTTTACTGCTTTATATTCATTGATTTAAGTTCTTTTTAAAAAATGTTCATTTTTAAAATTTAATGGCTTTAAATTTTAGCGGCCATCAATTTTTTAACCTATGTTTTCTTATAAACAAACGACATGTTTGAAGAATAAGTATTCCAAACGATGGCGCCTCTGTCATGAATGCACCTTCTTGAAGGCCGGGCTACATTAATTGGTTGGATATGCTGCACTTGAATCATACAATAGGTTCTCAACCGATTTCATTAGTCTGGCCCACCTGATTAGCTTCATACTATGAATACACAGTTGAAAATATGGATGGTCAGCTCACTAGGTTACTAATGAATACATGTCAAGGCACACTGTTAGTTCTCCACTGGTTCAGCATTGTGGCATTAGCAGCTTCTGCTTTGATATTTTCTTCCATCTTCATGGCAGATTCTACTCATTGATGCCTATGCAATATGCATGCCAAATTTGAAAACAATGGATGGTATTCACATGCTGATCTACATTTAGACTAGTGATATAGTAATCGTCAATGTGCTATTGCATTAGTGGGGGTTTATTATGCTAAAAATACCTGCATGTTATGCTTTATGCCATGTATTATAATCCGGAATGCACTCCGCATCGTGTGGTCTACTTTGTGCTGCCAACCTAAAGACCAAGCCAATCAACTTATGACATTGGAGCATTAGGAGTTCAAGAAAATTAAAAAAAGCAACTGAAAGTGAAAAACCGCTAGAGAGGTGTTCTGATCCGGTACTTTGGCTGTGTCATATAACATTGCTGCTGCAGATTAATGCCTGGTCATACAATCAGAGTACAAAAAACTTCAAGCTTACTTTAGGTGCTAGACCTTTTCTTTTAATGCCTCAACTGAAAGTAAAAAACCAGTCTTGACTACTAGAGAGGTGGTCTGATCTGATACTTTGGCCATGTCATATAACATTTTTGCTGACAGATTAATGCCTAGTCATACAATTGGAGGACAGAAACTTCATGCTTACTTTAAATGCCAGATTTTTTTATTTTTTTCCCCTTCAATGCCTCAACTGAAAGTAAGAAAACCCAGCCTTTGACCTCTAGCGAGGTTGTCTGATCTGGTACTTCGACTGTGTCATATAACATTGTTGCTGCCAGATTAATGCCAAGTTATACAATTGGAGGACAAATCCTTCATGCTTACTTTAAATGCTAGACCTTTTTTTGGCGCCTCGAGGTATGCATTATACGTGGAGAAACTTCTTTAGAGTCTGGATATTAATCTAATACAAAGTATTTTCTTTTGAAAATTTATAGTTTAATAGTAACATGCCTTTGAAAACAGTAATCTACTCACCTAAACTATGGAGGATTTGGCGTTTTGTTGCATTCTTCATTTGCTGCATGGCTTAATTATTTCCACTGATGAAAAGGTATATATATATATTTGCAGGTAGATGTTATCGTTACTACCACCGGTGGGATAGAGGAGGACATTATAAAATGTCTTGCCCCTACATATAGAGGTGATTTTTCACTGCCTGGAGCTTATTTGCGATCAAAAGGATTGAACAGAATTGGAAATCTTTTGGTGCCAAACGATAACTATTGCAAGTTTGAGGATTGGATAATTCCAATATTTGACCGCATGCTGCAAGAGCAGTTTGAAGAGGTGAGTAGCAAATCTTTACTTTTGGCAATTTTGGGGGGTCTTTTTGGGTAACGTCTTGAGAAGAATGAATTTTTCCAACTTTTGTTTTCATACCATTGTCATTCTGAAGTAATCCAAAGTGAATTGTCAGTTGAAAGTAATTTTTTCTGTTTCTAGAATCTGCGAAGGACCATAATAACTTCTAATGGGAAATCATCCTCTACTGCCATTCTAAGCTGTATGGTGTCTTTTGATAAATGTGAGACATAGAAGCTAGAAGCAATCCTTTAATTGAAATCAAATGCCACAGATTTATGAACATGGTGGCCTCAGTTTGACAGGTTCGCTGTTGGATGAATAAAAGATTTGTTCGTAGAACATTCTCCACACTGGGTTTGCAATGAAATATACCCTATGGTTTCCATTGTGTGTTTGGTTTTATTCCCAGAAGTAGATCTTTTGTTCTGTGATCTATATTCAATGATTTTTCTCAGGTTGTAAAGAAACTGAGTCAGTGTCACTTCATAACCTTCCAAAGTTTTCCACCACACGCACACATGCGCGCACACACACACACACAAAGGCTGGAACACAAATGTATGGTACCCTGCAGACATCCCCTGGTAATGGAAAGAAGGATGGGCCTGTGTTGGATTTGTTGCTTTCTTTTGGGAAAAAAAATGGTTGCAGCCATGGCTGTGTCCAAGATTCAGCCGAACCATGGAAATGCCACAAGTGGTTGTGGATCATTGAGAATATGACAACTGCAATGATTGCTTGGCATGATAATAATAATAAAAAAATTGCTTGGATGCCTTCAGGAAATTGCCCATTAAGCATAGGCCTCTTGGAAAGCCTTATCATGGCATCTGAGAAGGCATGGATGCCCACTTTTAGTGAGCTGAACGTGGTGCTTTTCTAGATAGTTGTGTGATACTAGTGTTTCATAGCTGCTGAGAGAGCATGGTTGGCTCCCAGTCTGTAGCAGATCATACTGACATGCCCTTGAATTGAGTGAAACATATATACACTGAAGTCACTGACACAAAATTGCTTTTTCAAATCTCAACACAAAATTACCAAGTATGATTGATGAAGGCTCAGATTTTTCTTTCTATTGTGAACCCTATGTGGATCTTCTTGTATTTTTACAGAAGATACTTTGGACTCCATCAAAGCTGATTGCACGCCTTGGAAAAGAAATAAATGATGAAAGTTCATACCTTTATTGGGCATTCAAGGTGATCCTCTTTCCTCTTTATTTTCTGTTTACTATTCATTTGCATCAAACAAGACTGCAGAGGGAGAAAATTCCAACAAATCCGCCTTGAGGAAGATGAAGCAAAAGATTTCCTATTGTTTCTGTTAATTTTTTGCCTCTTTTTTAGTAGTTTGCTATTCTTGATTTTTGAAGGTGGAGTTTTTCCATCAAATATAAAGAAGTTGATATTTTTTCCTCATTTATTGGGTTTGAAATGGACCAGCTTTTGTCGTTTATGCCTGAATTTACCATTTCCTACAATGAATTTGAAACTATTCCCAAATTTTTAAAGGAGGGAAGTTGGGCAGGGAAAAAATAAAAGTGAAATGAAGCTTAGATTCAGTGGGACTGAGAATAGCTCTTACTTATTAGTTTCAGGCACACATATAATCGACTCATTTACTCCATCAGCATGCCAAATGAAAAACCATTTCTAATCACTAAATGGGTGGCCATGAATGGGTCCATGGAGATTGTAGTTTTAACAAGCAAGCAACAGCTCAGGGAAATGGCTGTCTCTCATATTTAGATAACACAGCCGTGAACCACAAACACTTGATTTGTTGAAAAGGATGATGATCGATTACCGATTCATTTTGCAAATTTATTTTCTGTTGTTGAAATTGTATGACTGACAAACTTGTTTTTTTCTACTTAATTAATCCGTGTATATCTTATTCTTTTCTGTTCATCCAGAACAACATTCCTGTCTTCTGCCCAGGCTTAACTGATGGTTCATTGGGTGACATGTTATATTTCCATTCCTTCTGCAACCCCGGTATTGTTATTGATGTTGTCCAAGGCATGTTATTCTCCTGTGCTTCTGGCATTGCCACTGCTAATTACTACTAAGCAGATAAATTGATGCCTGTTGGAACTGTTAAGCAGATATAAGAGCCATGAATGGGGAAGCTGTTCATGCATCTCCTAGGAAGACTGGTATGGTAATCCTTGGAGGGGGGCTGCCAAAGCACCACATCTGCAATGCCAATATGATGCGAAATGGTGCAGATTATGCTGTTTTTATTAACACAGCTCAGGAATTCGATGGTAGTGATTCCGGGGCTCGTCCCGATGAAGCTGTATCGTGGGGAAAGATACGTGGTTCTGCAAAAACTGTTAAAGTATGCAATCTGTCAAATCACTGTCATTGCACTCCGTCAAATCACTCTCTTTCTTAATCATTTATGTTTCAATACATTTATTGATATTGGGACGTGCTTGTACCCATCCCTGTAGATGCATTAGTCTTCCTCACGCCTATATTTCATTTCAGTGCATGTAACTAGTAACTAATAAACTACATGAAGGCAGTTTGAACTAGAATTCCAGAGTTCAATTGACATTTCTCTATGGTGCTTATGGTTATTTTCGGTACATACAACTGGCCATTTTTCCTGCCTTGTCAAAACAAAGGCTAGCCTCTCACTGAATGAACTACACTTAGCGATATTAAGAAATGAACAATTTCCGTGTGTCTACTATGTCTATTGACCCACCAGGAATAAATGAGCTGCTCTTCTAGCTTTCTGGCCTGCTATGATGGAATTTAACTGTCTTCCAAAATTTGGGCAAATGGATTTTGGAAATTTTTCGTTTTTGCCACCCATGTATGACCTGTTGCCCCCGCAAGAAGCAACTCAAATTCATTTGGGAGCTTTTAATTTGCCTTGACTAATCACTTTGCATTTGTTGCTGGTCAATTGTCTAGTTGATTTTCTCATTGAATGTGCAGCTTTTTTTACATATTTTATTCATAGTGGGCAATTCTCTCTTCTTTTTTCTTTTGTTTTCTTTTTTTTTTTTTTTTCGACCTGAGCAATTCTCTCTTCTTAATTTGCCAGTTGTTTTACTAAATGTATACAGGTGCACTGCGATGCAACCATAGCATTCCCATTGCTTGTTGCCGAGAGTTTTGCCAAAAAGACAGACAGGTCAGCTGATTCCAGGGCATGATTCTGTTGTCGCTGCCAGTTTCTGGCTGGCATTGGCCTTAACCTTGAGAGTAATCAGCTGGTACTTATTAAATGCACTTTATCGCCAAACTGGTAATGATTATTGTTAATGTGACACTGTTCTTTTGTCCTCAAGCCTTTTTTGACTTTGATAAAGCTAAGCCGTCCAGATCTTTGATCTAGTTGCCTACTGGGGATGGGGAATGACCCAAATATGTCATGCTTGGAGGATCCAAGACATTACGTGTTGGGCCAGCTTTATGTGAATGGTGACAGGTCCCGGGGATTGGCCTTAATCATCTGTTTGGATGCCAGTGATCTGAACCGTTCTGTTTCATTGAGCACTACGGACTGCTTTTTGATTTGTCTATTCAATGACTTAGTTTTTGAACTGCTTTGCATAGAGACCATACTCTCAGTCCCAGCTGGACAAACATTTATGCTGTTGAACATTCATACAAAGAAACACTTGGAAATGGAATGCTTGCATCCTTGACTTCTATCCTCAGTTGCTACCTGGGCTACAGAGGAAGCTAAAATCTTTTTCTGTGTACGCTATAGCGTGCAGGTGTCTTGCTATGGATTGGATGGAGGATGGAAGCAATATAGAATTGCTATGCACCGAGCAGCAACATTATTGATATTCCTCCCTACCCTTGACAGCAACATGGCATTGTTTTTCACCTGCCACTAGGACGAAACTGTGAGCTAGCTTTCAGAACGTGTTTATCGGAAAATCAAAGACAATATCTAACCATAGTATTGTTTTCAACTTGTACCTTAAACACGAAAAATTTAAGCTAGTCTCAGAACATGTTTATTCGAGAATTGAAAACTTCTCTTATCGCATGGATTTCATCTGTTGTCAGAATCTCAACAGAGGTTGACATGGTTAATCACGGTATTGTTAGTTAGACCCATTAATATACTTAAATGTTAAAATTAAAGGAGCATGATAGTATTCACCCGGGTGTATTTAATTATTTTTTTTCTTTTTTGAAAATTTGTTTATACAATAGTTAATATAAGTATATTTAACATGTGTATTAAGTTTTATCATTTTGGATATTTGTAGATTTTTTTTGAATTTTTAAGAAAAGAGTGGCATTTTAGTAATTTAGAAAATGATAAAATATGATATATATGTTAAATATACTTAGGTTAACTGTCATATAAATTTTTTTTAATGGGTTTAGTTCACTCGGGGATTAGTGCACTTGGATGTGTTTAGCCTCAATCTAAAATTAAATAAGTGCCGGTCTAGTGCACCTAGATGTAAAAATTTATTTTTTTTTTGAATTTTTTTATATAATTGTTAATTTAAGTATATTTAATATGCATATGAAGTTTTATCAACTGTTAATTAGTGATTTTAAAAAATGGTAAGATTTGATAAACATGTTTAATACATTGAAATTAACAATTGTATAAATTTTTTAAAAAAAGAATAAGGTTAAATATATTTGAATACACTGGGGCTAAGTGTACTTAGGTGTATTTAAAAAAATTCCAAATTAAATGGATGAACTAAGTAGATCATGAATGATCGAGGTTGTGTAGATTTCGCTTCAGTATTGTTGTCAACGTCAAGTCATATGATTGAATCAAATAGAAAATTGAAAATACAAAATGTGTTGGATTGGACTAGTAACGGCTGATTGCTTTGTTATTTATATATATTTCTTTTGTTAGAAAAGGAAAACTCTTGGAATGTTGCGCATCACTAATGAAGCCGGGTGTACATGAGTAATCAAAGCCTCCAGATCCACTAGCTGTAAATGCATGATCAGTCTCGGTGCACCTGAGTGCAGTCAAACCTTTTTTTTTTAATTTTTTTTATTAATCTAATTGTATTTAACATATGTATTAAGTTTTATCATTTTTTATATTTATAGATATTTTTTATCGTTGAAAATCAGTGACATTTTTTAATAATTTAAAATTACTGAAATGCTACTAATCTCCAAAAATAAAAAATTATTTATAAGTTTCCGAAAATGGTAAAATTTAATATATATGTTAAATACATTTAGATTAACGGTTGTATCAAAAAATAAAAAAAAATTAAAAAACAGGTTAAAGTACAATATCAATATCCATAAATGTATAGGAATTAAGTTTTTGACCTTGATAATTTCGGTAATGCCTAGATGCACCCAAGTGTAGATATCTATTTTTTAACCTTTTTTTGAAAATTTTCTCACACAACTGGTGGTCAAAGCTCATTTTGCATATGTACAAATATTCAGTTTTTAAATTTTTTTGAAAATTTTTACACTACTGTTTATCTAAGTGTATTTAATATATATTACTTTTTATCATTTTTGGAGATTTTTAAATATTATTTTTGAATTTTTTAAAATCATTGATATTTTAATAATTTAAAATTACTACAAATACCATTGATTTTTTAAAATTCAAAAAAATCTAAAATTTTTTATTAAGTATATTTAGATTAACGGTTGCATAAATAAATTTTTAAAAAAATAAAAATTATGTTAAATACACCAAAGTTGATGAATTGAGAGAGCTGTAAAGGTCATATAATTAGAAGGGATATCTAATAAAATAATAATAATAATAATAATAATAATAATAATAATAATTAGAAAGGGATACTTCTGAAGACTAAGTGACATTTTTACTACCAATTTTAAGGGTTCACAAAAGCGGAACCAAATTTCGGGTAGCTTCTTAATGGGGCACATTTTGGCGAAGAAATCACAATTCGATTGTTCACGTTATTTATTTAAAAATAATTTGTTTATCATAATATCAAAAATCAATTCAATCAAAGTTTTGAATGTGCCCAACCTTCTTAAAAATGTGTTTACATTTGTAAAACATGAAAAATATTATGAGTTCATTTCAATCAAAGTTTTGGATTTGCCCTACCTTCTTAAAAATGTGTTTACATTTGTAAAACATGAAAAATATTATGAGTTCATTTCAATCAAAGTTTTGGATGTGCCCTACCTTCTTAAAAATGTATTTACATTTGTAAAATATGAAGAATAATGGATTCACTCATAGATGCATAACACAGTGTAATAATTTACACAATCATTCATGCACAAAAGAAAAATTATTCTAGATAACGTAGATGTTGAATTAACAAGTGTATAATACAATTGCATCAAAAAAGAAGTGTATAACACAAAATTGAGTGTGATAAAAATATTATATCATCCATATGTTGATGATTATTTAAAATTTACTCTAGACTTTACATTGAGAATTATTTGTTGAAATATGTCCATTTGTGACCGGTCTGAAATAAGGTCGTTTAAACCAATTCAAAACAAGCTTTTTTTTTTAATTTTTAATTTTTAAAAACTTTTAATCTAAGTATAGTTAATCTATAAATCAATTTTAAACAATTTGGGATAAGTACATATTTATTTTGAATTTTTAAACAATTTAAAATGAATAAAACATCTTTATATTTAAAAATCTAATATATATATATATATATATATATTCAAAAACGAAAGAATTAGTGTATAGATTAAATGTAAATAAATTGACAATTTTATGAAAATTTTGAAAAAATAAAAATATTTTTGGATCCGTTTAAAATGATTAGACCCTCATTTATTTAGCTTGTAGACTCAAGTTATATACAAATGAAAATCATACATTACATTTGGAATTATTTGTTTAGCTCAACTTACATCTAAATGGAAGATGAGCATAATCCCATTTTATAAAGAGTAATAATTCTGTTAATCTACGGTAAGAAAATTTCTTCTTAGCCAAGGTAAAAACTTATTTTCTTTCATTTTTGAAAATTCAAAAGTATATACACATTTTAAAATGGTAAAACTTGTTTATTGATTAAATTTATCTAATTAACACTTATAAAAGAATTTTACATTTTTTCCCAAGCTAAGAAGTAGTTTTCTTAACTTGGGTAATGGAATCACTTTTTTTGATAAATATTTAAAATTAATATAATAAAATTATTTGATTTATTTATTAATTTAAAATCAAAATAAAATACCAAAGTTTTGGGCCCCTTGAACGAGTTACAAACAATGTTTTAAAAACAGGACTAATGGGTGGTCGGAACATGAACCGGTCATGTCCCAATTTGTTGGTTTTTCCGGTTCAATCGTAGTTCGACAGTTTGGTCCGGTTGAACCGTAAAAATCGGGAACTGATGACAAAAACGGTTCAGTGACTTGTTCAGTTTTTAAAAAATTGGTTATAAATTGATGTCTAAAAATAAACAAAATATTTAATCAATTTTAAAAATTGCCAAAATTTACGAGGGTAAGATATTGGTGGGATCAATACATCTATAAAAATAAATTTTCGGGACAAAGTATTGCATCACTACGTTAAAATTTTCCATTAATCTAAACTAATAATATTCAACAGCATTTACATTCCTAATTTCAGAAATTACTTTGACTAAAAACTTTATATTTAAAAAATTTAATGTATAACCTGCATTGTTTCAATGTATATGATTTTTAATCTTAAAAATAAATACATTGACTGACAATATTATTATCTTTAAATAAAAATATCCAGCTGCATGGAAATATGGAATCATAACCCTTTAAAGATTGGAATTTGGACCCTATCTTATATGGCCTGCAATAAATGGCTCCTGCATTTGCCCCCGGCGGGAAATCTATTTTGGAAAAAGTTTTATGGGGCTCACCTATATCGATTAGCATGTCAAATTTTATATATCTTTACTTACTATTTTCTGTGATTTTCTCAAATATACAAATTATATTTGACCCTGCTCTCAAATACATACGCGACGGTGCATTTACCTTAAATTTTAAAAACATCCTTTAGGTTAGTTCATTTAAAATTTAAATAATAATTATATCCTTATAAATGCTTAAAATATCCCTAGTATAAAATAATGAACGATGAAATGAAATGTTGATAACCAAATTGGGACCCTTCATATTTAGGGCTCTTGTACAATTATGAAAGAGGTGAGTTCTTTAAATTTAGTTTTTATAAACTTCATAGGCATATTGATAATTTTACATATTAGTTAATACATAGAATGAGCATGTTGGAGATTAGATGCAAACTTATTGGGTATGTTTGAAAATTTAAAAAATTAGGAGGATATTTGAAGAAAAAAACCTTTTTACTGTTGAAATTAAATTCGTTTTGGGAGGCCTGTAAAAATCGAATAGGCTACTGTTAGCACACAAAAACGGAAAGGCATCTTTTCTGGTCCGCATCCTCTGTATCTCGTCGCTGCAACAGGCAAATTTACTCGTGACCCATGAGACAATAGATTATATAACTCTACACATCCCAAATAAATACAAAGGTCTAATCAATAAAAAAAAATTTAATTTTGAAATAGGTTTTCTACCCATAGGCCCAAGTGTATATGTTTATGTATTCAATGACCCACCTAATGGGCCTTTGTTTTTAATAACCTATGCACTTGGAAAATCAAGATTTCATAGAAACTATTTGATGTCCACAGGCTCATTTTGGGATTAAAGAACTCAAATTTACATCATCCATCAAGAGCAATTTATATTCATGATAAAGTTAAAAAAAGAAAAAAAAAATTTCAAGTTAAATAGGTCAAGGGCAATATGATGAATGGTTTGGATCAAACAAAAAATTAATGTTTCATGAGTTTTTGAAGGTAAATATACATTTGACCGAGCAAAAGGGGGAGATTTGGTCGGCTTCAAATGAGGAAAAAAAAAAAACTACAAAATTCAAGCTACTACTTGAAAATCCAAGCCATTTAAGTAGCTAAGAGACATCAACAATGGTGTGCCACATAAAAACTCAAGGCAAAAACAAAAAGATGTCAAGGCAAAAATGAAGATACAAATCAGGGTACAAGAAAGGAGATCGTCCCATAGCTGGCCCCAGCTCGGCTGAAAATTTGCTAGGAATCCCATCTTCTTACTTAATTTGCAAAACATACCTAGCTAAAATTTGCAGAAATTTTAGGTCAAAGATCTTTTCAAACCGAAGTCGGGCTTAAAATGATTTAAATATCCTTAATTTTAGAAATTCAAAGTAAACATATACATATATCAAAAAATGGTAAACTTGGTTTAAAGATTAAATAAAATAAAATTAACATATTTATAAAAAAAAAATTTTTAAAACTCGTCTCAGAAGATCCATACTCTTTTACCTTGACGAAATTATTTCAACATTTCAACTTATGAATAGCCATCTCCTTCACCCGTTTAAGGCAGAGCGATCTTACCGCAAAAATCCCGTTTTTATCTGCTGGATTCCATCGTTGAGCATAACTCTGTTTTTACCATTTTGATCGCATCTGTCTTTGAATCCACCATCGCGCGCGCTCTCTCTCTCTCTCTAAGCAGCTTTCGTCATCTGTATAATGTTTTCACTGGTAGCTGCATTTACATCACGCTGCTGCTGGTGCTGCATGTTTTTTATTTCGTCACATGCATTAACTGCCATTTTCCGTCATTTACATTAATATCTTGCATCACATCATTTTTTTTTAGCATTCCATTTACTACGTCACGCATCTATATATACATTTTTTTAAACTAGCGCATTATTTCGTTATTACATTGTATCCAGCAATTTTATTTTATATTTTTTTATAAAAAAATTCATCAACATGTATTAAAATCAGGTCATGTCCTTTGGACCCTAAACTCAATATATATACACACGCGCGCGTGTATATATCACGTATATATTTTTAGAATTAATATGTTAGAGGAGAATAAATCTATATTTATTTTCTTCGGGAGTCCACCTGTACAAGCTTTGTATGCCATTACCTCATTATATGTGAGTGGCGAATCCAATTAATTTGACATGCGAATATTTTTTTTGTTATTTATTTAATGATTATTTGCATTCTAGTTCTTATATACATTTACTAACTACTAATTGCGTCTAACTAATACATATATTTGTGTTTGACTAACTTCGCATTATCTAAAAAATATGTAATAACTTGCGTTATCTAAAAGCCTTAACGTTTTCATTTTCTTTGTTTAACATTCATGTCCATAACTTTTATATTTATTCGCATTTTTAATCTTGAACCTCTCTTCTTCACCTTTTACATTTTATTGTACATGTTTCCTTAATATATTCAACCAACTCTTAACATTGACTAATTGATACACTTGTTTGGCTAACTTTGCACTATATAGAAAACTTTAATGGTCCCTATTATCTAAAAAAAAATTAATGTTTGTATTTCTCTTCTTTAACTCCATGTCTACATCTTTTTTTATTCGCACTTTTGATCTTGAATCCATATTGTACATCTTTAGTTATTTATTTTACATACTCCACATCATGCTAACTCATTAACCTGCATCTTATATTTTATTTGGCTATTGCAAGTGCATGCATTACGTTTAATTTTTGTACTCATATCACATTTATTTTTCATTGATTTGTACTTTTATTTTGTTTCTCATTTTATTCTTAGACCCATAGGACGGCCCAGTGTAGCATCCAATTGGTTAGACACTACAATCACATCCAAACCTTTCTGTTAAGGACTTCATTAGGATGGGAACACAACAAGGATGAGATGGAATTTTTGGTCTTCCAAAAATATTTGCTCCATTTCTTTAAAAGACATCTTTTTAAATATATTTATAAAGTTTGATCAATATTACATCTGTATCCTAAGTCTGTTGATGTTACAAATATGTCCATAAGGTTTATATGAAATTACAAGTGTCTCTTTGGTTAAGACATCATTAGAATTTTCTGTAAAATAATAATAATACCTCTTAAGCCAAGTGATACATTGTGTACAAAGAAGCAACAGCCATCGGTGCCTCCATTGTGCTAGCTGGGCCCCTAGCCACAGCCTCCGCTCAGCCCCCGCCTTCACCACCGCCCCTGCTCCTAATGTCATTGCCACTCCTCCAATGCAGCAATTGCAACAACCAATGCAGGCAGCTAAGGCTCTGGAGCTATTAAGATGCCTGAGGTGGAGTGGAGGCTCGAGCAGCAAAGCCTCCGCTCCCAATGTCGTCACTGTTCAGTGGAGGGCAACGATGCCTTTGGTCAGTAGCGGGATTCGTGGCTATGCTTGTCTACAACACAAGAGAGGGCATAGGTAATTGGTTGTGAGGCTTGGTTATCAGCTGTCGCTGCTAGTGTAGGCAGGAGCTCCATCGAGGGAGATGGATTCCAAGACATGGAACTCTTCGGATTAATGTGAGGTTGACAAATTAGGTGGACTACCATGAGAGAAATAGAGATGGTTTTGTTGTGCGGTATCATCGTCTAGCTTGATGCATTCTCTGGATTCGGGGGAGGGCAAGGTGGCGAATTTTCGTCATTAGCCACGAGGAGGAAGGTCAATTGGGCTGCGGCATTGCAAGTTGGGTATAAGTGCAGGAAATTGGCAAGTTTGCTGGTCGCCGTTGCTGCAGACGAGGAGCTGTTCATTGGGGATGAGGGACGTCACTTAGAGAAGATGGAATTGGCGAGCTTCGTCCACGACGAAGAAGATGGTGGCGGGCACTTGGGGATGACTCGACAACAAAAACCGTCGTAGCAGATGCAAGGACTACTACATTAGAGTTTGGTGATATTGTAGTGGCAATTGGCCGATTGGCAAAGTCAGATTTAGACATCTATGTTTGGTAACTCATGCAAAAAATTCTCCCACAACTAACTTACTTTTTAATTATTTCAGCGCATTTTTTCATGTGACTATCATATTTTTCAATTATTTTTGCACATTTTTTTGTAGATAACTATCCTTTACTTTTAATCATTGCCTTTATTTTTTCAGATTTTTTTTCCAATAACTTTTTAATTTTTCACAACTTTACCAAATACAACCTTCTACTTTAGTCAATTTGGGCAATTTTGACAAAAATAAAAAATTAGCACTATTATCTATTTAAATGTGGTACAAGAGAAATTATGGTCAAATGTTAAGGGTACGGAAAGAATTTCCCCATAAAACTTTTTTTTTTTTTGGCTACCAAACACACACTCATTTTTTTATGCAACTTTTCCTATTAGGGCAATAGTTTCTTCATTCATTACAAGTCATGAACGGGTAATACCCAAGGATCCAAGAACTGAACATAGGTTTTTGATAGGACCGTGAAAGAATTCAGAGGATTGAACGGAAAGAGAAAATCCTTCTATTACAGATAGTAGTTGTTTACAAAGCTCTCAGCTGAAAACGCCGAGTCCAGAGGATTAAAATCCTCTTACACGATCCATTATCCACCTCCCTCCTATCTACCTGCTTTTCTCTCTTTCAAGAATACATGAAAATGCCAAGATCCCCTCTCACTGTCCGTTCTCGCCTTTAAATGGTGTGCGTCTGGTCTGTCTCCCCTTCGGGCTCCATTGGGCACGTGGCTTTAGCCTATCATGTGTCCTCAACCGATATCTGGGCTCTGTCACTTCCTCAGATGGGTTTGAGGATGGCCCGGCTCTGGTCATCTCCTCCTTCCCACTTGTCGGTGGTGGTGGGGTGGTGGACCTGGGCATGGACCTATCAGTTTTCTTGCCTACATCAGCAGTAAAATGGATTGATAACAAACACTGCTCGGTATTCAATAGCGGCCGTCCAGATCAGTGTTTTAAATCTGAGCATATCCATACGCAAAAATACAAACGATGCCCTCACCAGGAAAACTTTTGGTTAGATTGCCCTTGTATTTCACAAGCCTAACGCAACCCAATCCAATTCCATACCACACCAGGAGAGAGGGATTGAAGCAATGACAGATTACAGGGTGTCACTGTCCCACCCATATGAAGTGGTAGACTCAACCACCACCAGCCACCCCCCAGCAGTTGTGGGTTTTCCATTTTTTTTTCCTTTTCCTCTTTGGTGGAAAAAAGAAGACATGCACGTTACTACTTAGCAGCTATTATCCAAAGCATAAGCCAAATTCAAAAGTACGACACACCTTTTGACGACTCCAATCCTTTTGTCAGTCTTCTCCTCTTCCGCACTTGGTTTTTAAAATTCAGCTGTTGCATCGCACGTCGTGGGGAGGTGGCTCTTCTTACTTTTTGGGTTTCAAACGCTCTCTCATGCACATGTATATTTTTTATATTCCGTGCATGGCTGATGGGTGCAAGATCCAAGACGTCCATCCTAAGCCAGGCAGAAAATCAGGATCGTCTGCTCATCCTTCAGGTAGCCAGCCCATTTTGCATTCCAGGTGATCTATAAAAGGGCCACTTTGCATTGCATTGCAGACCATTGAGTCCTCACTGCGTCCTACGCACACCATACAAATTTCGTTCTATGTAATTTTTTTTTTTTTTTTGACGTTTTCTACACGGCGTTTTTAAGGTCGCATATAACATATATTTCACCTCATTAAATTTATTTTATTTGAGTAGTGACATTCGGTTAACATTGAAATCTAATATCAGAGGCAATGCTTTTGTTAGTGGAGGTCCCAGTATTGAATCTAAATTTTTGCGAATTGGGAGATTTATCATCCTGTTAATATTTGGGAGTTCATGGTCTCTTTGTTGCTATTTGGAAACTTGTAATTTTTTTTTTGTAAAATTGTAAGAATTGTCCCATAGTTTCAATGTAATATGAGTTGAGATGTGATGTAAATATACTTTAGTCGAACAAAGAAATCTAATGTCACTATTTAAATTTAGTAGCAAACAATAAGAAAATTTTGATATTTTGATTGCTATAATACTTAGCTTTAGTACGCCCAAATACAAATATTCATTTTTTCCTTTTTAAATTTTTTTTACATAGTTGTTAATTTAAATACATTTAACATGTATATCAAATTTTACTTTTTTGAGATTTGTAGATTTATTTTGGGTTTTTTAAATTAGCGGTATTTTTAGTAATTGAAAATTATGAAAATGCTACTGATTTTAAAAAATCCAAAAATATATGCAAATATCTAAAAATTGTACAAATTCATACACATGTTAAATACACTTATATTAATATTTTTATAAAAAATTTAAAAATTTAAAAATGGGTTAAATACACCCAGGTGCACTTATTTCTCTTCGTAACATTAAAAAATGGTATGAAGCATTTTTTTTATTTTTTAAAATTCGAAACCAAATACCAAACACATGTAAAATTTTATCAAATTTCATGGTGTGAATTTAAAGTGTGCCCGCGCGTTTATAAGAAATCAATGCATCGGACTCAATGCATTCCATATATGCGTATCGTGCATGTATTTACGGAGTTATACTTCTATAAAACTACTTAATAATTTAATGCTATATCAATTTTAAGGTTATATTTTAGACATTTAAACCATCTAAAAAAAATTCTTATATTAATAAGTGATTTTGTAAAGTACTATTATAGTTTAATACATATGTGAATGGATATAAACATTTTTATAATTTACTCATGAATATATATATATAAGAAAATATCCATGCACATCTTTGATTTCGATTGAATTTAGTCTCTTAGCTAAAAAAATTATACTTGATATGATAGATGAAATTAATTTTCTATCAATCATGAAAATATTAAAAATGAATGGAGGATATATGAAACGGCTTCCTATGCAACCTGTTACATATTGGATTATAATTGGTGTGGATTTATCATTGGCAGCTTAAAAAACGATTTATGTGGGGGAATACTTGAATGATACTCGAACAGTTGAATTTTATGAAATTTAATCCATTATGATTCTAATTCACTAGCTCGGATTTTGATTCAACATGAAGCCGGACCCGAGAAAGTTGTAATCTTCAATGGTCCTTGATACCATGGAAATACTTCCCCAGAGAAGAACAAGCGTACTTGCCACGGTCGCATCGGATTGGATCTGATTCATCCAACAACATATGCGTCGTTGGTGAACTTGGAGAAGCATCAATCATCGTCTGCTCTTGATGATGGACCGTGGGAGAGTAGATTTTTTGGCCGAGCTTATTGACATATTGTTAAGAGATAATCTGATCATACCCAAGTTTTTTTTATTGGGATATATTCATGTCATCTCAATCTATATTACAATCAAGTTCTTCCATATGTCCTGTTTGATACCCCGCCAGCTGAGAAACCAGCTAATGACGCGACCAATTGGGATACAACCTTCTAATCATAATTTCATTTTGGCTCACCTTTATAATGAATTAAAATCCATTCTACTCATTGCAATTAGAATTATTTTTTTATCGAGAAGACCAAATTTCTTTTCAATCGAAAAGATGTATATAGCCGCCCTATCTTAGAAAATGGTAATTTTTTTCTATTAATATTATAAAATTTTAACGATTATTACAGCTTCCCCTTATGAGGTTCAACCTTGACTCTGAAAATCAAAGCTCTTTTAATTAAACAATTTAAAAATACCTAACCAAGTTGATTTTTGGTCCCACAATAAAACTACTAACATTAAGTACTGCAATAAAACATTTTAATTGTATTATATATTTACAGCAAAATATAAAATTGGTAGCAAATTATGACAAAATATAAAATTGGTAGAAAATTATGGTAAATGCAGTTAACTAAAAGACATTTGCATCCAAATGAAATCGCTATACATAACATTGCATGAAGTTAAATTTGACCAGCAGAAATTTTATTATTATTTTTTTAAAAAAGGTTACATTTACTTATATGCTACAGTTCATATATAGCCAAATATGCAACTAGTATATCTCCTATATATTTATTTGCAACTAAGTACAGCTAAATTGATGCTATATATATAGTCAAATTAATGGTTGCGTTTGAGAAAATTTGTTATAATGAGATGATATTAACACTTGGGTTTTTATTCCATCATCCAAGTGGGAAATTTTAGTGTAACTGGTAGCGGATCCTTTGTTAAGATACTAAAGAAATGATTCTCCTTTTACCAATGTGCATTTTGATAATTTCATTATAATTTAAAATTTCAAGAATTATTTGTCAACTTATGTGTTAACATCTCTACCTTTTAGATTGTAGATCTAATTTTGTGTACAATATTACAGAAATCCTATAATTTTTGAAAAAGTATTTTAGCATTTGTTGAAATTCAATAGTTGTCAATAAGTTTTACAAGGTTTGTATTAGAATCGAGACCGCCATTACAAATCTTTATTGGCTAGGAGGCAAGGAATTGTAGCAAATTACAAGAAAATGAGGAGAATCCAAAGATCCTTGCTTGAAACCAATCTCTACACTAGGCTATTTTCTACAAGCTACGAACTAACATCGAAATCAATCTCTCCCATTCCTCTCACAACTGGGCCATTTATAATGCAATGAAAAACTGTAGGCCAAAGCCCACCTACCCGTAGCAGTCCCACATGCGAAACTTTCCACACATATAATTCATCCTAACCATACATGTTAGGGCCTATCATTTTACCTCACTTAAAATCTATCTTTTTCACAAGGTGGAAGAATCAAAATTACTTATAATTACAAGGAAAAGAGACAAGTTAACTGAAAATTAAAAAGGAGAAAATGCTCAAAAGAAGTAAACCCAATTCAGCTATCAGCTTGGGTTGGATCACCTAGGTCGTAGAGCCGCGAACTGCCCATGCAAGTGACCCTGGTAATGTTAAGTCCTCACAAACCGCAAACACCCTTCATCAACATAATGGTCCCACTAAGGTGCCATTCAAACATTTCCTCGAACAGTACCTAGACATGAGGGGCGCCTTCCAATCTTTTTGCCTCAAGAGCTAGGATAGCATGATTCAGCTTTGTCTCCCTACCAAGTACCAACCACAACAGCTCCATCCCTCGCCCTGGATGTTATGTATAGCCCCAGCTGATGCCACAAATGGTGAGCTCATCACTGCCTATCCAGCCTAGTAATCGTCATCTCATCTTGACCTTTTGTCGAATGCTTGGGGTGCATGTTGCAAATATAAGGGCAACAAGAAGGCGAATTTGGGGAATGTCTCGGTATTGCGATTGTAGTAGGATCAGACGATGATGATAACTTGATCGACCATTTGATGACAGCCTTGTCGCTACCATCCATCTCCCTTTCACACACACAACTTGTATTAGAGAGGACGATTACATCTCTGTCATTCGCCTGCCAAGTCACATTAGCCTCACCCTCACTCCCCGGACAAGTGGATGCAGTTGCGGTAACATTTTGCTGACGTTAGTGGACTAGGAAAAAACCTAGGTCACAATTAATCATAGAATCCCTGCAAATCTTCATGCGGTTTATCAAACTTCCATTACATGCCAATGAACACGTCAAGGATGCTCTCAACTTCTGCTTAAAATATCATTGTTGGTGATGATCAAAACTATTATTAGTCCCGCGTAGTGGCTAGTAAAGAGAACTTAAATGAACAGTAGTAGATCAATCATAAGCTTAATCATTTTGAAGAAAAAATGTCATACATTGATCACTAAAATATTTTTTTTCAAAATTAAACCTTAAACAACTTCTCATCCTAAATTGTTTGCTCCAGGCTCTTCACTTCTCCCAAACTTTCATCTTCAAAATCTCAAATATAATGCTTAGGTTAACAATAGATTATTTTTGCGTAAAAAGTGTCTAGTCAAAAGTTCATTTTAGGTCGATATTCAAAGAAAAAATTTACAGAAGTCACTTCTGCTAAAAAGGAAATTCTTTCTCTGACCAAAGAATCTCAAAGTATCATGCGGTACCAAGTTTAACGCAGTCTCTAAAGAAGCAGAGAATGTGAAGCTAGTCACACTTTCTCTAAAGAAGAATAATTAAAATAGTTCATCTAGTTGATGCATGCTAAGAAAGCTCTTTTAAAATTTTCTAAATTCTTATAAGACTATTTCAATTTTTCAAAATATTCTTTATGATTATCTAGCTCTCTCCGCAAGTGCGTGAGTCGTGAATTGTAATATTTAAATAAGATAAATATCATAGAGAATTTGAGACTTAAAAATGTTGATTTCAAATACTTTATAATGAATATCAAGAGAAGGTAGAATAAAAATAGGAAAACAGAAGAGAAGAAAGTGAGTCTTGAGAATGTAGAATGAGGATCAAAGGATTAGGAGATAAGAGAACCTAAGGTCTAGGGTTTCATATGTGATGTTTGCAATAGATATATGATATGTTTATTTAATTAGGATATTATGTGTTAAAGGATAATAAATCTTAAATGACCTTGCACCATCTCTCGAAATATGTAAGGCATACTTTAATCTTTTTAACAACATATTCTCATGGGATTAAGTTAATTGAAATTCATTAGATTCTATAATAGTTTGTAAAATTTTTCAAAGTCATCATGCCTATTCTCATTGTTTAAATTTTTTGGTTCAATTTTTTATTATCATACATTCATCTCTCGGTTCTTTCACCTAATATATAGAATCATTGCTACAGTGTGAGCTCAAATACTTAATAAGCGATAAATCCACAAGATATCAAATTAACGTGCAATATCCTTCATAAATAAAATAACATTATAATATCCTTTACATAGTTCATGTACTATATTCTAAACCCTAAATTATGGGTGTAGTTTAGTATGTTGATAATAAAAATTAAATATAAAATAATTTTATATTCAAAGTCTATAAAAACAAAGATAATATAATCCAAAAAAAGAAGAAAGAGAAAGCTTATTAATTTGGATGCTTCAATGGTGTATTGATAACTCCATGCATTATATCATCTCACTTCTTTCCCTGTGCTCTTGCATTTTCTCACTTCTGAACCTTAATCATAGCTCCAAGGATATTCTAAGATGTCCTAAAACGTATACAATAAGTATTTATATAATGCTTTCTAAGAAATTTGCTCATAATACATTCCAAAACGGATTAAATACGCAACCCAATACCAAAAATGGCTTGGGCCATGTTGGTTTTTTGCTCCGCAATTTGAGATTTTTATGTTTGACATGCTCCAAATCGTGTTAAAACTTCCACGACATATTTTGAGCAATGTTGTTCACTATTTTATCTCTTTTTAATTGTTCTAAATCATCAAAAGGAATAGGCCTCGGTCCTCGTGCTTTAATTCTTTATGAAGTTGGCGTGTTTTGCACTAAATTCACTTGAATTTGCACACATCGATCAATTATGAGTGTCTTGCACTAAACAAAGCAAATTCTATCATTAAAACTCACAAAATGACAATTAGACCAATGTTTTCATCATCAAACATCCAATATATGAGGAATAAACTTGCCATAACAATGACTAGTTAATATTTTTTATTTTGTTAAATTCCTATATCACTGCACTTTAGATGCATTAATACTATACTTCATGGTTTATCACTACTATAGAATGATTTCTGTTCCTGGTTAATCACTTTTTGGTGAAAGAGAGAAAATACAACCATTGAAAATGCAAATTTTTTTGTTCACCCACTCTTTGGAAGCATGGTGATGATGCGAGTTTTATTTAAATTATATCATCATGGTTGTCATGTTTTGTTATCACCAAAAAGGGAAAGAATGTTAGATTATGAGATAGGTGGTTTTGATGATAATAAAAGATATGATTGGTGCTTTTGACAAAATATACACTTCATCTTGATTTAAATTGATTTTATCTTATTTGGCAAGTTCTATGTATAAAGAAGAGCATTTTTGTGGTTGGTTGTATTTTTGGAAGGTTATTTGTGGTTGCTTGTGATTGGTTGTATCTTGCTTGGAGATAGTTGTATTCTTGATAAGGATGAGTTGTTTTTAGAAACTTGGTATTTTTCATCATTTGAGACTTAAAGCTTGATTTTAATTCATTATGGGATGTAGAGATATAAACAGGCTTGGATTTTTTTAGAGAAAAAATCATTTTCTATGAAACAAAGGAAATGTTTTAGTCACAAAGGTCGACTGATAATTCAACCAATTTCTCTAACTTCAAATCAGTCGAATGTTTCCAAGCAAAATATCAAATGTTTCTCAAAAAAGTTAATTAATTCTATGCAAACATCAGACATTTTTAAACTAAATGTTATATTTTGTTGCCAACTAGCAAAATGTGTAAGCAAGCTTGGATAAGCTGTCTTAGCTATTTTTGCTCTCTCTCAAGTTCCTTTTTAGGGAAGGATTAGTGGCTATGAATAAGAGCACAATGCACAGGTAAAGAGACGCATTTTGGAGAAGAGTAACTTATGATGAGAATTTAAAATTGAAGAGGTGGACTTGAGGGAGTTATTGCTGAAGTTGTCAGAGCTTTATCTTGAAGATCTTGTGCAAGTGTTGTTGCTCATACAGACATGTGCATTTGGTTTACTTTTTCTTTTATGTTTTTTTTATATCACCTTAGTATTGATAGCAATCAAATCAAGAGAAAGTGAATCAAGGGTGTTGATTACTTCATTGGCTATCTGGAGCTAGGTTCAAAACCAGAAGACAATTGCTTAAATTATAACTATCGGGAATTGGGTTCAAAACCAAAAGATAGTTGCTTGAATTGTACCAACTTGTGTAATTTGAGTAGATAAGTGGAACTCGTGGTTTGTATGTTTAAATGAATAAAGAAGGTTGAGGAGGCTGAACCTTGTGATTCGAATTATAATATGACTGACCTTGTGATTCATTCACTATTCATTACAAGGGACTAACGATTGGTATTAGAGCACAATTTTTGAAATTTTCAAAGAAACCTAATGGCAAGGGAAAGGACGTAAGGACTTGTTGAAGAATATTTCATTATATGTCTACCATAGTTCAATGGTTCTATTTTGTGTATTGGAAGCGTAGAATGAAAATATTTCTTATGAGATATGATATAATACTGTACAGATTTGTTGAATTTGGTTTGAACTTATTTGGCAATGATATTCTTATTCTTTTGAATCAACAAACTACACAAATGCAACTAAATGCAAGAGCATTTAACATAGGTAAAAGATAAAGTGGAAAATGAAAAATTTTTGATACAAAAATTTTTTAAAATAGGAGAAAATAATGTGACATGATAAAGATAATTATGAGAAGTAAAGAGAATAAAGTTAGAATAGATAGATAAATTGTATAGATAGTTGTCTCGAAATAATTAAAGTAAGGTAGCTGTATAGGAAAATATTAAAAAATAATTAAAGAATATGATTGTTAAGGAAGATAAAAAGTTTTAGATTAAAAAACTTTAGTGTGAAAATTTTTTCTTTTGCCAAACATGTCTATAATCATAAAGTTTGCTTATCTTTACAAAGTTTTACAAAAATTGCTTACGTACCCCTATTAACAGCTGTTAAATAAAAAATGTAATTTGTTTCGCAAATTTAGAAAGGGTTTATAAAACACTCATGTTAATTGCTAACATTTTATCTCCTCACACTTGCACAACCAAATCATTTTTGTCATTATTTATAATTTTAATGTATGTTTGGCAACCAAAAGGTGTCATGGTACACAAGTAATTTTGGTGAAACTTTACGAAGATGATATGTAATTCATAAAACAATGTGGGTATATTAGCAATTAGTTTCAAATTAAAGGTATATCAAATTACAATTTTTATTTAACAGCCATTAACAAGGGTACGTAAGTAATTTTTGTGAAACTTTATAGGGATAATACACAATTTGTGAAACAATATAGATATATCATTAATTAGCATCAACCTAAGAAGATATACATAAGCAAATTACCCTATTTAACTCATCTAGTCATCTTTAATTTAATTTTATGACTTTTAGGGTTATGTTTCTTAACAATCCTACAATTTAGACGATAGATGATTTTGGAATTAACCCATCTTTTCCAAAATCATCTTTGGCTCATGTTTATGACTATTATTTGGCACATGCGAGGATTACGTGGAGTCACCGGCGACTTCAAAGTTCAAAGTTCAAAGTACTGGTCAGCCGGCGTTGAATGCCAGCCACGCATCTCAGATTGCACGATCAAGGTGGGCCTCATTCCATATCGATATGGACGGCGTAGATATGTCCCGGCAAGCTGTTATTATTATTAATTTATTATTATTTAACAGCCGTAATTGCGTATTAGAAATTGCTGGGGTGGGTCTGATCTCACGACGGAACTGGGTGTCGGTGCGCCTGCTCCTCACCTGTCAATGCCATCGTACCCGACGATACGGACCGCAGGACGAGTCGAATAATTCTGCTTCCTGACAGCTTCAAAGAGTTCGGAGACGTTTCCGCAGGAGCCCATTGTGGGAACTTGGTAAAAGGTACTCCTCCAAAATTTATATATGCATATATAATTTTCAAAACTCAAATTACGCATTAATTTAAAGTGTTGTTTTGACCATTTATAATCAAATTGATAAAAATCAGATATTAAAATGATATTAAATAAGTAAAATTTATAAAGAATATATATTTCATCATGTAAAAAATGATGTTACATAATTTTAGTGGTATAATTTTTTTTTTTTTGCATTTTTCTAGTCAAAATAAAATATACAGAGTTTCAGATTAGTATAAAATGTTTTTTATGTGTTATGTATGTCTAAAATTTCAACTACCCTTGAAATTCTTCAATTCCATTTTATTAGAATATAATCCGATTTTTATGATTTTCATTTTCAACAATTCAAATTATATTTTAAACCTAATGTCCGGTTTATTTTTTGAAAACAATAAAAAAAATTATATTTTTAGAAGAGTTCCTACTGTAAGTTTTTATTGGAGAACTTCCACTCAAACTTATTTCCACACCTTAAACCTTTTCATCCATGATAGTAACCTCTCTCATTTCTCCTTAAGCACTTTTTTAAAAATAATTTAATATGTTAACCACCTAACTATCATACTTCTTCATTTTTACCCATCAGTTTCTATCATTTTCTCACACTACCCTATTTATTCATATTTTACCTTATTATATTACATTACTTTCACACTTATTAAAAATATTCTCCATCTATTCTCCCTACCTACTCACTAACTATTACCAAATGTTGTCAAAAAGCATAAATTTTTTTTTAAAAGAAGAAATTCGGAATTAGGAAAGAAAATGAATGCC
>JAXCLR010000092.1:25696074-25712769 GCA_035584095.1 Annona squamosa
ATCATAAAATCAGTACAGGGATATAGGGTTTACAACCCTAGGTTTACATGTGCTATTCTAGGATTGCGGGTTTCACAGTAAGGTATTCAAACTTCTAGCAATCAATTCTTCAATAAGTTTGTGAACCTTTCTTGGAAATAGAATTCTTTGTTCGGGTGGAGATTATTGTCAAATGCCCGCACAATATGTGGATAGCAACCAACATTGTCTTTCGACAGTAGCTTATGCCATCTTTAAAATTTTAATATCCTACATATCTTGAATTTCTCTTTTTTGAAAAACTTTAGTTTCAATAACTTTCCTTTTAAACAATGATAGTTGTGAAAGTACTTACATCATAATTCCCTATTAGCCTCAGTTTGAAACAGTTGGTCATGTAGCTCTTGTTGTTCCCCATCAGCTAGTATAGGTTCACTATTTTCATGTTCCTCGACATTTGGTGCTTCATCACTACTTCTATGTTTCTCAGCAACTAAAGGTGCTTGACCGCTTACTTGTCCCTAAAAAATTGATGCTCTTTTACTTATTTAATCTTTTTCAATAGTCGATCTTTTCTCAATTATCAACAATTTTCTCCTTGTACGTTTATATACTGTCGTGTTTGTAGTTGAAACTTGGCTAACTTGGCTTGGATTAACAACTTATTGCCTCTTCACCCTCCATTTTGCAATTGGCATTTGTTCCTCAGCATCATTAGACACTTTGACATTATTATGAGTCCTCACCATTGTCAAAGGTCTTCAAAATATATGACATGCAAAATTATCATTAAAATGTTAACCAATGAGGTTGCGTTGAAGCATTAAGTTCATTGACACTAATCATAAATAAGTAAAAATGAGGCAAATAAAGAGATGCATATACTTGGTAAAAAATTATTCCTACAAATTCCAAGAAGAAATGAAAATTATCCCACACTCAGAAATTTATTTTATTAATTAAAGATATCCTCCTCCTATTTATAATTTTAAATTCTCATGTTAAGTCATAATCTGACTTCGCAATTTAAAGATGAGATTAAAGTTACTGATAAATAAGTAATATTATCATAAAGGATAAAGGGTTATCATCTCACTAATATTTGTAACTAAAATTATTGCATATTGTAATCACAGTAGGAAAAATGTAAATCAACAAATGCAAAAGGGATAAGAAAGGATGAGTGGTCCACCCCACATGAAAATCAATAGAGAAAAAAATGTGGAAGATGAACTTAGGTGTTGATGCAATTGGATGGGAGAACCAAGCCATGGGTTCAGGTTGTGGGTGGTCATCACCATCTAAGGTTAACTAGAGAAATCATTTTGGAGAAGAACTAAGCCATTGGCGCATGGCATGTGCAGGTGGTCGTCTACCCTCAAACCATTTTGAGTCCAACTGATAGGACTGGAACTTTGTGTGCGACCATTACCCTCCTAAAATTGTTGATACAAAAAAATTCCATATATGGCTACTCGCAAAAATGAACAACGATGAGAAGAGTTTCTAGCTCGCACTTGTATGTAACTTGTGTTATGTGAAAGTAGGACGAATCATGCGTCGGTGAATAAATATTTCTAGGAGTCGAAATTAGCCCAACTTCGCAAAAGCCGTCTCCTGTCGAAGTTCGTCCTTCACCAACCAGTCTCGCTTAGAGTCGTTGAAGGACTCGAGCTTCGACTATTCCAGGCAAAGGGGAGAGTATTGTATCTCTCTCTCGCGCTCTCTAAGCGCTCTCTAATGGCGATTACTTCATGACCGCAGCAACATCCTATGGCCAAGCCCCAACCCAAGGATCGGACGGTCCTCGAGCGCATAGCCGAATTCGCGTCCCCCCTCTCCATCTCCGCCGTCTCACTCTCCTTCCCTACCCTAATCTACGCTGGCACCAGAGTCGGCAGTCTCATCCTCCTCCAATTCAACCCATCTTCCGCGCCCAATTCCAACTCCACCGTCACTACCCTCAGATCCCTTTCCCTCACCAACAGCCCCATCGACTCAATCCATACCCTTGGAGACATCGATAGAATCCTCGTACTCTCCGATGGCGCTCTCTACTTGGTCGATTCTCAGCTGCTGGAGCCCGCCTGGAAATTGAATCTTCCCAAGGGCGTCTTGGCTGTCGCGAAGAGACTCTGTAATGCTGACTCCGCCGCCGATGTCGAGCCGCGGGCTGCTGCAGAGGCTGCTTCTGCTGGGGGTGTGCAGCGGTCGCCGCGGCTTCTTCAGAAGCTAGGCGGAGGAATTCGGGCGAATGGGACGCGATCCAGCATTTCAGAGCTGCCGAGAGACGGAAATTCTGTTGCAGCTGCGGTGGCAATGGGGAAAAAGCTAATCTTGGTTGAAATTGAAGCTCGTGGTGCTTACTTCGTTTCGAAGGAAATCCATGGAATTGATGGAGTTAAGACGATGGTTTGGCTGGATGAGTCAATAATCATCGGGACGGGTAATGGCTACACGCTGATTTCCAGCAGCACTGGACAGGGCAGTTTGATATTTTCTCTTCCAGGCTCGTCTGGACTTCCATGCTTGAAGTCTCTGTGGAAGGACAGGCAGGCTTTGCTGTTGGTGGACAATGTTGGTATTATCGTGAATGATTTGGGGCAGCCTGTCGGTGGGAGCTTGATATTCAGACATGCACCTGACTCTGTTGGGGTGTTGGGTCCGTATGTGATAGTCGTGAAGGATGGGATGATGGATTTGTATCACAAAAAGACTGGAAGTCATGTCCAGTCAGCGTTGTTTGCAGGGGAAGGAGTTGGGCAGTGTGTTGTGGTAGTGGATGAGAATGAGGCTGGAAACCTCGCTGTGGTTGCAACACCTTCTAAGGTAGGCAGCTGATTCACAAGCCTTCTCCATTAGCTCATTTACTGTATATATTGATGCAACTTAAATTTGGATAGACGGTGCCTGTAGTTGCTGATTTAGTTCATTGATTGGATGAGTCATGGATAGTGGACAAATCACAATGATGCCCTTGTGGTTTCGATGGTACTATCATTGCCCTTCTGTTACTTCAAACATAGTGAAGGGTATGTGGTGGTGATCCACATTGAAGGATGGGCTTCTTGGTGCTTGTAATGGCTCTTCTACTCCGGGATATGGTTGAAGTGTGGAGAATTATTCTTCATCAACACAACATCATTAATTCGACCAATGGTCTGAATTATTAAATTATTTATTAAATCCTTTTGTATTTTCAATCGAAATCTCAGTATTGTAATGGGGTAAAGAAAAAGGAAGGGAAATTCTTCGTGGAAGGTCATAAGTGAATAAAAATAAAATAGACAGGGTGATAAAAGAAATTAAGGAAGTGTTGGAAAAGTAGGGTTATTATGGTAGATCTGTGTCATGCCCTGCCTTGAAAGATGGAATTTCTTGTAAATGGAGCACTCCCTAGCGGTGAGTGCTGCCTTGGACTTTTTCGATCAGTCATTTGAGCCAATAAAGTGATGGATAGTTTAACTTTTGGTTCCACACTCCATCCAGGTCTTGTGCATGAAGTGGTAAAAGTGGACAGCATCCATAAATTACAGTCGCCACAATACAGTAGCTTCTCCCAAAACAGTTCTATTTAATCTGCTTTTTCTGAAATTCTTTCATGCTTATCTAGAAAATATGAAAATTTCGAGCTAATGATCTTCAAAGAGAAAAAGATTCTAATAAAGCAAATTCCCAAGAATGACTTTTGTTTCTCTTTGACTGACATGGCAGCATATCAGTTAGGTCATCGTCCTTCATTTTATTTTGAGTGAATACAGTGGCCACAATACAGTAGCTTCTCCCAAAACAGTTCTATTTAATCTGCCTTTTCTGAAATTCTTTCATGCTTATCTAGAAAATATGAAAATTTCGAGCTAACGATCTTCAAAGAGAAAAAGATTCTAATAAAGCAAATTCCCAAGAACAATTTTTGTTTTTCTTTGACTGACATGGCAGCATATCAGTTAGGTCATCGTCCTTCATTTTATTTTGAGTGAATGAAATGTTTAGGTGAGGCTGTTACTTGGATCTTACTTCCCAGCATTCGAAATAGTTTTACCATCATCTTGCTGTTACAAGCTTCTTCTCTGGTTTTGCAGATTGTTTGCTTTCAGAAAGTGTTAGCTGAAGAGCAGATTAAAGACCTGTTAAGGAAGAAGCATTTTAAGGAAGCAGTTCATTTGGTGGAGGAACTCGATGGTGAAGGTGAAATGTCGAAGGAGATGCTTTCCTTTGTACATGCTCAAGTGGGCTTTCTCTTACTTTTTGACTTGCATTTCGAGGACGCCGTAAATCATTTCTTGCAGTCGGAAACCATGCAACCATCTGAAATCTTTCCATTTATAATGAGAGATCCAAACCGATGGTCACAGCTGGTATTTGTTCATTGCTGATAACCAATGGCACATGTATCATATTCTTCTGATCTCTTTTTACATTACGGTAACTCATTTATGTGATAAAAATATACCAAGTGCAACTGATTTGTATAATTGTATGAGTGATGATAATAACATTTGTTGAACTTCAAAATATTTTATTTTTTTATAAAAATTTTAAGGGGTTCAGAACTTCAGATGAGACTAATTTTGATGATTGCCAAAATTTTGAAAATATTTTAAAGTTCATGAATGTACCTCCATCTGAATTCCCCATGAATGTCATCAAAGTTAAAATATGACCGCAAAACTATGGAGCCTATTTGTTGACTATCAAGGGCTGTTTGTTAACACAAAAAACTTTTTGAACTAAAATTTTTCACTCTCTACAGCTACCCAATTTTTTAATTATTTCTTTACTTATTCATATACAATTATCTTACTTTTCAATTATTTCTACAAAATTATCCATACATCTAACTTATCTATTGTAACTTTATTCTCTTTAATCATCATTACCCCTATTATATCACATCATTTTTTCTCATATAAAAAACTTTTACGCCAAAAACTTTTCATCAAAAGTTTTATCATTTTCAATCTATGTCTTCTAAAAGCTCTTGCTCTCATTGCTTTTGCCCCTTGTCATTTGGCTGTCTTGTTCTAAATGGTAGCATGACTGTTTCCTTAATTTTTGTGATTGCTGCTAGATCCCATCCTTGTCTCTTTATTTCTGTTAAGTTTAGCACATTCCTTTGCTTGGGGTACTGTGTGGCAGAACTAATTGCTTTCTTCTAATTCTAGCTACCAAAGACTATTGGTTACAGCACACAAGCAAAGACTGCTTCTGTGAATTGAAAAATTATAATTGTGAACACATGTTTTTTCACCATGGCAATAATTTTGTTGCACATGCTTGCCTGTGCTCAGTGCAGACATGTCTGCAGTTCTCAGTTTTCCCTATTATAGTTGCATCTTTGTAGTTTTCTCACCACTGAAACAAGTTCCCTTTATTCCAGGTCCCTAGGAATCGCTATTGGGGATTGCATCCTCCTCCTATACCCCTTGCAGATGTTGTGGATGAGGGATTAATGGCCATTCAAAGAGCAATATTTCTTAGGAAAGCAGGTGTAGATACTGTAGCAGATGAAGATTTTATTTTGAATCCACCAAGTCGAGCTGATTTATTGGAGTCAGCTATTCAAAATATTATCAGGTTTTCTACTGTTTCATGATCAAACATAAACAATTCTGAAAGATTTTGAAGAGGTCATGTGTGCACTGGCCTCTTCAGAATTTGTCTTTTCAGTCACATATGTTCTCTCTTGTTTTGTTGTTGTTGTTGTTGTTGTTGTTTGTTTTTATTTTTATTTTTTTTTAAAGGGGTTCATTAGAAGGCTTAAATTTCTTCAGTCGTTTTCCTAAGAAATGGTTTATTATTGGTCTTCAGGTATTTACGAATATGTCGGGATAAAGATTTGAGTTCTTCAGTAAAGGAAGGAGTTGATACACTCCTAATGTACCTTTATAGAGCTATAAATCGTGTAGATGAAATGGAGCAGCTTGCATCCTTGCCAAATAGCTGTGTTGTGGTATGTCTTGTATTTGTCCATGAATTTTTATAATGATTTGTTCTATCTTGAGGCAGACATGATTTTCATTAGATGATGCTTCGCTGTCAGAAGGCTGCTTGAAGGATGACCCTGCAACTTGCATGGGCTGTGCAGGAGGAATTAGAAAGTCTGCTAGACGAATCTGGGCATTTAAGGACTCTAGCCTTCCTGTATGCAAGTAAAGGGATAAGCTCAAAGGCTCTTGGAATTTGGCGTATTTTGGCAAGAAATTATTCAGTTGGCTTTTGGAAAGACCAAGCTGCAGAAAGTGACTCCAAAGATGATAGTGCAATTTCAATCTCTGGCCAAAAGATTGCTGCCACTGAAGCTACAAAGCTTCTAGAGGAAACATCTGACCAAGTCATGGTTCTGGAACATCTAGGATGGGTATCCAACATTCTTTCCATCAAGTTGATGATATGTTCAGATTATTTATGGTCGTAACACTTGAAAATGGATTTAAGACTAATCACCTGGTGTCTACTTATTTCACTAGATTGCAGAAATAGACCAAGACCTCGCAGTTAGAGTTTTAACCTCTGATAGAAGGGCCGATCAACTCTCACCAGGTAAGTTTAGGTTTCATGCTGTTTTGTAATATGATGTGTATCTATTTTCTATTTCGTGCTTTTCCCTTCGGCTTTTGGGTCTTGTATGTTGGATCATGCATGATTGCATGCATTAGAAAATTATTAAGCATCCTAATTGTGCCCTTCTGGCTAGTTTGAGCGGTGGATACTTTGTTAGTGCATCAGGGTTAATGCACTATACTTCTGTGGTGGCAGCAAGGTTTTACTTGACAGACTCAATTTTATTTTTTGAGTTACATTCTCTCTTTGAACTATTAGCTTGCAAGAAACACCTATGGTTAGTGCTTTCCTAACTGGAGAAATTCAAAAATCTTATTATCTTATTCAGTCTGGAAAGGGCAATTGGCTAACATACCATTTTGACTAAAATCTCTTTTGCAAACACTATTCTTCCAAACATGACCAGGAACTTGATCTGCGGAAAGTGGGTATAAATGCTAAATTCTTACTTGAAATAGTTTTTGTTTAGTTTGAAACTATTGAAGCATGATGAAATAATGGATGTTGGAATTGAGGTGCCCACCTGAATAAGTATAATACTTAGAGCCTATTTGCCTAAGCATTTGGACACCCTAATTGCTTTTTCCCCCAGCTGAGATGTAGTTTTTGTGGATTTGAGAACCTTGATAGCAAATTGCAATCGTGAAAAATCATGATTGGAAGAAAGGCTGAAATGTACACTTTCTGAAATTGCAGAAGCCAATTGTACCTGTTTCTTAAGAAAAGGACAATAAAGCCCTTAAAAATATCTTTCCCATATGCAGGTAAAAAAATTCATGTTTGGACAGTGATATAATGCACAACCCTTTGATTTTAAGTTTCAAAAGTTCTCTTTGTAATCTAAATCATTTATAACATTCATCCATATTTATTTGTTCATGATTAGAAAAATCAAATATATTGAAATTTTTTTATAATATATACTCATCCTTAAATTTTAGCAGTTATGTATTCACTCTCAAAATATTTTTAAAGCATGCAAGTTTCAAATGATTTTTGACATCATGAATAAATACCCATTAATGAAAACAATAAATGGTTTGGATTTTAAGAAGTATTTTTTGAATTAAAGAAGCCAAGTGGTCCATGGACATGGTTGCACAATGTCAAATGCATATGATTGCTTCCAATTTAGAAATACTTAATATATGACCTTTTTCGTAAATATATGTGTTCAAAAGCACTTCATCATTTAGATTTTTTTTTAAAAAAGCACTTTGTCATTTAGGACAGACACTGTTAGTGGAAGCACTTTATAATTTATGAATGAGAAAGCCATACACTTAATAATTTTTTGTCATAATGCTTTTTCTAGTAGCTCCATTTAGAAACGGTCTTTTTGCAATGGCTTCCACTTGACCTCTAGGCCAAATGGGGCCTTAATGATATGAATCTTGACTGTGTTTCGACTTTGACTTCCATCTCCTGGAATAAGTAGTATTTTTCTGTCATGGATTTAGCCTTTTACACAACTACAAATTTGTGGCTTGGGGCCTTGGACAAGGCTCAAATGCAGATGACGAAGCAAAGCACATTATAGATGTCTATTAACCGTTGTTCTTGAGCGTCCTGGATTTCCTTTCTTGCCTTAGGTTGTGCATACATGATCACCAATATTTGGATATATGATAAATTCCAACTAGAATCTACAGAAATCATCTGAAATTTTTATTACAAACTGTCCATTGGCACTGATCTAGAATAGAGAATGAAAGAAGAAGAGACGAAAAAAACGAAGGCGAAATTCAAATGCAAGTTCATCACATCAATTTTACAATTCGTTTCTGCTATTTATAGGCCAAGTGTACTATTTGCGCTACAAATCCATGTATCTAAATTGATTTTTTTTCGAGAATCGTCAGCAACAAAAGATTCCTTTGCTTTATGTCTTTCCAAGAATTCTCTCTAATTGTGACTCTAAGAATGTATCAAACAACATCCACTTTAGCATGAATTAAAGGCTTGAGGAAAAAAAAATCCTGACTCCAAAATCCGATGGGCTCCAACACAGAAGTCATGATTGTCAAAAAACCCATACCTCTGCTGCCCAGTGATGGCAGCAATCAATCCACCGGGATCCCATTCGACCTGTGAACTTAGGAACACTTCCCATTCTGACATTTTGTCAATCACCCCAGAGATACGATTTGGGAGAACATGAATGTTGAAGTCACCACACACTTCATTCCCCACTGCTCCTCCGCCAACCGAGTTTGCTTCTCCACTACTTGCAAGAGTTTGGCCAATCACAACACCTGTGCTTGGCGGTGTGTCCCAATCAATCCAACATGAAGGAACTGGCCGGCTATTCATTTCTTGTAACTGTGAGATGAACCACGCCCAACCTGCAATGCATGGCTACTTTCATACCTTTTCTTTTGCAGCCAACGCCTGCTTTGCATGGACCAGCTTGCCTCTGTCCATCTTCTTCACTGCAGCCTCAGTAGTGATTGAGGGATTGGCAGCTGACTTGGTTGCCCCAGCAACATGTTGGTTAACACTGGCATCAGTGACAGGCAACTCCTTGCGAAAATGCATTCCCCATCCCCTTAGGATATTCCCAGAGTAAAATTTGAATATCTTCATAAAATTTTGCTTCCTCACGTCCCCAATCTCAGATCGCGTCCAAGACTAGTTGCCATGGTTCTGGCAGCTTATGAGTTTGATTAACTGAATCCTTAGCCAGATTTGTCTTTGTCATAGGTTCAGGATGGATCGATATCTGTTCTGCTACCAATGATACATTCCAACTAGAATCTATAGAAATCATCTGAAATTTTTATTACAAACTGTCCGATCGGAGTGATCTAGAATAGAGACTGAAAGAAGAAGAGGGAAAAACGGAGAGGAAATTCAAATGCAAGTTCATCCACACCCATTTTACAATTCATTTCCGCTATTTATAGGTCCAGCAGCACGTCAGATTTCATGTGCTGCCATCTGATCATGAGTCTCATCAATATAACTCTTTATCTTGTTTGCAGAAAGTGAGTGCTGATTCTGTTCATTCATATCATCAATTACTCACATTTGTATTATGCCACCTTTCCCTGATGGTTAGTTAATGCTAATAAGTTTCTCCCCTCTTACTGCAGAAGAAGTACTTACCGCAATCGATCCCAAAAAGGTTGGGATCCATCAAAGGTATTGCCTATCCTTCATTGCTTTTATATTGTTTCCATACAGAATTCTTTCATATTTTGTCACTTGAAAGAAGCGAAACTTTTCAGAAGTGGGAGCTATTATTACGTTGATGGTTCTTATCATATCTCATAAGCAATAACTTGTAACCAACGTTGTAAGTTGTATTATAAACCATCAGTTTTACAATATTGAAAGGAATCAGAAAACTTTTTCTTAAATAAAAAAAAACCTTAACCTATTGGTGATCAGAAGTTCAACTTCATGTTTGATCTATGACTAGGCCTTTTTATTTATCTATTTTCTTCTGCTAGACAGCAATTCAAATTTATAACAGGACGAGGGAAATGGAAGAAAAGAAAAAGGAAATAATATAAATAAATTAAGTGAAGAGTACCCAAGCTCATATTACCAAAATATGTATAGGTCAACATTACCCAAATGGCATGAAAACTTAAAAAGTCATCTGGTGTTTTAACCAATTTAAATATGCAAGACCAAGAAATGCTCAAGAAGTTGGGGCTGAAGAGAAATGCTCTCTTTTGTATGCTTTTGGGAAATAAAATGGCAGTAACTGTCTATTTCAAGACAAAGATTCTTAACAAGAATTCGAAGTGTTCATGGAAACAATCTACGAGTGGACAGAAGAAAATAGTTATAATTCTGTTAATCAAAGTGTCTTATTGCATTTGTCTTGCTTAGGATCTTGAATTGTCGTGCATCTTGAATTAGTTCTTGGGGACTCAGCTGGGTACATAAATAGATAGAGAAGCATTCCCAATAAGCAAATACTGAGTGAGCTTCCCTCATTGAGAACAAGTCAATTCATGGTTTGCAAATACACCAGGATTTCACTCCATGTCTACAGTCTTACTTGTTACGTCAAATCAGGTTGCTACATAAGCCATTTATTATTTGGAAGTTTATCCATTATTAAAGCAAGCCATGAATGAGTCCACTTTTGGATCTCTTCAATCACAAGTCAAGTTCGTCAGCATGTCTTATATCTGTTGTAAATTGTACTATTGCACTTCTGTGATCTTTGATGGAGCTCTGACATGTCTCTACTAGCATTGGGGTTCACAATATGCAGTCCTTACTGGTCCTCCTTTTTAATTTATTATCAGCTGACCTTTTGGGTGGAGATTTATGGGTAGACTTTACTGGAAATTCCTTGGAAAGGAGCGTTTTAGTGTAAAGCCCTGTCTAATCCATTGTGTTTTTTCCTTTAGATTTTCCATTAATTAATATCTTGATGCTGCTTGTGAAACCAGGATATTTTTAACCCAGTATTCACTCTTCTTAACCTTCATAGAAAACTCAAAATCTCATACTGTTTTCATGAATTGTTGTTCCAAACCCTCTTAATACTTCTGCTCAGACTGCCAGAGATAGTTTATTCTCATTTTGAGGTCTTTTTCAGCTTGGTTTCTGAATTCAACTTACTCTCTTTTTCCTGTGAAGATATTTGCAATGGTTGATTGAGGACCAAGACTCTGATGACCCTCGATTTCATACACTTTATGCTCTTTCACTTGCCAAATCAGCACTTGATTCCGTCGACATGGAGTCCATGTCTCAGAATCCTAATGCCAGGAAATTAGCTAAAGATCTTGAGAATTCTGTTATCTCAAGAAATCAAGTTAGCGAGAGATTGCAGTTGTTTTTACAGTCTTCCGACTTGTATGATCCAGAAGAAGTTCTTTACTTGATCGAAGGATCAGAATTGTGGTGGGAAAAGGTTTAGTGATCCCTGTCTTCTTCTTTTGTCCTCTCATACATATAAACTACAGTTGAGCAGAAAATTTAAAAGAGTTAAAAAAGAATTAAAATTTGGACAAAATTTCTTGAGCCATAAGCTTGATATATGGTTTAATTCAAATCATTTATCAAGTTCAATATCATATGTTCTACCACAATTTCACAATCATCTCAATTGGAGAGTTAGATGAGCTGCAACTCAACAAAAAAGAATAATTAACAACAACAACAACAATAACAAGGAGAAAATATCTAAAATTACTTGCAAAGAGCTAAGTGCAAACATGAAAAAGTGCTTGACTTCTGTTCAATCATTCAGCTTAACAGGAGGATGATTTTGTAGGGAACAAATATTTGAATTGTATTGCTATGAGTCCCATGAGCAGATAAGAGACTTACAGCGGATGATATATGCACTTGAGTATTTTTCATGCAAAAATGTTATTATTATTTTTTGAATCTTAGCTAAATAAGTGGTGCCAAGGTTGATGAGTAACTTGAGTCTACGCTGTGTTGTTGTGGCCCAAACAAAACATTCATATTGAAATTTTTATGCAAATCTTAATACTGAATCAAATCCATTTTACTGAAGTGCAAAAATGATTTTCTTAAAATACTGTGTTTGTAGCATTTGTTTAATTGCTACTCTCCTCGACTTCCCTTGCAGGCAATCCTATATCGGAAGCTGGGACAAGAAACATTGGTACTCCAAATTTTGGCCTTGTAAGTTTTCATTTGAGCCATGGAATGTTTTTACTGCACAAAATATTCATGTCTGAGATTTAGAATATTGAATTATAAGGCAAGTTGATTTAGGGGAGAAGGGATTGAAATTAAATTTGGGAAATTCCCAACTTGTTTTATTGTTTGTAATTTACTTTCTATTTTTCTTATAAATGTTCTCCTTTTCATGGTCTTAAAGAAAGCTGGAGGACAGTGATGCTGCTGAACAATATTGTGCAGAGATTGGTAGACAAGATGCCTACATGCAGTATGTTTATTTCTTCATTTTCTGCCCATGAGATACCTTTTTAACTTTTTGAACCTGCTTATAGATTGTCTTGTGGTGGATCTGGTTTATATTTCAGGTTACTGGAAATGTATTTGGATCGCCGGGATGGGAAGGAGCCCATGTTCAATGCTGCAGTTCGCCTTCTCCACAAACATGGTGAATCTCTGGATCCTCTCCAGGTGTTAGAGGTGATTCTTGCTCCTTACTTCCGCATCAGGAGAATGTATACCTGGATTAACTGTTCCTATAGAACCATAATGATGAAGATGAAACCAAGATTTGTTGTTCCCTATACTCCAATAAGGTCTACTGCATGCTTATGGAAACCCAGGAAGCAAATTCTGAAAGAATCTTGCTTTTTTTCTTTTTTTTTTTTTTTCTTTCAACCCTCACTTGGAGAGAGTTTCTTTATCATGTTCATTTGTCCTCTTATCTTTTGGGCTCCAACATTCAGCTTTATGATATATTTATAATTCTGTCATTGCAGTCTCTGTCCCCTGACATACCTCTACAACTGGCATCAGATACAATATTAAGAATGCTAAGAGCTCGAGTGCATCATCATCGCCAAGGACAGGTATATCATTTTTCTAATCTATAATGTGAAAACATAGGATGTGAAATCCCTTCTTGTACTGATACGATAACACGCTCCTGCTGTACTAACAAATTCCCTTTAGGTTCAGGGTGGTAGTTACTTTTTGTCTTTTCTTTTATTTCCTAAGTTCTAAAAAGGAATGGTTATGTTGTCCTTTCATCATCACTTCATTTCATGTATATTTAACATATTTTCTCTGGCGCCTTCATGAAGAATCTTTGGTAAAATATTTTATTTTCTTTGAAGTAAATTCAGTTTCTTTTAACTCTCTGGAGGTGTTTTGAGTCTACTGTAGAAAATTCATTGGTGTGTGGATTTGATAATAATTTAATCTTTTGAAACCATCAAATGACTCTGGTTGTGTTCCTGTTGTGGGCAGAATGTAAATTTCCCTTGCCAACCCTTATAAATTGATCCTATCAAAACATCTTAATTCCCTATGCCAGAAAGCTGTGCAGAGTCCCCATCTTAGTAGCTAGAAGTTGCGATGTTTCTTTAACATTTAGCAAATTGTTCAATGCTCACTTTGAGTCTGTTAGGATGTTATTTTTGTTTTTAAAAGGATTGATGGTTCTGTTTGTTAAATGCTTACTCTATTACTGTTTTGAAAGGGTTTCTTCGTTTTCTTTGTTTCATTAGATTGTAAATAGCATTTCCCATGCAATAAATGTTGAAGCAAAATTAGCAAGATTAGAGGAGAGATCAAGGAATGTCCAGATCAATGACGAGAGCATCTGTGATTCTTGCCATGCCCGCCTTGGTACGAAACTGTTTGCCATGTATCCAGATGACACGGTCGTCTGCTACAAGGTTCGTAACATTTTTTTGGCTATGAGAGTAATAGTTTATTGTATTTAAAGATAGCTTGCCCCCTTGGTAGGAAAGATGGTGTTCTGTTTATGACAGTACTGGCCATCTGCATATTGCATTCACAAACTATATGTTACTGCTGGCTGGGTGCGCCGTGGTCAGGGCATTGAGTTCTGTTTGCGGGGCTGTGATCTCCCGTATGAGGAGTTTTGGTGTCCTTCCTGATAATGTAAGGAAATTTGTAAGAATTCATGGCGCATGGTTTGTAAAAAGTAGATGGAAAGATGAGATATTGTAAAGTAAGATTCCAGATGGAACAATAGAAAAAACTTGATAATACTGCCTTCAGAATCAGGTATTTTTATTTTTTATTTTAGACCTACAGCTAGAGTAATGGAAAGGCAGTTGCAATATGGTAAAAACAGAACGCTTGTGCATCATCATAACGTAGAAGGCGACTCGCCACTATCACATGATTGAACTTATCACCCTGGTCATCTGTTTGCACATGGAACTTCTCACCCAGAAAGTGCTTTTGAAGCAAATGCTGATAATATTTGTCTGTAACCGCAGCTGATTTTCATGTGGGCAGTGGTTTTTCTTCGAGGGCTGTTGAGATGAATATATATTTTAATAAAGACCCATTTTTCATACTTTCAAGTTCAGCACATCTAATACAATCAAGCATTTCTTTTCAGTGTTTTCGCCGTCTGGGCGACTCGTCATCCATCAGTGGACGCAACTTCAAGCAGGATGCTATCTTCAAGCCAGGTTGGCTTGTCAACGGACAAACTTAGATGCGTGTTTATATGGGCTTCATTACCGATCAGAGTCAGTTCTCTCAAGTGTTTTTTCTTCATGAATGCATGCATGCCAGTGTTTAGTTATGCTCTTCGGCGATGCCATCAGGCAATTTTTGGTAAGCAATTATGTAAAATAGTCAAATCTGAAGTAAATCCATTTCATGTTCAGTAATAGTAAATGATTTCTTTAAGTGAATGTTGTCATTATACAATTTTAGTGAAAACTTGGATTATTCCAAATGTGTGTGTGTACGTTATGGTCATATGTGCATTGCCGAGCGAATGAATTTTGATTTTTGAGATAGTTTCATTTCGGCTGCTTTGATGATCAGAAGTCACCCATAGGGTTACAACTAGAGTCAGTTCCGGCAATAGTTTACCCTACTCATACCCTATTTGCAAAAAAACTATTCTACCCATTTGTCAGTTCAATTCTTAGTGTGTCATGCTCTATTTATTATCTATAGAGTCGGTTGCAGTTTCGGTTTTTAATTAGTTTATTGAATACTCAAATACAATATTTTTATGTTATTATAAATAATACAAAGCAATCTTCATTTACATTTTAAAATCATAGATACATATGTTATTGTTTATATTATTATATAAAAATATACAATATAGAATGTTATAACTAATGTTGTCAAAACCGAACCGATGATTGAACCGTTCTAGTTTGAACTAATTTGATTGGTTAAGCAAACCAGTTTGAACCGGTGGTGTGTCATAAATGTTCAATTATTTTTAATTTTAATTGGGTATTGATAAAATTATATAGTCATAAATCCTAAATCTAAATGTTAAATTTTAATAATCACAACAAAATATAGAGGAAAATTTTAATAGAAAAATTTCAAAAATCTTTAAGCATGAATATGATAAATTAAATTAGAAAAAAATTAACTATATTAACTAACATGAAATGTGTGATAAGTCTTGAGTATTAACATTGACTTTGAAATTCTCACTATTTATTTTTATGCATTTATGAATCGCACTTCTATAAACGTATCTAACACGATAAAGAATAAAATAAATTAAAAATTGTTGAATGATTGAATAATTAAATAATTTATGATAATATAAAACTCCCAAGGGAAATTTAAAATGTCGAAAGTATCCTTACAATTTTCATAATGTTGGTTTTCTGAGAACAACTTGAATATTAGCCCAATGAGCTATCAAACTTTGTACTAAAAACAATGTCACAAATAATTTAAAAGTAAAGAAAATTGATTTTAGTGGTCCAAGAACATTTTAAAAATCATGAAATCATATGTTTCTACTTCATATACAGGAATGGAAGGTCTGGATTTATTGCATTTTCATTGTCTCGTGTACGATCGTTGGAGACTATATGTCTCAATTTGCAAACAAGCAAGAGGAATTTTTTTCATCAACATTGCCCACTTTTCACTGTCTTCCAAAAAAAAAAAAAAAATCACATCGAATCAGCCATTTAATTTTTTTCCAAAAAATTTGCCTGCTATTTTCTCTAGTTTTTTTCGATTGCAAATAGACCTACGATTGCTAAAATTTGACCTTTTCCATGATTTAAAAAGAAGTATCGTGAGGGGTAGGGGTTGTGAAAAGGTGCAGGTTGCTGCTGTTTGATGCTACTGTCATCGTTAGGATGAGCTTGCCAACGATCCGGATAGTGAAGAGTGAACCTTCTCGCCGGGGGAGCTAGAGGCGGCAAGATGCTTGCTTGCGCGGGCCACGAGCTGTGCTGTAACTGCTGTTGTACGGAGCCGCTGCTACTGCCAAGAAGAGGATGCCAACTAGGAATGTTAATGGTCATGGTCAACCCGTTAGCCCGCTCGATCAACCCGTTAATAAATGGGTTTGGGTTGAGAATTTTGAATAAATGGGTTATAATCCGCCAACCCATTTGACCATTTAATTAAATAAACAGATTAGGGTTGAGGTTTCGCAACCCGTCAACTCGTCCAACCCGTATAACTCATTTAATATAATATATTATAATATATATATATATATAATATTTATAATAGGAATTGACATTA
>JAXCLR010000092.1:25712869-25750774 GCA_035584095.1 Annona squamosa
AGGGTTGAAGTTTTTAAAATGGGTTAATAAACGGATTAGGGTTGAGATATATTAAATGGGTTAGGATTAGGATTAGGATTAGGCTCCAGCCCGTTCAACTCGATCCGTTAACACCCCTAATGCCAACAATCGGAGATGAGGAAGAAACGAAAGTCGTAGCCGATAGGCAATGGTAGCTTGAGCCGCTGGACAGATTGCTAGTGTTGTTAGGGGTGCGTGGGTGGCCGGGAGAGGAGACTGAAAAATAGGACAACCAAAAATGCTTTCAATGGGTTTTTATTTTTTGGATAACCACTGAATCGGTCAAAGACGGTTCAACCGATGCAGCCGGTTTATCTGGACCGATTTTCGATTGAACCGGTTCGACCAGTCTGTTTGGTTCTTGCAACACTGATTATAACTTAATCATTAAAATTATTAATATATTATAATAATAATTCACAAGCTTATTTATAAAAGGCTTTTGGAACCTATCAACATGTATAACAGAATTGGTTTCTTATTTTACAATCTACAATTCGGCAGAGCATAAGATTTATTTAGATTTGAATTTATTAAAATGGATGTGCATATAAAACATGGCATATAAAATTCAACATATACTATATAATATATAATATATAATTTTATACACCTAATTAATTATTCATGAAAGAAACTTGTGAGGGTTGATTTTGGATACCCAATGTATTTATTTTATCTGTACCTTATTTGAGGAGGCATATAATAATTTGTACTTAACTCATATAAATGGGTAATATTTTATACCTTGCTCTATTTAAATTATGGTATGATAAGTGGATATCTTACTTAAGTTGCACCCATATTCACTTGGATGAGAGAGTGTAAATTAAGTGGGGATGCGTGGTACACTTCTGTAGTTCACCCTTTTTCCTCAACCTTATCTCGCGAACTGCAACCCAATCATAAAACTGAAATCTTCAAAAAAATTCTGTACAAATTTTGATTAGATTGGTTAGAAATGGATGTGCCTGCAATTTTTATTTTATTGAAGTCAGGAGTTGCCTGAATTTTTGGTTGTAGGCCTATTGGGCGGAAGCCCAATTTCAAATGAAGTTCCCTTTAGAAATATTTTCACTGTCGGTTTAGCCTCGTTTATATAATAGTCTTATTTTACCTAAGGGCCCATTTGGTACGAGATAAGAAAAAGGAGGGGAAAAAAAATTTGGAAAAATGAGATTGATATGATGTGATGTGATATGATAAAATAGATTAACAAACAGTTGTCCGAAAAGATGTGGAAAAAAATTACTGGAATGTAAAGGTAATAAAAAAAAATAGAATAATAGGTAGTTAATGTGTGAAATCATGTTCGTGTGTGGGAAAGTATTTTCTTTTACGGGTTCAATCCCATGCAGCTAAGTACTTTGGGCTTTCTATGCAGTTGGGTGCAAAAATCATTTTTTCAAAAATGTTTTTTGAACTATACACATTTTTAAAAAATGATAAAACTTGGTATATGGACTAAATATATCTAAATTAATACTCATTAAAAATTAAAAATTTCGAAGAAATAAAAATGGATTTTAATCGAGGTGCATAGAAAGCCCAATGTACTTGGGTTCACTTGATCGGATTCCTTCTTTTACCTCATGCCAAATAGAGCTTGAATGCTCGTGAATATATATATATATATATTGTGAAAAAAATTTTGTTTAAAGAAGTTATTTTATTAAAATCCAAACTATTTATAATGAGATATACTAGGGTTCAACCGAGTAGCACCTTAAAGAGCTTTGCTGGCTTAAAAATTAAAATGGGCGACGCTTGGTATTCAAATCAAAATCCAATATATCGGGCAATTGTATGAACTCGCGGCTTTTATAAAGTTATAAACCTATTTTTACCTTATTCTCACTTTCTTCTAAAATTTTTACATTATTTTTTAATCAGGTGTTGTAATAATTAACATGTAAGTTTGATATAAATGAGATTATAAAAGAAGTATTAAAAATATCAAAAATTTCAAAATTTAACTTATTTACAACCCAAATTGCTAACGCTAAATTAATTTGAACTTGACTTAATGTCCATTTTGTTAGTCCTATATAATGATTATTCAAAAACCTTGATGTAAAACTATGAATCAAGCATAAATTTAAACGATAAAACTAAAGCAAACTCACAATGGCAAGACCCTTAATGGTTTGGTCAAATATAAACCTAGTTGACTCTGCAAATACAACCGCTTCAGTTTCACTGGTTAATTTCAACTCATACGTTAGAAGTAGTACAGTTAGTTCAAATGTCTTTTAGGTTGGCAATAGGCTATAGTGGACTTGCGAAATAATCAAGAATTTGATTAACATTCTCTTGCTCCAAACACTAGCAACACTAAAGTAATATAAAGAACAAAACTTAAATGAAAAATCAAACCAGTTTAGTATATCCGTACATGTAAAACTATTTTAGTTAGAGTAGTAACTTAAAACTTCTAATTATAACAACAACACCATCATGATTCAGGGTCACTCATACATGCACTTCCATTAGTTGTGGGAATTGGGGTGAACTGTAACTTTATTAAAATAGGTTTACTCCATCAGAATGGATTTTGTTATTTTTTAAAATATTTTCCTAAACCATGAATAGAAAATATACTAGTATTTTTCTATTAATGTTTCACAAGTGTTGGGAAAACTCTAATTATGCATTAAAGTGATATGTATATGCACAAATACCCTTTATTGTTATAGTTAATATAAATAATGTGATGATTTTAAAGGAAAATAAGAATAATCTTTAAAAATATTCTTATTATTTTTTATAAAAGATATATTTGGGGCGGGGTGGGTTAAGACATGGTTGACTTACTCTAGACATCTTTCTGAATTCAGGTCAAAATTTTCTACTTATTCTTGTACTAAGTCAAAAATATATTAATTTTACTTGGTAAAAAGGGATCAAGTTAAGAGCGGATCATCGGTACATCTGGCTTAATTCCCGTTTCTACTTTTACTTCACTTTCATTTGTTACTTCTTTAGTTTATCCTCATTTTGGTGTCCTGGAGTATAACATTTTCATTTTAAGCTTCGAGGTATATGTGTTTGTATTTTAGACTTTATAAATTTTCCTTTATTGCATTTTAACTTGTCTTTTAACTACTTATTAATGGTAAGGCTTGTTTTGCAAAACGTATAAAAGTTTTTGATTGGTAATATATACATTGCGACATATGATATTACAAAGTATCATTTAAAATCTCATACCATGGAGGAAGTTTTTGTGAATACCATCAAACATGGAGGGGAATTTGTAAACCGCTATTACCAGGGGTGCCGCAACCCTCTCACACATAGTTGGGGATTCAAAACTGTGCTACTGCATCGAACAGTCATCGCACGTACCAGTAGGACTAAGTCTCGGTGTAGTTTTTTTGTATTTTAGACCCTCTAACTTTGCCAATTTACATTTTAAACCCCAAAGTTTGGCCGTTTGCATTTAAACTGTCCTATAACAGCATTAAAAACCATGGTTAATCCATACAAAATGACGAAAATACCATCCAATATTTAAAAAAAGAAATATTTTTTACATTTTAAATTTGTTCTTTATTTTATTATTAGAGGTTTCAATAACATCTTTACCTTTAGTACAGATTTAGTTTTTTTTAAAAAATATATTGAAGGGTATTTATATCACTTTGCGTAAATTAACAGTAGTTTTTAATGCTGTTATGAGTCAGGGTTTAAAATGCAAAGGAACTAAAATTTCAGGGTTTAAAATGAAAATGTCCAAACTTTAGGGTTTTAAATGCACATAAGTAAAATTAGAGAGTTTAAAATGCAAAATTCCCCCTCTGTGCGGCAAAACACATAAACTTATGTTAATACATAAATACAAAGTTAACTCTACCATGCAAATAAAGAACTTATAGGATTTAAAATACAAAAAATGTAATTTGACATACAATAGAAAATACAAAAAATACCTTAGAATATCCCCACTTAGTGTCTTTCAATAAATATAATTAAAATTAATTTATTCTATTATAAAACTACAAAAATTCTATTAAATATAAAAAAATTATACCTTTCTAAAATCTTCTTAACATTAAATAAAGTAATCGGTGTCTATCAATGTCTATCAAAATTCGCAAATTCTGAATAATAATTAAAGTTATTTGTAATAGAAAATCTGATAATATCTTTAAAATAAAAATGAATTTTTATCTTCAATATATTCTCTTTTATTTTTTGTTTTACAATGCAAGAAAATTAATGAGAAATTTACATAAATTTTCTTTATGTAAGAATATTTCTAAAACATAAATTTTACGTTTTAGAGGTATTTTCTTTATAATATAAAAATTAATTTGATATATTCTTGTATTTTTAATATTATTTATAAAGAAATTTTAAAATTTGGAAGTCTTCCAAATTTATTTATTAGATGTTAGGAGTGTCTAAAAAAATAAAAGTTTGTGATATTTTATGGAATGTTTTAATCTTTATTATCTGTTGAATTACAATTTTTGCATTTATACCCTGTAAGTTTCCTATTTGCAAGTTACACCTGAAGTTTTCATATTTACATATTAAACTCTATAAAGTTTGTATATTTTTCGACATAAACGCTGCCATTAATAAGGAGTTAACAGCAAGATTTAAAATGCAATAAAAGAAAACTTTTAAAGTTTAAAATGCAAAATACAGATATCTCGGAGCCTATAGTGTAAATAGGCATACCAAACACGAGAAACCCGTTGTTCCTTCCAATGAAGAAAACGATGCTTGGGATGGCAACAGGATTTTGGGTGAAAGCCACGATAACAAAACAAAACAGGGCTATAAATTTTGTTTTGGCCCACCCTCCTCTCCCTCTCTCTCTCTCTCTCTCTCAACTCTCTCTCTCCCTCTCTCTCAACTGTCTCATTGATTGGGATTTTATGACAATCCTTCTGAGTAGAGTTCTCGATCTAATGATAAAATGATATTCAATGGGTGGAGATTAATTTGAATGCAAGTGTAAAAATAAGAGATTTCAATTATTGTCAATTGGTGGGATTGCTCGGTGTGCTTGTTGTTTAAGTTTTCTATGCACTAAGTTGGGGGAAAAAAAAAAAGAAAAAAAAAGGTATGCTTATGCAGAATGGCTGGTTTCACAATACCAGACTTTATGGCTCTGGGAATGAGCAGTTACATACTTTGTAACCGGTTGTAAACAGTGCTCTTGATAGCTGAGTCTTGGTCTACCCGTGCTCAGCCTTATGGATTATAACACCGTAGAAAAAGAATCAAGCTTAGGTTAGCAACGTGTGTTGAAAATACAAGTATTTTATATCTTTAGATTTCTGCTTTTATAAAACTCACTTTAGTAAAACCTCATCGATTTTAACCTATCTTAATAACTGACGAAAAATCTACTAAATTTGTTGTATTTAGAATACTTTATTTAGTAATGAAAATTTAACCATTTGTCTAGTAATATTATGTAAGATCTCATATACAAATGTTTAAAATCAACATAATAAAATGAATTGATGTTAAAAATTACTTTTAGAATTGCATTTTTTATGTCTAAAATATCATTACTGTGTGTATAAATGGGACTAATCCTCTTAGGTTGGCTAAAAAAAAGTATATTTTTAAGTTTTTTTACAAACATGTTAAGCTAGGTATATTGAGTTTATAAATCAAGTTTTACTATTGTTTGGATATTTTAAAGCATTTTTAAAATTTTTTAAAATATAATAGCCTTTTCATAATTTTTCGTCATCTCAAAATTATAAGAAAATTAAGATAATGCCACCGTGTTTAAAAATATTTTAAAAATAATTAAAATATTCAAAAATGGTAAAATTTAGTTTATAGATTTAATATACTTAACTTAATATGTTTCTAAAAAAAAAAGAAAAATATTTAAAACTCTTTTAGGCCGACCTAAGTTAATCATCTTCCGTGTATAAATGATTATGTTGTTACATTCTAATAAATACGTGAATTGATCTAAGCTTGATTTGTAATTTACACATGAAAAAAATACAGATATATATATTAAAGCAAGTGTGGCCATACACATTTTTTTTGTCCAGATGGATGCTAACGCCCCAATTTAATTTCAAACTCCAGGCATCTTATACACATACACGCTCACATAGATTTGTATGAATCACTTAGTCATATTGGTATTGGATAAACACGTTAGATAAACCACTAAAGCTATCGGATTCATTGAAATTTTAATGCGTCCAGTTGAAAATCCCTTTTATTATTATTTTTTTGAATTTCATCTATAAAACAAGTTTTACTATTTTTGAAAATGTTCATTTTTTTCAAAAATAGGGAGATTTTGGTACTTTTAAATGACCAAACTACTCTTCTTTTCCAAAATAATATATACGTATACATTTTCAGAAATAGTAAAACTTTTTTTTATGGAAAAATAGTAAAACTTGAGTTATACACTAAATACACATACATTTCCAACGGTTGCATTGAAATAAACCCGGGATGCATTGAAACAGATGAAATAAATTTTTCATTAATTATCAAAATAGGAAAATGGATGAGCGGATGCCGCAGATCCTTAGTAACCAGTTTTTTTTTTTTTTTTTTACACCTATTACAACTAATGTTACATCCACGATGCCCATCAAAAAATAAAAAAAATAAAAAGATGTTACATCCACGTTGAACATAAAAGTTAAGTATTAAAAGCGGATGAAATTTACACAATAATATCATATGAGATGTTTTGGCATGCGTATATAGGCTTCAATATCAATCTTGAGAGTGTGATGGCACAACCTTTGGAGGGTGCTCCATCGCATCCAAAATCAAAGTCAAATAGACACCAAGGCCCACCAATTATAGAGCTTACATTTATTAACCTGATTCCATCTTCTACGGTAGCTAGAGCAACCTTGGCTAACCACTGACCACTGAACTTCTCTAATCAATGCCATCCTCAACCATATCTCCATTAAACCTAAAAACATCATGCCACGCAGGTGATGGCAGCGTGGTAAGTAGGATCAGCCGACCCATGTTCAGACCTTCTCATGGATGAGGGATTTTGCCATTTAGTCCTCATGTTGTTGTGGGAGTTTTAGAATTTTTCAAGAAATGAGGAATTTTTTTTATATATAGAATTTCCCGTATAGGGGTGTACTTAAGAAAAATTTCTCTTCGGAATGTGAGGGGTGTAAATGTATTTTATTGTAATGTCAAGATGTTACATTGTATAAATATCAATAAAAAAAAAAACATGATCTATGCATTCACCTCTCTATCTTCTAACAATTTTGAAAAATTTACCCTATAACTACAGATTCTACAAAACCACCTCAAGTTAATTATGAACTCTGTGCGGAAAACCTCATGACCATCATCAATATGGCTATGTTGTTTGTGATGGAAATCAACACTTGACCAATAACATGCCTCATTAGTGAACTTCGATTTCAATTTCACAGTCCATCTAAACATGATTAAAGTCTTATACTGATATTTTTAGATCATTACTCACCTAATTTTGATAACCAAGCTAGAGTAAAAAAGAAGTTTTTGATAACCAAGTCAAATAATAAATATGAACCTAAAAATTGAAGATCCATTAAATAAATTCATTGGATGATCATTATAACAAAATTTTCTAATTTTATTTTACTAGTCCTTAGGTGTCGGGGTGTAACCATGTTAGGGGAAACCATGACCTAGTTGACAAAATCCCCTTTGAATTTGTAGAGGACTGATCATTTATGTCCGGCGCTATTTCAGACTCGCCAAAAATAAATATTTTTTTTGCTCTTTTTGAATTTATTTTTATAAACATGTTAATCTAGTTGTATTTAATTTATAAACTAAGTTTTATCATTTTGGACATTCGTATATATTAATTTTGGATTTTTAAACACAATGGAATTTCATTAAGTCATTTTAAATTAATTTCAAAAAAAGAAAAAATATATATTTGGCCGGTTGTAAATAATCATTTGTTGAATTTGTATGATCTGTTTAACCCATTTAAATAAATGGCTTGTTTAGAAGTTAAACTTTTCCAACTCTACTTTCTAATCTGTTTAACTCATAGTTATAAAAAAGTTTATTACATTTTCAATATCCTGTTGTTTTATTTTTAATTATATATGCAACCTATTTTTAGGGATGTAATTTGGGCCGAGTTAAGTCCAAACTAGGCCCATCGAACCCGATTTCCAGCACTGTTAGAACTTTTTTTTTTTTTTAACAACCCGAGCTCGAAGAACCTGCCAAGGAACCCGGTCTGTAAATATGATAAGGTTAAGATTCGAGTAGATCTAAGTGCAATTTCCCATTTTATATTTATTATAAAATATGTTATATATAATATCTAAACAATATTTCTTTATATTTTAGGTATTTTATATTATTTATATTTATATTTGAATACATATTTGGCATATTGTAATTATATTATGAATAAACTATATTATTTTTATTTATATCATTTACTTTTATGTCCATTAATTTTCTTCATATATCTTCTTTTTGATATTAAATTTTCTTCTAGAAACATTCTTTATATTACTATATATTTTAAAAATTTGTAGTTTGACCATTATTATTATTTTTACTTATATAATTTGTTATTATTATATATTTATATGAAATTCTAAATTCATCACTCTTAAATAAAATGTAAATGCATCAACCTAAATTCCAACTCTAAACTCAACTCAACACTGTTTTCAAAATAGGATTAGAATTTAGGTTTTACAAATAGAGTTAGCATTAGGGTTAGAATTAATATTTTGTAAATAAAGTTAGGGTTAGAATTGTGGTGAACTCGAGTTTTATGAGCTGAGTTGCACTTCTATCTATTTTTCAGCCTGTTTCTAATTCGTTTTCCCAACTCAGTAGTAGCCTAGCCAATGCATTTATGTTAAATATATTGAATTTTGATAGAGTGCACAAATATATTTTGATAGAGTGCACCCGGGTGTACTTAGGCTTGATGCACCGGGTACTTTAACCCATTTTTTTAAAAAAATTTGAAACTTTTTTATACAACTGTTAATATAAGTGTATTTAACATGTGTATTAAGTTTTACTATTTTTTAAGATTTTTAGATATTTGTTTTTTATTTTTGAAAATCAATAGCAGTTTTATTAATTTAAAAATAAAAAAATCTAAAAATCTCCAAAAAGGATAAAACTTGGTACACATATTAAATGCACTTAGGTTAACTGTTACATAACAACTTTTGAAAAAATAAAAAAGTGGGTTAAATGCACCGGGTGCATTAAGTCTAAGTGCGCTCGGGTGCAAGGAATCACGTTCAAAATATATTAGGATTATAGTTGAGGTTTCCATGACATGATACAGTTTCATTGTGCTTAGTGTGGTGGTCATGATTATTTTAGGCAAATCTAAAAGAATATATTTTTTAATTGTTTTAAATTTATTAAAAAATTATTAATCTAAATGTATTTAATCCGTAAACTAATTTTTTACCATTTTGAAAAATATGCATATATATTATTTTCGATTTTTAAATATAGACAAATTTTAGTCATTTGTTTAAAATGCCGAACATACTTTGGTTTAAAAATCCAAAATAAATATATACACATATTGAAAAGGTAAAAATTAATTTATAAATTAAATATACTTAATTAAAAATTTTATTGAAATTTTTTTAAAAATAACAATAAATTTTTCCGACTGGTCTGAAATGGTCCCCAGAGCCGTCTAAATGATCAGATCCTAGCTTTTATGGCCTTGTATCCACGTGCCATGTTGTCTCCGACAACAACGACCGTTTATCGTTTTTTCCGCGTGTATAGGAAGTAACAAGAATTTCTTTTGTAGGGCTTTTTGATTGTTCCTAAATCCCAACTGATATGAGGGCCACCTTGACTGGCAATGTAGATAACTATCGAGATGGACGGCGAAGATTGGCCCGTGCCGACGAGATGAAAGAATATTGGCAGAGAAGGCGAGTATCACTTAGCTAGCTTGCTAGCTGCAAGAATGGAATATGGATCCCCCATAAAAGAAAAAGAAAATAATCGAGAGACAGCCACCAACTTCGAATTTTTTTATACCATCTACCCCATTAAATAACATTGCCGTGCACATATCCATCCATCCACGAATATCTTTAATTCCATTTACTACTGCTAGCTGCTGTCTCCACGGTATATGTGTAAAACAGCGATCAACCAGATCTGGCTGTGTGCAATTAAACTTATTAAACCTTCCACGCAACCCGATTATTTTTTTCATCTTTAAATGTTTTTATTAATATAAACCATTCTGAACAGTCATCTCAGATGTCTCACTTATGATTTAATAATCACGTATTTTGAAAACTTCGATATACAATGTACTTATTGCAAAATGATCATTTTAGACCCTTATTTCAGACCCGTACAAAAATATATTTTTTGTTTTTTAAACTTTTTTTTGCAGCACAGTTGATCTAGTTATATTTAATCTATAAATCAATTTTGGAGATATATATGAACATGACTAAAATAACCCTATGTTTAAAAATCTAAAATAAATGTATACACATCTAAAAATTAGTTTATAGATTAAGCATAAGTAGAATAACAATTTGTAAAAAAATTTGAAAAAAAAAAGTGATTTAGATTGGTCTAAAATGGCCTAGATTAGCCCTCATACTTATTTTCAAAATTTAGGTTTGTTTGGTAACAAACATAGAAGGTAAAGTTTGAAAGTGATGTTATATGATATAAATAAAGTAAGAATAGATAGGATAGCAGTATAAGAAAATGATGAAAATATTGATATAAAAATGGAAAAAGTAAAGTAATATAATAATGTCGAATGATTATTTAATGCCAGTTGAAATCCGACGATTTTAGACTGGCCTCAAAAAATAATTTTTATTTTTTTTAAATTTTTTGTATAAATATGTTAATTTAGTTATATTTAATATATAAATTAAGTTTTACTATTTTTTAACATTTGCATATATTTATTTTGGATTAATTAAACACAGGGGTATCTAAGTCATTTGAAATTTAAAATGTTAAAAATTTGGTTTATAGATTAAATATAACTAGATTAATTTGTTTATAAAAAATTTTCAAAAAAAAAAAAAAAAAAGTTTTGGGCTGGTCTGAAATCGCCGGATTTCAGATCAGCCGTGAATGGTCTGTCCTTTATGATATTTAAAATGTTAAATCAGGATTGGAAAATACATGCGAGAGAGATGAGAAAGTAGGTTCCCTCTTTCTCCGGTAACGGATGTTAATAAAGTTTAACGCTTATACATCCACTTTGGAAAGATGCCAAACATTTATTATATGTAAACTTCCAAGCAAAGTAATTTTCGACATTATGAATACGTATTCTGATTTAACGCCACTGGGTCCACGCAACCCTTCGTTTTGTTAGTTTTAAAATTTTTAAAAAAAAATCTAAACTATTAATTATCTTTATTAATAGATAATTTATGGTGATAACAATCACTTTATCGAGAAACTTATGCATTTAAAAAATTTAACCCTTTTTGACTAATTTAGCTTCACAACCAAATACACATGCATGAATGTTATAGATAGTTTAGATTTTAAAAAAGATTATTTAATTTTTTTTCAAAAATAAGGAGGTGATGGGCATGCAGAGTTGCATTAGATCATAACCCTATAAAGAAATATATATATACATATATATATATAACAAATTTATTAGAATAAAAAATAGTTTAGATTTAAAATATTTTTAAATTAAAGTAAGAAAGGGAGTTCCATAGATTTTTCGATATCATCCATTTGGTTGAGATTTGATGGGATTTAGATAAGAAGATTAAGGGTATGTTTGGTATGATACTGTGGTTTATTTGAAAATATACAAAAGTAAAATTATTAAAATAGGAATGTAAAAAAAATTTGAAAAAGTGAGAGAGTGATGTAATGTGATAGGAACAATGATTATGAGTAAATAAAATAAAAAAATAGATAAGATAATTATACAGATAAATGCAAAAAATAATTAAAATATAGAGATAATAATAAAAGGAGTAGAGCAATTATATAGTTAAAAATATCAAATCATATCAAAAGATGTATATAAAGAATTAGAAAAAACTTCTTTTTCTTTCCCCAATGGACTTTTTAGCTTCTTTTGGCATTGTGCATGACTAGGTAAAAAAAATTATGGGTAAAAAGAAAGTGATGCAATATAATAAGAGGTAATGATTAGTAATATAGGTTATAAAGTTAAAATAGATGAGATAAATGTATGAAAAATGATTAGAAAGGATAATTATTAGAAAGTAGGGTTGTTGAATGTCATATGAATTACCTTCTAAAATGGTACAATAATTAGTGGATAAAGTTTTTCCCCTTTACGCATTACCGAATGGAGCCTAAATTTTCTCACTTTTCGATTTTTTTTTTTTTTTACCTTTTTTGCTTCATGCTAAACCAAATGAAGAGATATTTTTGTGTATTAGAAAATAACAAATTCTATTAAAAATAAGAAAGGTGTATTGAAAAGTGGAGTTGGTGTATCATACTAGGAAATAAAGGTTATGTTTGTTTATAGTAAAAACTTCTAAAATTAAAATTTTTTTAATCTAGAATTTTTTACATTCTATAACTATTCTGTTTTAATTAGTTATTTACATATTTTATATAATTATTCAAAATTTCAATTATTTTTACATAACTACCTATACAACTAATTTATCTATTTTAATTTTATTATTCTACCCCTCATTATTACCCTTCTCACATTACATTATTTTCTATAAATACGAAAAATTTTGTACATCGAACATGGCCTTCGTAGAAAATGCAGTGACCTACGCAACATCTATGCAAACGGAGATGATGCATGTACTCTACCTCCATCAATGGTTCATAGCTGTTTCCGTTTCGGAAAAAAAAGAAAAAGAAAAAAAAGGTTAATAGCTGTCTTTGCTCGACGGTTGATTGATGATGGCTATAAAACTCTTAGCTAGAATAGGAACAAAAATGATGACAGTAATATTACAAAAGATAACGTCAGTGCGTCATTTATGTTTTAATAAATTCATATGGTTGTGCATTAAGGGTACATTGATAACACAATATTTCTCCAATACGTACACTAATGATGTGTATTCGTCCGGCCCTGATGATTATGAGCGGTCGGCAGCATTGTGCACATTTACATTTATGTATAAACTACTATGTAAATAAATGATTTTATAAAATATTATTACATTATAATACATATGTAGATAGTTTTAAGTGTCTTTCACAATTTATATTGTAATACATATTTTTCAACAAATGTGACTTATAAACATATTTGATCGGAATAAAACTTAATTTTCTAAATAAACATATGATGTTAAATATAAAAAATAGATTGAATTTTCCATATGTATGTATATATATCCTGGATTGATAATGTATAAAAATTGATCATTCTTAGAACTTATTTAATATTTTATTTTGATTTTTGAAAATCAAGGATTTATACAAAGATATGATAATTGAATAGAACAAGGTGGGCCTTCCCCATTCCGCTAAATCCATATTGGACTTGGTGAAATGGGAGAACAGTGACCTAGTTTTACCATAAAAAATTGAAAAACATAAAAATGAAAAATGACTCAAAACACGTATCCAGGGATGGTACATATGCATTTATTTAATAACTATCTAAATATTATAAAGGATAATTTGTAGATATATCTGAATATTTTTAGAAATTGCAAATATCTCACATAATTTAACCACAATTTTAAATATACTCATGTTTTCAAAGCCATGTCATATTATAGTCCTAGCATGAGCATATTGGTAAACGTATGCAAATTATGTGGATCAAATGCATAGTTTGCATGCACTTGGGAATGTACTTATATCGTCATAACACACTCATGAAGTTGTGACCACGTGAATATATCTACAATTATGGTCAAATTATATAGAAAATATTTGCTATTTTCAAAATTAAGTATGTATATTCTTAATTATATTCAAACTATATATATCTACTTATTACCCTATTGTTAAAAGATTTAGATATCAACAAAATCATATAAGAAATGAAAGAAGCAGCCATTTGTGAAAAGGATACCATAGAAACTTTATAGGGAGTCACTTTTAAAATATAGAAAAGATAAGTCCTGACAATGCTATGCACGAATTTTAGATCTAGGGCTCACCCATTTCATATTTCATACTATCTCAACAGTCAGAACATTAGAGTTCAGCTTATAATATATTTAAACTTACAAAATTTATTTTTAGATGCTCAAATTAACGACAGGATCTAAAATGAAGTATAGCTATAAGGTCCTTTTGGGTGTATTATCTTGTTAGCTCGGTCTATTTATTTTTATAAAAATATTTTTCTACGCATATTTAATTGTATATTAAATTTACAAATTTTGGATATGTATATATTTTTGTTCTAAAAAATCAACATATCCAAAATGTTAATTTTTGAGAATGAAAAATATATACACGTATAAAAAATTTGTAAATTTTAGTATATGAATTAAATATACTTAAAGAAGTATTTTCATTAAAAAATAAAAATACTTTCTAGCGTAACACCTTTTCAAAATTCCCTTGATTTCTCCTTCTTTTTATATGAGAAGCTACCCATTGCAATGATGATAGGAATTTAGATAGAAGACATGTTTTGCAAATATTGCCACATATTTGATTAATATTGCAATTATATTCATTAATTTATAAACTTAAAAGTGTTTCCCTATAATTTAACACAATTTCAAATTAAATATCCTCATATTTGTAAGATTCGTCCCATCTAATTAAGAGGTATGATTGTATATAATATATTATACATATGCTTAAGTTACAATATTTGTTTTTAATTTTAATTTCAATTATTTTTTATTTTTCTTCTTAACCATGTTTTTCTAATTGTATTTAATTCATATACAAAGTTTTGCCATTTTATAATACTTTTACATTTTTATTTTCGATTTCTAAAAATCAACTTTTAAGGGGTGAAAATGACTTCTATGCCCTTGAAATTAATCATTTTTAAAAATAAAAATAAAAATGTAAAAGTATTGTAAAATGGTAAAACTCAGTATATGGATTAAATACACTTAGGAAAACATGAGTATGAAGAAAATAAAAAATAACTAAAAAATACATATGATAAATTAAGCATATGTACATTATATTGTATATAATTATGTCTCTCTAATTAATTCCCAGACTCAAAAATGATCTTGAGCCTGTAGGCTTATGGGTCCAATGGTGTGTTGTTGTTCGCTTTGGCCGAGTCACTTAGGTGCACGATTTTAAAATACATTACTTCATGTTTGACCTTAGACTTATAAACTTTCAGGAACTCTTTCCTTTTTGAGATGCGAAATTCAGTTCTAGGCTATTACAAGTCTACCAACTTTCGTCTAATTTATTTTTGAATCATAACTCAACTCAACTATGGGTTTTTGCCCACTCATCTCAATGGGCCTCTACCTAATATTTGGTGGAGGGGTTCACGTTGAAAAGATCCTTAGCTTATAAGTTTATAGATCTAATGGCTTGGCATTATTTGCTTTGACTTGATAGCTTAGCAAAATAGTTTTAAAAAGCATCACTTTATGTTTAGCTTAAATTTACTTATAAACTTCAGAAATTCTCTCCTTTTTTATGTAGTGCTTGGTTCTCGTCTGTTACACCCATGCACAATGATAATAAACAAATTATCAAGTTGTTATGATAATATAAATAATGTTAAATATAATAGGTAAAATAGTTGATTGTGATTTTCTCATCAATCAGTAAAGTGTAATGTATGAAAAATGGATAAGGTTACATTCAAGAGAGGTTTTATAGAAGCAAACCTTAATAAGTAGCATATAATCAGAATTCCAATCTCACGAAATTGGTGCCATGAACTATCCATGAGGTTGAATTCATAGAACCTCTCTATTTGCGGCGACCTTGATCATATTACGAAATCTACTTCATCCACTACATTTTGAATTATTTATTTACTATAAAACTAAATTTCATCCAAATCAAATCATGTTATGGGCCTTATCCATTTATAGTTTAAAATAAAAATAATAAAACTTTTTGATATAGATTAATTAAAGCTTTTAATTTAATATCTAAGCCATTTAATTTGTATCCAAACCGTGATTCGTGATTATCCCATTGGTTAAATAAAATATATATGCGCCGTTGACGATTAATATTAATTTTAATGACAATCGAAGGAACTAACAGTGTAATAAAGTAATCTTTCAGCCAGAAATGTAATTTGAGTTCGAAGAAGAAAAATGATTTTTACAAAAGAGTTAATCCTAAGACAACAGATAAAGGCATGACTAATTTATGTGATATTCAATGTTTTCCAAGCCTAATCAAACACTTGGGACATTGAGTACATCATATAGAAGCTTTAACATTACTTGGGACTAGCAAAGATTGAAGATGTATCAGAGAAATGACCAAATCGTGCTGACGGGAGGCACTGTCGAGTCGATAGAAGATACAATGCAACTGAAAGCCTAACAGAAAAAATTGAGAACTCTGAAAACGGGTTTGAAAGCCAAAATGATAGAAACAAATTTTTTCTAATTACTTCAGAGGATTTTCAATGAATATAAGAGGACTATTACCCACCTATTGTTAAAGAAAAAGATCAAGTGAATATATAGTACTGGGTTAACAGAATGTACAGCAAAAGGAAAAAGTGCCAAAAAGCAGCTATGTAACGGTCAGTTCTAATAAGTTGCAAAGCAAAGAGTTTGTCCCTAATAATTAAAAAAAAAAAAAAAAAAAAAACAAAGAGTTTGCCGAAATTTTCAATATGATCATAAAATTTGTATGAAGTTGTGAGTTTGTCTCGTTAAGCTAAGTGATATGCTTATAATATTTGAAAAATATTGTAAGTATATTCGCAAAAAATATAAAATAATAATATATGTCACAATATATAAAATAATGAAACACCAAAAAATGTCTATAATATCAAAAAATTGCAAGTTTATCACTTGGGTTAAAGGGTATTATCATCATTTTTACTAAAAATTTTAACAGCATCTTAGTGGAAAGGACATGCTTGTAATTTTATACAAACTTGATAGACACGTTTGCAATTCCCGTAAACTTAAAAACAAAGGTGCAATAGTGGTTAAACCTTATAGGCATACTTGCAAAAGTTCTTGTTTTGTATGCGATTATATTTTTACTTCCAATCATTTACTTCTCTTTTATCGGTTAAGTTCTGTTACACATAATCTAATATTTGTAAAAAGTTTTAAGTGCTTAATTCACCCCACTCTTGGGCCCTTGGCTAAACATTGGGAAAAACATTTAAAAATATTTTCCCTGTTGACGATGACTACATAAAACATTCTAATAATTTGTATATGTATTCAGTGCTTTTCCTAATCTAATATAATTATCATATTAAAATATATATGATTCATCTAAGATCCAATTGAAATAATTTTTTAATTATATTTTCACCATAATTAAAAATAAGTTTACAAAATATAACTAGTTATATTTTGATTTTATCGTGAAGACAAACCTCAGATGCAAGAGGTTTCGGGAATTCAAATATATGGAACCGATTCCATAAATTTGGAACCATGTAACATATAACATACTACCGTTGCAATTTTTATTAACTAACATGGTTTTTACATTTGTACTTCAATAATTTGAGCCAAAGTGAAGATATATAACGAGTCTTCGGAAAATTGCATCTATACTTATGTCAGGGATGTTTAGAAAGTGATAAAACTTTTAATGAAAAATTTTTTATGTAAAAATGTTTGAAATAGAAAAAATGATATGATACGAAAGAGATAAAAATAAAAAATGAAGGAATTAAAGTTAAAAATAGATAGATTAGATATATTAGCAGTTGTGTAGAAATAATTAAAAAGCAGGATAATTATACCAAAAAAGCGTAAAATTATTTAAAAAGGGTAATTATGGAAAGTGAAAAGTTTTTTGTGTTAAAAAACGCTAAATGGTAAGCGAATCGCTTTTTGATAAAAAGATATATTGGTAGTTGGTCGTGGACGTTGCCGTTATGCACAAACACAAGTTCAACCTTCTGTGTGATCAAATTTGTGATAAAAGTTTGTTGTGTCCACTATAGACAGGTGAAACCTCTATCTACCCTATGGATTATCGAACTTTACTGTAATATAAAATAAGATATAATATCATGCACAAACACAAGTTCAACCTTCTGTGTGATCAAATTTGTGATAAAAGTTTGTTGTGTCCACTATAGACAAGTGAAACCTCTATCTACCCTGTGGATTATCGAACTTTATTGTAATATAAAATAAGATATAATATTGTGAATTCAATTGAAGAAGTGATAGTCAAATCACAAAGGCGTATTTACAACATAAAAAAAGGCAATTCAAGCATAAAAGGAAAATCTAACTTTCATTGTAATATAAAATAAGATATAATATTGTGAATTCAATTGAAGAAATGATAGTCAAATCACAAAGGCATATTAGCAATAGAAAAAAAGGGCAATTCGAGGAAAAATTCTCCTTATATTTGCAACATTTGACTATTATTCTTTTTGCACTTATAACATTTTAGAAATTCTTCTTACACCTATAACATTTGCTCATAATTTCCCTGGATGCCTGTGCCGTCAATCTTAGCTAAACAAACGTCAAGTGTATACAAATATGTCAATTTTGCCCCACGACATTACGTAGACAAAAATGAAATAAATTACTGCTTTGTTTTTGTTATTATTTGAACAAAAAATATATCAGATCAATTTTACATAAAATATGGTAGAAATTCCATTTGAAATCTTTGTTTACAAATGATGTTGGTGCAAAATCAATATTTTCACATGCGCTTAACCTCTCTTCAAGCTGAGATTAATGGCTTGAATATATTAGGAATTAAGGATGAAATGGTGCAGGTATATGAAGAATTTATGAAATGTTACGAATAAATATTGTGAATATGGAAAAAAATTTTCGAGTGTAAACTTTGAAAATGACCACGCAATAAATGGTGAAGGACTTGGCTTGCGTGACGCACGCCTGCAACTTTGAAACCGATTTCTTTCTCGATTTCCATTTTTACACTATGCCAAGCGGGCGGCTGCAGGCACGGGCGTACGCTAAACTGCGAGTGGGGGCTAAATGACGAGATTGCCCCTTTTCGAGCGAGCATGCTTTTTGCTGACATAGGAGGAGACAGCCCATGTGAGCCGTTAGATTGGTTTGTTTTATCTATATATTTTTTTAAAATTTTCTTTCTTTAAAGAATCTTCGCTGAAGTTCTCAGAAGATCTCACATGGAAGTTGCCAATTATTAAGCTTTGATTATGCAGGAAAGATCAAAAATCAGGAGCATCAGCAGCGAAGAAGTCGTCCTCGCTTCCTGTCTCTCTCACTATAATTGCGTTGGGGATTGCCGTGCGTTTGGATTTGGACTTTGGAGCGAGAAAAATGGTTGCCAGCCGACCCATGCGTATGTGGCTTTTCTTGGGAAAAATAGACACGGAAAGTTGACAACACTCTCTTCATGGTAATTTTAGAAAGTTAAGATACTGTCAAGTACTTGCATAGTTACATGAACCCTGATCTTGTGACGGACTCACTATTTTTTTTTTCATGAGCAAGTAAATCTAGGTATATTAAATTTATAAACCAAATTTTACCATTTTCGGATGTTTTTAAGTATTTTTTTTGGATTTTTGAACACCATTTCCGTAATTTTTGGGTCCCAGAAAATTACAGAAATTCCACTGTGTTTAGAAATCCAAAAAAATATTTAAAAACATCTAAAAATAGTAACACTTGGTTTATAGATTTAATACACTTAGATTTACTTGTCCATGAAAAAATGAAAATATAAAAAAAAAATTTTGGGTCGGACGCACGGAGGCAGCCGTGCATCCGGCCACAAATGATCAGCCAGCTAGTTACATTACAACATATTCTTGAATGTGCTATTGTTTTGTTTGCAACTAGCACTAGTGTTGCTTGAATGCCCACTTGGCAGTCATTGCATCTAAAATTTTTCTACAAATAATTTTGAAGTCGGCATTAAATAACATTAAGGAGTGGTTATATTTAATAATATATTTTCCAAAAACCTACTAGCGAAATTCCAAGTTTATAAAATATTCTACTTTGAGTGTCCAATTTGCAGAAACGGAATGTTAGAAATGTACAACTAAGAAATGGTGTGGTGTTGGAGGGTGCAACTTACCAAATTGCAATGGGATGTAGGGTGCCTCAACATTGGCTGTTTGTGCAATAGGATTTTGGGGGAGTGATTCCTGTTATGGTTTGGATCACATGGGATCTAGGTGGACCCTCTTACTATGGTTTAGTTGTGGCTAGTTATGGTGGATGCAAGGTATGGGATCTAAGGGGTTCCATTTATTGTTCCAGGTAGAGTTTGTTGGTTCTAGCTGTTGATTTGTTTTGGGCTTGGGAGGTATTCCATTTGTGAGTTACGAGTTGTTCTTTTGCGTTTGATGTTGTCTGTTTTTTTTATTTTTGCAAGAATTTTGTATTAACCTTGAGGGCAAGGTGAATTAAGAGGTAGGGAATAATATGGTTGGTATTAAGAGAAGGTGGAAAGAGCAATGTATGAAGGTGGCTGGTGGTGTATTAAAGGGGTGTAAGTCGGTGTGCTAGACCTAGAGAGTCATGCTTATAAAAGTGTCCAATCATCAATTGGAAAGGGGATTTTGGATGTGCGTTTTTCTTAGTCTTTTTAGTTTCTTTAGCTATAATTTATTCAATGATCGGAGTTTCGATCACCCATTTCTATAGTCCTTTCCATTTCATTAATAAAAGATAAGAGTTGCTAATCTGATTCTGTCATAGTAGTCCCTTTTATCTTGTTGCACATGTTAATGTTGGGAATAGAATAGAAAACATTGGTTTTTGAATTTAAAAGTAGCCTCCATGTAAAAAATAGGTAATTCTATCATAACACCATTTTGGGATTCCTTCTTCTTCAGCGGTGCTGCAGTGCATTGTGCATTTTAGATTTGTGAGTTTAATGGCTACAACACTACTAGAAAGCAACTCTTAAGTAACAACACCTATAGGAAGTTTCTCATTCGTATTTGTCTTTAGCTCGATCTTCATTATCTCCTCTCTTCCTTATCTTGTACCATGAAAAAGGTAGTCTTTGAATATGTCATGCCAGAACCCTCATATGTGCATAAAAAAAGAGGTCCTACCCTCTTTGGTAAGTTTTGTTAACCAAAGGGAGAAAACCCTAAAGAAGATGTTGTTGAAGAGGTATGGGTTTGTTGAGACTTTTGCTTTGCGAATTCTAAAAGTTAGAGATTGCGTTTACTAACAAATGCAAGGGAGCCTTGTATGATTGAGGATTTTTCTTTTCCCCTTTATGTCTGAAGTCAATAAATATACAATCACATCGGGACAACTAGGACATAGCATATGGCATTTGCTTTTAGCTTTTGAGATGTATGGGAATAAGCATAACCTTAAGATGACCTTTGGAATTTTTTTCTACATTGGTCATTCTTGGCTTAATTAGTAATATGGGTTTTTCATTTCACCCCTTGAAGAAGATGGACATATTGAGTCAAACAAAGGCAACATAAAAAGGTTAGCTTGTTGAATTCTTCTTCTTCAAGCATCCTCAATGAGAGGTTGGCTTGGGAGTTCTCTTAAAATGGAACATCTCGCTTACGTTAGCTAGCGCTCTACCCTTGTTTGAGGAAGAACAGCAATGTGAAAACACCCTTATTGGATTGGAAGAGATTTTGGATGATGATTCTTTAGGTAAGGACCTTGTGGAATTCAAAATTTTATCAATGGCTCCATTAATGGAGCCGCAGACTGGAGCATTTAATGGAGTCGTAGACTGGAGCATTCTCTTGTGAATGATCCTTTGGAAGATGATTTGAACTAGGTGATTTGATAAGAATGTTGAGGCCGAAATTGATGACAACTTAGAGTACTTGTTGAAATGAGAGCTGAAGGCATTATTTGATCTTAAAGAGATAGAGGCAACAAACCTTGCAAAATGAGAACCTTGGACTAACCACTTGGTGGAGGCACTAGAGGTGGAAGTAGCCAAACTTTAGGAGGAAAATAATCTCTTGGCCAAAAAGTTGTTGAATCCCAAAGAAAAGAGAACTGCCTTCGGTGAGAATGCCCCGCCAAAAGGGTATGAAGTTTTCTTGCTCAGGTTAAAAAAGCATATTCGGAGGAAGATTTATCTACGGTCAACATTACTGCAAGGGCAAGCTCATTTATTGTTACTAAAAGCTCTTATCCTGGTCTTCCTTTTGCTAATCCTCCAACTTTATAAAATATGTTTTCCTTAACAGAAAATTATATTGACTTTTATATATGTGTAATAGTGATCTTGGTGAATGGGCAAGAAACTTTTGCTAAGTGGGTGTGCGTATGCTTTATCAAATTAGCTATTATTTTTTCTTCCCATTTTTATACTTTTATCAAATTAGGATAATATGGGGATTTTACCCCTTGTTTTCTTTTTAGATTAGGAGGTTGCATCTTTTTCCTTTACACACTATTTATTTGGGGTATTATATCCTTATGGATTTTCGAATTGATGCCTTTTAGATAACCTTGTTTGAGGTTTATTCGACAGAATAAACCCTATAGTTTTCCCTAAAGGTTAAAATTTTCTAGTGAAATTTTTATGGCCATTGGTCTTAGTTGCACATTTTAGAGAAGATATTATGATACTGAGGGTTCTACTTCAACTTCAAGTGTAATACTTTTAGGCCCATGCTTTGGCACTTCATATTGAGATATGATTTTGTTTCCTTCCATTGTGGTGAATCTTCCTTCTTTCTTTGTTGGTAGTTTTCTCATTTCCTTGCTTCAGTTGATCCTAATTTTCTACATTAAGCTAATTAATAATGTACTCAAATATCTCAGGAATCATCTCCACCTTCTACATCTATAAATGCTGACGAAGATGACTATAAATCATTCCCATCGTAAAAATCATTTTGGCTATTTCAGGGGTTAGTCCTTTTATTATTACTGACTCCAAATTAAAATGTCGAATGAAATCACAAAAAGATTCATTAGACCTTTGTTGTATAAGCATCAAATTAATGGAATTATTTGCCTTCTTGATTTGACTAATAAAGAATGTAAATAAATATTCTTTGAAAGTAGAGAAAAGAAAGAATCAATAGAACCTCTAGTTAGTTCCGGAACTTGGTTTGAGTAACTCCATCAAGGGTGGCAGAAAAGCATTGCACTTAATATAATCACTAAGTCCCATCATGTCGATTTTACTAGCAAAAGTAACTATGTGATCATGGGGATCCAATTTTCCATTGTAGGGTTTAATCACTGGAGGGAAAAACTTTTGAGGGATTACTTGTCGGGCCTAATGGTTGCGCCCCAAGTCTGACAGTTACTACGGTGAAAATTTGGCCACATCTTTCCAGGACCTATCACCTTATAGAAGGCAAAGGGCAATATACACGTGAAAATCTACTTAGTATCCACAATTAATGCAATAAACAACCTACGGCCACAAAAACAATTCAAATCATATCATTTATTCATCATTTGCAACTCAATCATCATCGTATCTATATATGAAAGTAAAGTTACCCACCAAGGCCAAAGTAAAATACACAATTACAAACCTAAATATCAACAATAAAGCCTCTCTAGGCTATACATCCATAAATGACAACCCAAAATACTAATATACATCTCATTGCTTATCATATAGTACATACATTTATATCTCTCTCATATCACATGTACATTAATTTGAAATGATTGCAATCCAAAACTACATAACTTATACTTGTCAATCCACCTTAGCATATAATCAATTTAGCTCACAGCTAGGTACCTACGATATCAATCCTACTAAAATATCAAAACAAACATGCTCAATAAGTAGGCACGATCGATAAAAATAACGATAAGCCTAAGCCACAACCATCATATGCCATGTTGTCATATACAATGTAAACATCAAGCTCTCATTAGCCCTACACAATTATGTTATATTTTACCATGTCATAAGCAATCATATAACCGAACTAACCTCATGTTCATCAAGAGCCATGAAAAACCCTGTCCTCATGCAATAAAGAGCTATGAACATATGTATGCAAATCATACATATGCATCACTCATGCCATATGCATTATGCTCATAGCAAAATCATGCATTATGCTCATTTCACAAAACCATGCATCATTGGTATCACAAAACTATGCCTAAAAACATAACTGACACAACCCGAACCATTTGCGAAGGGCCTAGCCTCAAAATATGAAAATGAACATTTGGCCAAAAAAATCCAACACCCGAATTATCTGGGAAGCATCCATCCATATAAAGCATGTCAACACATAGCTCAACTTTCATCAATCTCATCAATCTTAGCTTCGAACTACTTGCTATCCTCATGCACATCAATCACACCATCAGTCTATCCAAACAATTATAGCCTCCTCAACATAAAAGTTTTGTAGTTCAACCTCCATCCAACCACAACCTTAATCAATCAAGGTTAACCTCAAATTCCGAATCATACACCTCACAACACATCTAGCTATCATAAGTGAATACCATTCAAATAATCATTCTTACACACCCCAAATATATGCAACAACTCATTCGTATCACCAAGGTCCTACATGTGAACTCAATTAGCCAAATTGTAAATCAAAATTTATCCAAGTTTTGATAATTAACAAATAATTTTTGAGATAATTAAGGTACTAATAGAACAGCTAAACTTGCAACGTTAAATTGACTCAAAGATCAACTTGGGTCAAGTTGCAACCCAAGTTGACTCTAGTACTGACCTCAAGTGCATTTTCGAAGATAAGAACTTAAGTGAAAGCTTTTACAGTTGAAGTCACATCTCAAGTCGACTCAACATGCGACTTGGGTGAAGCCACTAACCAAAGTTGACTCTAATTGCAACTTGGAGTTGATTAGCCATTTGAACCTTCTTCCAACTGCAATTTGAAGATTGAAGTTGCAAGTGTACTCCACTTGCGTCTTAGGTAAAGTTGAATCTGAAGACAAATCAAAGCAAGAGACTTGTAGCATTATGTGAAGAATTGAAAATTTTCTCTAAGTACAAGAAATGAAGTGGAATCATAAGTCGACTCCACTTATGATTTTAGTCAAATCTCACTTGAAGTCAACCAAGAATCAAGACTTAATGGAAAGAAAGTTTAAAAAGAATTATTTAATATTTTTAAAACCCTAACATATAGTAATGTCGAAGGCTAAGTCGACTTCACATGTGACTTGGGTGAAGTCTCTATTGATCATATACTTGCTTTAATGTGCTTAGATATTTTGTCTCTGATTATATATAAGAAAGTAAAAATGAAAAATAATTTAAGTTTCAAGGACTCAAGTCCATATATAACAAGTTCAGTAAAGTGAAGTCTTGGCCCAAGTTGACTTCACTTGCAACTTCAGTGAAGTTCCATAGCCAAGTCAACTCGTCTGCAAGTTCAGATAGACAGCAAAGTGAAGTCTCAACCCAAGTCGACTTTGCCTACGACTTCGAAGTAAAATTTTGGACAGGAAGTGGACAGCGAGTTCTAACCAAATCGAAGTCACAACCCAAGTCGACTTCACTTATCCTAATCTACTCCACTTATCCTAAGTTGACTGCACTTGCGACTTCACCCTATAACAGTAAAAAAATTCAAACGTTGGAGCATTAAACACAAGTCAACCACTACTCCAATGACTAGATCTTCTTCCCTTCTATAAATATCATCAAAGTATGAAAGTGAAGGATGTTGGAGAAATATAAGATGAGCTTATACCTTCCAATATTCAAGATCATCAATATCATTTGAACAAATATTGAAGTTTCAAGTGCTACTACTTCAAGTGAGCTTATAAAATCATCTTTTTCACATAACAATGAACTTCAAGAACTGATCGATTACACATTGTAAAGTGTGAATTTTCTTTTATTTATTTTGTTGTGTGTTGTTACCTTGGATTGGTGTTGGAGATTAAATTCGAGAATAATCAAAATAGGGGGTTAGTTTGAGTTTGTCTCACTAACGGATTTTTCTTCATTGGTTTGAGTTTGTCTCATTTCCAGATTAGACTTGGTTAGTTGGAGTTGGTCTCAATAACAAGCGATTAAAATATATGCCCTCTAGAGCTAGAATCTAGAATAGAGTAGGTGCTTTAGATTGTATTGAATTTATAATAGTAGAACCCAAGACACAATGAGTGTGTTTTTAGAAGAATGGAGTAGAGAAGGTCGCTCGAACCACTATATATTGTTGTCTTTCATGTGGTTGATTATTTGCATTTTATATTATATTTTGTATCATCTCATTTTATCTCTTAGCATATTTCATAAAGGGGATTGAACTTACAAGGGATTAAGTTTTGATTTATCAAGAAATTTTTAAAGAACCTAATTCACCCTTGATCTCTTGAATTTTTCCATAAACTCAGGACCAATAGTCTCAAGTCCCAAGTGGACTCCTTGAAAGAACTCTTTTTGAAAGCATTAAAAGGACTGAAGTCATAGGCAAAGCTGACTCTAGTATATAACTTAGGTGAAGTTGCAGACCAAGTCGACTTCAGGTGTGACTCAAATTATAACGATCGTAAATTTTTTAAACATTGGGACATTGAATTCATGCCATTTACCATGTAACGTTCAAGTTTCCCTCAAATCAATTTAAAGGATGTCAAAGGGAGTTATGAGATTTTGCAAAAGCATAGAATGAGCTTCAACGTTCCCACTCACATGCATTAAAGAGTCCATTAAGTGATTTATCAAACAAGTCTTTTAAGGATATTGAAAAGCTTTAACTCTCCCATTTTCTTCAAATTTTTAAGAGCTTTTTGCTGCACCTCACTATTCTACACTTCTTTGTAACTTGTAAATTTATTTTATTTATAATTTTTTTATAGTATTTAGCTATTTGGCTTAGTGTTGGAGACCAAGGCTAGGTAAAGAATAACTAGTGTTTGGTTGGAGTAGTATTCACTGATTGCTTTTGACATTGTCATAAAAGCCCTCTAGAGTTAGAACTTAAAAGAAAGTTGAAGCTTTAGTTGTATTATCATTGTGATAGTAGAACCCAAGGTACAAGGGAATCTGTGCTTGAAATGATAGAGTAAAGTTGTTACTCGAACCATTCTAAATTCTTTTGCTCTTTATGCATGGTTGTTTCATCTCTTGCTCTCTCCTTAGCTCTATCTATTTTATTCAAAGGGATTAAACTAATTCAGGGTTAAGTTTTAATTTGCCAAGAAAATTTTTTATAACCCAATTCACTCCTCCCTTAAATTAAGCTAATAACTTGGAACCAATAAGTAGTTTCAGACCAGATTTCGAGTTATTACCAAAGAGATCTTATAAATTATGGCAACTCAATCAACTTCTATTTCTGCTTTTGCTAAGGGTTAATCTTTTACTAGAAGTCCTGTATTTGTGGACGTAATTTTTGTTATTGGAAATTGAGAATGAAAGAACTAATCAGACTACCAACATGGACTCTTGGATTACAATTTAAGATATTATTACTCTACCAAAAAGTGAAAAGACTCCAAATGGATTAAGGAGGATGTTAAGGTAGTAAAGAGTAATGCAAAGGCCATGAACTCACTATTTTATGCTCTCATGGCTGCAAGGTATGATCGGGTGTCCTCTTGCCAAACTACGAAAAAGATATGAGACACTAACTTTTATTTATGAAGGTGTTTTTCAAGTCTAAGGGATGAGAAGAAACATCCTTATTGGAGAGTTGGAGAGTTTTAAAATACTTAAAACTGAGAATATTTTTGAAATATTCTCAGAGGATTAGAAAAGACTATTTCTATACTTGATCAAATCATGAAGATCCTACTAGCTTTACCTAAGCCATGGGCGCCAAAGATCACTGCCATCGAGGAGGCCAAGGACCTAAATATGTTAAAACTTGAGGATCTAATTAGTTCATTGATGTCTCATGAATTGATTAAGAAGAAAAATGAAAAACATTACAAGGAGAAGAAGACTCTTCCATTGAAGGCCACCCACCAAAATATAGACGAGTCTTCCTCAACATCAAATAATGAAGATGAATAAATTACCCTTCTTTCTAGAAAATTTAAAAAAATTGTGTGGAGAGAAAAGAACATAGGCTCCTCCAAAGTCTACAATAACAAAATAAGAGGGAGAAGAAAAAAAAGTCCTCAAGTGCTACAAATGTGTAATAGTAGCACACATGCAAACACAATATCTTACACTTGATGAGAGCAAGTTCAAGGATAGACAAACATGAATTTGCTGCATGACACAAATTGAAGAAGTGAACTCTCATAACCATCTCACAGCTGCTAAAATGGTAAACACAAGTTACATGAAAATGAAGAGGTATCATCTAAATCTTATCACTTAATATCTCAATTAATTTCTCATTTTCAGATGAATGTATCAAATATGACATGTTAGATGAATTACAATAAGCTTACAATTCATTATATGATAAGATAAAGAAACTCAGCATCAAATATGCTATGAAAAGAGGCAATTTGATACTACAATAACTATAAACAACAAATTCGTAGAAAGAGTCGAGTCTGTAGTTCAATAAGTAAAAAATTTGACCATTGAACTATAGAAATCAAAGAAAGAGAACATAACATTAAATGAATCATTAGAAAAATTCTCTAATCCTAAAGAAAGTTTCTAATTGCTTCTCAAAACGACCACACAAATTAGTAAAAAGGACTTGGATAATCAACATTTGAGCAAGGTGAGTACAATAATGCAAATGCACTCAAATGGGTAAAATCTCAAGTCAAAGCAGTTGCATCAAAAGGCCAAGTAAGACCATAAATAACTACATGAATAAGAAGATCAACTTAGCAACCTAAAAGCATATGGAGTGCTCCCCAAAGGATTCATGAGGTATGTAATTTGTTTAACAAGTTTGGTCATAGGGTATACAAATGCAAGATTAAGAAATTACATAAAAAAGGAGCAAAATTAAGTTTGGTACTAAGAAATCTATGATCTGCACATCTTAGACATGATTTAGTAATGTTATAGTCATATATTGACCAAATGGACCCAAAAATGGATACTAAAAGACGAACTTTATGTAATCTATTTTGCAAGTGTCTTAAAACCAAAACTAGTTAGTTCATCAAAAAAAACAAAAACTAGTAATACATGGTTTATGAATAGTGAATGCTCAAGAAATATAACAAGGGATAAAATATTATTCAATGACCTCAAACCTTACAATCGTGGAACTGTTGTATTTGGTAATAATGAAAAAGGTAAAATTTATGGTAAGGAAAATACCTATGGTGTTTCAAATGCATGAATAGAAGAGGTTTTACTTGTTAAAGGACTCAAACATAACTTAATGAGTTAATTATGTGACAAAGGATATAAATTTGTGTTTGAATGATCAGTACGCAATGTATTGGATGGAAAGCACATAGTTTTCAGTAGCAAGAGATAGGAAAATATATATTTAGTCTATCTTGATGGATTAAATGAAAAATTTCTGTTGCAATTGATAATGATCTATGGGTGTAACATAAGAGACTTGGACATATAAATATATCAAATATAAAAAATTTGTAAAAAAAAAATTTGTTAGAAGGATTACTAAAGCTCAAATATGACAAAGGCAAAATATGTAAATCATATCAAATGTCGAGTAATCAAAGATTACATTTTTCACCCAAGACTGAGGTGTTGGTTCCAAGTTTGTGGCAAAACTCAAAAAACGATGAGTGAATTGGGTTCTTTGAAATTATTTGGTTCTTTAAAAGCCTTAACCCCTTATAAGTTTAATCTCCTTAAACGAAGAGTGGAGAATAAAAGAGCAACATAGAGATAACAATATCATGCACAAGAGATACAAAAAATTATAATGGTTCAGGATAATCTTTTCTACTCTACTCTTTCAAAAATACACTCCCTTATGTCTTGGATTTTACTATCTCAACAAGATTATAATTAAAGCCCTTGCTCTCTTTTAGATTATAGCTCCAGGAGACCTTTACAATAATTGCACAAGTAGATAGTGAGTTATACTCTGACTGGACACTACTTGTCTTAACTTGTCCTTGGTCTCCAACATCAAGTCAAGTATCACAATACAAGAAATACAATTGAAAGAATAAAATTTACACTTCACAGATTGTGTAAAATAGATTTAACATTTGAGAAGATTCTTGAATGCTTGAGAAGGATTAGAACTTGCAGCCCTTATAATGAAATTGAAAGTCTCTCCTTATAGAGCACTTAGTGCACAATTAATAGCTTATAGGAAAGAAGATGAAAGCTTAATTAATGCTCTTGCCAATCATCATAACTCCTCTTGACATCTCTTAAATAGTTGTAGAGTTATTTTGAACGTTAGAGGATAAATGCGTCCAATGTTCAAATTTTTATAATCATTAAGTTCCAAGTCGCATTTACAGTCGACTTCAAACATGAATTCACCCAAAGTCACAGACTGGATTCAAATTGGGGTACAACTTCAGTCATCTCTTTTCCTTCCAGCATAATTATTCCTTATCTTCTTCTTACGTTCCATTTTTAGATCAACTTGATTTGGGACTTGACCCAAGTCATAAATGAAGTTGAATTCGATTGCGAATTCACATTATGTTGTGTGCTTGGAACTTCAAATCTTCATAATTTATACACCTTGATCTTTGAACCTTCATACTTTCATGAAATCTTCTTAATCTTAATTTTCATTTGGTCTTCTCATGGTTTTCAAGATTTAATCTTCTTTTGCTCGAGTGTTGTGCTTGGAGCTTCAACTCTTCATGGTTTAAATTTCATTTGTTGGTATTTGACTTCAATTCTTCAAGATTGAATTCCTTGGAATTGAGTCACATACTTGGGTTAACTTAATTTTAAAACTTGACTCAAGTCGCAAGCGGAGTCAACTTTCGTATATGACTTCAGTGTACATTGCATGCTTGTAACTTTAAATTCTTCATTCTTATACTTGAGTAGCCCATGTTTTATTCCTGAGTTGACTTAATATTAGACTTTACCAAAGTTACATGTTGAAGTTGACATGGGATGCTACTTAGGTCATTCGGATTCTTCTTTAACAGCTAAAATCTCCCAAATTGTAGTTTGAGTCGACTTTAGGTGCAACTTGACTTAAGTTGTAGGTGGAGTCAATTTTGGTTGCAACTTCGCTAGCTCACACATCTCCATTTTCAGTGTTGCCTCCAAATGTCATTTCAAGTCAATTCTTGAGTCGACTTGGGTATCGACTTGAGTCAAGTCAATGGTTAAGTCACTTGACTCAGTGACTTGATTTATAATATCTTATTTTTAAAAATCTAACTCAAGATCATTGCACTAAACATATTAGTACCTTTAAACTTTGAAATTTGGATTTTTAATTATCAAAATATGAATAACTTTTGATTTACTAATTGAGTTTACAATATGGGGTTTCTATCAAGACCACTCTACATTGTATCTTTACGGACCATGCAACATTTTGAATTTTAGAGGAAAATGATATGTATTTATTATTATTGATGATTATTTAAGGTTCACTTGGATAATGCTATTAAATAGCAAAGATGAAGCCTTCTTCATATTTTACAGTTTTCCAAAATTGGTGAAAAATAAAAACTTCAATTATATATATTAAAAGTGACAATGGTGGTGAATTTAAAAATAAATACTTTATATAATGTTGCAATGAGAAAGATATACATCATACATTCTCTACATCAAAACTCTACAAAAAATAGAGTAGTTGAGAAAAAGAATAGAATTACATAAAAGATAGCAAGAAGTATGTTAAATGAAAGCAATTTATCTAAGAAGTTCTTGCGTGAAGCAGTTAGCGCTACTTATCATGTATTAAACCATGTTACCATAAAAGCAACTTTGAAAAGACTTTATATGAACTGTGTAAATGTAGAAAGCTAAATATTTCTTATTTTCAACCCTTTGGGTGTATCTGCTATATGTTGAATAATGGAAAAGACAATATTAGAAAGTTAGATGCAAAAAATGATTAGGCAATTTTTCTTGGTTACTCCTCTAGTAGCAAAATATATAGAGTATTCAACAAGAAAATCAAGTAGTAGAGGAGTCTATATATGTTACTTTTAATGAGTTTAACCCAACTCCAAAGGAGGATGAGTTAAGTGATGTAGAAAACTTGTTAAAAGATTTTAAAAAGCATCTAATGAAAAAGAAAGGGGGAGAAGAGCCCAAGTAATATGAGGAAGATCACAAGTCAAACAAAGAGGTAAGCAAAGGCTACAAACTCCCTACGGTTCTTAAATTTAAAGCTAATCATCTAATTGAACAAGTTATTAGAAATATATATATGATGGTGTGAAAATAAGAGACTTAAGATAGAATATATGTAGACATTTTGCATGTATTTTAAAAGTTTAGCCTAGCATAATCGATCAAGCTTTCAATAATGAAAATTAGATAAACAATATAAGAAGAGCTTAATTAATTTGAAAGAAACAATGTACGATAATTTGTTCATAGGCTCAAGAATAAAACAGCAATTAAAAAAAGGGTATTTAGGAACAAATTAAATGAAAATAAATTTTTAGTAAAAAAACAAAGCAAGACTAGCGGCTAAGAGTACTTACAAAAAAAAGGAATTGATTTTGAGGAATTATATTCCCTGCTAGCTGGATTAGAAGTTATATGAATATTATTTGCTTTTGTATCACATATGAGTTTTCAACTTTTTCAAATGGATGTCAAAAATGCATTTTAAATGGTTATTTTAATTAAGAAGTGTATGTTAAACAAGCTTCAGGTTTTAAAGAAAATGATGAATCGAACTATGTGTATAAGCTAACCAAAGTATTATTTTGATTAAAATGAGGTCCTAAAGATTGTATTAAAGGCTTAACAAATTCTAATTATAAAAAAGCAAATACACCAAATTATAAAAGAGTCAAATACACCCATGCACTCATCAATCAAAATGAATAAGGATGAAAAAGTTGAAACAATAAACCAATGACTTTATAGAAGCATGATTGGTTCTTTGCTGTATGTAACTGTTCTACATTAGATACTCTAGATTTCAATCTAGTCCTAAGAAATCTTACTGCTAGTTATTAAAAGAATTTTTAAATTTTTAATTGTCATAACAAACTTAGGGCTATGGTATAAAAAAGGTTCAACCATTGACTTGATAAGATACTCAAACATTGATTTTACTTGTTACAAAGTGGATAGAATGAGCACTAGTGGTACTTGCTAATTTTTTGAAAGAAAGTTGGTATCGTGGTTTTCAAAAAAATAAACTGATGTTTTTTATCTACTAAAAAAGCTAAGTATATTGTTGTAGGTGGTTGTTTTGCTAAATTATTATAGATGAAATAACAATTAAAAGATTATATTCTAGAATGTAGATATATTCCAATTAGATGTAATAATATTACTACAATTTGTTTAACTAAAAATCTAGTACTCTATTCTGGGAATAAGAACATAAATATTAGACATTATTTCATAAGAAAACATGTAGGGAACCATAATGTATGCTTAGAATAGGTAAAAATAGAGGAATAAATTGCAGATATTTCACTAAATCATGAAATATTGAATCATTTTACAAAATTAGAATAGAAATGGAAATGATGAACCTAAATGGATAAAATCAAATTTAAGGGGTTGCTCTAAATGTGTCACATATCGCTTAATTATGATATATTGTGTTGTGTTTGAAGGATATTTTTTTTGGATTTGCAACTGTTAAAGATAAATAATATAATAATTGTGGGAAGGGATTAACATTAAATTGGAAAATTAAAACAAAATTTGGTAGATTAGTCAACTTGACCTCGTATAGCCAAGTTGACCTCTAACCTGACTTTAAGGCTCGAAGTCAACCTCGTGGGCACGACGGTTCAGCTTTGAAGCCATTTCAAAGGTTCCTCTTTTCATTTTTCTCCTTCTTGCTCGAGCTCTCACTCCTTCCAAAGAACTCAAACCTCTAGATTCTCACTTTCTCACTCCTAAATTCCATTTCATCACTTGCATTCTTGTCTCCTTCATATAATTTCATCAATGGCTCCTAAGAAAATCATGAGCAAGCCCTCCAAGCTCTAGATTTTCCAGCCTCTCAAACCAACACTAAAGGAGACATACCAAGGAGGCTAAGAACACTAGCTAGGAGACCAAGGGAAGAGGCCACGAGCTCCCAACCATCCCAAAGGTGAAGAGTTCACTTTGAGGAATGTAATCCATCTTCAACTCAACCCAGAAAGGTAGAAAAATCTATTAGTAGTGAGGACGATATAAGAGTTGGCAAAAAGAAGGGAGTTCCAAGGTAGAGGACCAAAGTAATTGAAATGACCATGGAGTATTTTTGAACCCAAAACAATATCATCGGTTCTATTAGAGCTTCTATGAGAGGAAGATATTTGTCCCCAAGATCACAAATTTCAAATTTTTCAAAGACTATGAGTTTGAGATTGAGTACAAGTTAAATTATCAAGTATCAACAAATTTGTTGAAGGAAAAAGGAAAATTTTATCTAGACCTAACTTGATAGTTTATTATACTTGGAGTGAAGACGACTTTCAAACTTATGTTAAAGGGGTTCAAATATCACTAGGATCTAGTCAATCTAAAGCGTCACAAACCAAACTCATGTTTTGGATATTCCACATGTTAAGGAGTGACTCTTTGAGAATTTTGTTTTATCCGTCGTGTATAATAATCTGACTCAAATCAATAAGTATATTGTTGGAATGAAGTTCCTTAATTACATAGACTTGCCACCGCAACTAAGGGTTCTTCGACTCCTAGTAGCCCACTACATATATCCCAATGGAGGAAGGAAAAACTTTATTAACTTAGAGGAGGTCAAAGTCATTTGGAAGCTAGAGAACAACAAAAAAGATACAAATGTCTATGCTAATTTTGAAGGCATTAGCGGTTCAAAACAATAATCCCAAAAGCATAATTCCTTATGGTGCCTTGATTAACAACATTTTGAAGCATTTTGGAATGAAATTTTGAAGAAAAACCATTTGAGGTCCTAAAACCAATTAATGTACTCAACAAAGCACTACTTACTAGACTGAAGATTAGCATTGAAAGATTCAGGGCAGAGCAGGTTCAAATAAGACTTGGTCTATATATTAGAGAAGGCGCACAAGAGGCAACTCATAAATAAGAAGCATATGTTCGGAGGGAACCTCAAGTCCAAGAAAGAGAGTTTCAAGCCTCATAGCATCAACCTACCCCAAAACCTCTCCATACATTCCCTCATGCATCACATGACCTCATTCAAATGCATCATTTCCCCACATGCACTTGATTGGCTTGCACAACCCACTAGTCACACCTCCATGCATCTTGTTGTTATGATCGAATTTGCACTCCAAATCAAATTGTTACGAACAATGATTTTATTAGAAACAAATGGTAATTGATTTACAAATCAATCCTAAAATTCCAGCTATAGATGCTGAGTACTGGAGGATCTACTCTCCGATACACCCTTGTCTAGCCTAATCTCAATACTATCTCAACACCAAATACTCTCAGCAACAAAAGGTCCTCTTACCCTCTATTCCTGGGCTATTTATAAGCCCATGCCCCATGCCCAAGGCCCAAGGACTTACATAGCTTTTATTCTTGGTACACTACTCTCTCCTCATACACTACCCTAACCTAATACCAACCTTTTCACTTGCCATTTTAAAGTAACTCCATGCCATGGACAATAGGATAAGTAAGGATCTAGGAAACATCAACATGTCGCTCATGACCATGCATGAGAGGCAAGACAGAATAGAGCAAGATATCAAAAATCTTACCTATGCATTTGCCTTTGGTATTAAGGCATCATCAATTCATTCTTAGCCTACCTATCCTTGACCCATACATAGTAGAGTTTAGGGTTTCCTCTCCCATAGTAGAAAATCAACCTCTAATTTTCACACACTATGATTCTTCATCCCCATCTCATCAATTTCATGACCAAATGTTGTATCCTATTAACCCATTTGCATTTACAAAAGCATGCATGACATTTTTGTAGGCCCTTCTGATGATTGTTAAAAGGGCCAAGATAGAAGATGGGGGAGAGATAGATTGATCTTTTTATAAATCCATAGATTGATTTTTTTTTAATAAATTTTAGATTTAAAAGTTTGTATAGTTTAAAAGCATTACCTTTGTCAAAGAAAGGTATAATCTCAAAATAGTTTTGTTAGTGATCTAAAATAAGAAGATTATAAACTCAACTAGCTAAGTTACAAATTAAGATTTATCCAAATTTTGATGATTACCAACAAATTTCGAGATAATTAAGGCTATTAATGAGTTTGGTTCAATGATGGAAGTAAAAAATTTAAAAATTCAAGTTCAGATAGTTGAAGTTGCAACATTAGGTTGACTTCAAGATTAACTTGAGCCAAGTCACAACCCAACTTGACTCTATTATCAACTTCAAGTACATTTTTAAAGATAAAAACTTAAGTAGGGAGCTTTCACAGTTGAAATCGCATCCCAAGTCGACCAGGCATGTAACTAGGGTGAAACTACTAACCAAAGTCGACTCCAAAGTTGACTTAAATCATGAGACTTGAAACATTATGTGAAGAATTGATATTTTTTTTACAAAGTCACATCCTAATGCGATTCCACTCGCAACTTAGCTCAAGTTTCACATGAATTCGACTAAGAAGTAAGACTTGAAAGAAAAAGTTTAAAGAAGATTATTCAAAATTTTTGAAACCCCAACAAATAATGAAGTTGAAGACCAAGTTAATTTTACATGCAACTTGGGTAAAGTCTCAAGTCCCAAGATGACTCCGCATGGAACTTGGAGAGTAAAATTTGAAAGAAAACTTTCATGAAGCATTTGAAGGAATAAAGTTACAACCAAATTTGACACCATGTGCGAGCAGGGTCATAAAAGTCTTACGTTTTATAAAGGTTGGCACATTAAATGTGCGCCACCTGCTATATAATGCTTAAGTTTCCTTCGATTCTATTCAAAGGAAATCAAATGGAGTTATGAGAGTTAGCAAGAGCGTTGAATTAGCTTTAACCTTCCCACTCACGAGCATTAAAGAGTTTATTAAGTGATTTCTTAAGAAAATAGTTTAAGAAAACTTTAAAGGCTTCAACTCACTCAATTTCTTCAAACTCTAAGAGCTTATTGTTGTGCTTAACGATTCTAACCATCTTTATAACGTGTCGATTAGTTTGTTTATAATTTTTTTATATTTGACTACTTGGCTTGGTGTTAAAGACCAAGGCTAAGGCGAGGAACAAATAGTGTTTGGTTGGAGTGGTATTCATCGACTACTTGTGACATCATTGTAAAGGCTCCTTAGAGCGAAAATTTAGAAAAGAGATAAAGCTCTAATTGTATTATCATTGTGATAGTAAAACCTAAGGCACAAAAAGTGCGTGCTTAGAATATTGGAGTAAGGTGTTGCCCAAACCACTATAATTCTGTGTTCTTTTTGCGCAATTGTTTTATCTTTTGCTTTATCCATTTCATTCAAGGGGATTAAACTTATCCGATGTGAAGTTTTAATTTGTTAAGAAATTTTTTAATAACCCAATTCATCTCTTCCCTCTTAGGTTAAGTCAATAACTCAGGACCAATATACATAGTATAAGAAAGTATACCTATAGTGAGATAGCTCATGTGTATTCCTCGTAGTCCAATTATATATTACATGAGGTCTTTAGGAGAAACACACATCAGAGCACAGAGGAGAAATCCTTGATGAGTTCTCCTTGTTGGCCCTGAGTTAATGGCAAAACCCAAGAGGGGAGGGGTGAATTGGATTCTTAAAAATTTCTTTCGTAACTTAAAAACTTAATCCCTTGTAAGTTTAATCCCCTTAAATGAAGAAACGAAATGGAAAGCAATATAATGCAGAGAGCAGAAATATAAATCAAGCAGACAAGATTTTTATAGTGGTT
>JAXCLR010000092.1:25754901-25788479 GCA_035584095.1 Annona squamosa
TCCACAATGACTCCCTTTTATAATTTTGGAGGGAATCCGAACGTTTGAAGGTAGGTGGCGCACATTAAATGCGCCAACGTTCGAATAATATCCGACCGTTGCGACCCAAGTCGCAGGCGGAGTCGACTTCGGATGCGACTTCGCCCAGGTCGCAGATGGAGTCAACTTCGGGTGCGACTTCGCCTCTCCGTCGCAACTTCAAGTTCCAGATCGAGTCGACTTGAGCATCGACTTGACCCAAGTCGCAGGTGGAGTTGACTTCGATGTGCGACTTCACCTCGGCAGGAAGCTTGATGAACTTGAAAACTTGAAATGCTTGGTTCCTTCATTTCCTTTTTGGATCATTATCTTCTTTTTATTTTGCTTGGCTTCTTTCTTTAATCATTTTCATTCTCAAATGGCTTCACATATTTGTAGTCTTTATGAATCTTGAAGAATTTGTTTTTGATTCATCCTCCTTGCTTTTGATACTAGTCTTCATGACTTGAGTTTCTTCATCTTCAAATATGTTTGAAGCTTTGTCTTGGACTTGAGAGACTCATGTTGATAATGATCTTGTTCTCTTGATTTGGTCTTGAGAAAACTCCAGTTGATCTCAAAAATGAGCTTGAATCTGCATCTTTGATCTTTGAAAACCTCAAGTCGCACTTGGGGTCGACTTCGTCTGCGACTTCACCTAAGTCGCAACTGGAGTCGACTTCGTTTACGACTTCGACATTCTTCTATCCCAAATTCAGCTCTGGAGTAATTTTTTCGTCTGAAGTCGATGCTGGAGTCGACTTCGTTTGCGACTTCGACATTCTTCTATCCCAAATTCAGCTCTGGAGTAATTTTTTCGTCTGAAGTCAATGCTGGAGTCGACTTCGTTTGCGACTTGGCTTCCCAAGTCGCAAGTGGAGTCGACTTAGCCTGCAACTTCACCTGCTCTTCTCCCAATTTCATCTCTGGAGTGTTTCGGCTCTTTGAAGTCGATCTTGGAGTCGACTTGGAGAACGACTTGACCTTCCATGCTCTATTTTCTTCAAATGTATATGCCTTAAACACTTCCCCAAACATGTTAGTAGCCAAGACTTACTCAAATTGATTTGTTAATCATCAAAACATAGATTTAGCTTGTTTTCCACATATTTCCAACACTCCTAAACCAAGATTAGTGGTATTTAGGTTGTGATTTTATGGTTGGTTTTCGATCTTATGATTCCAATTCAATCAAGAAATGAATTCGAGACACAGCCTTTTAGTCCCTCTCCTTTTGCTTCCACTAAATAAGGTATGTAATGAATAATTTTTTTTAAAAATGATATAAGTTCAAAGCTAGCCAACCTTTTTTTCTTCCTACATAATTAAATTAGTAGTTAAAAAAATTATAGAAAATATAAATTAATTGTAAAACACTTTGAAATAATCATACCTCTCGAGAAAACATAATACCAAACATAAACAAAACCATTCAATCTTCCATACTCCAATTCGTTTCTTTTTTCATATATATACATTCAAGATATCTAATTTTGAGTTAGAAGTTTGGCTTAAGACCTTTATAAAAGTAGTTTGCAGTTTTTGAGTACTACACTTATAGGACTCCCACTAAAAAGCAGCAAAATTACATAGAAATTATGTAATTAGGAATTATAAATGAAATTAGATTTAAGAAAAATATTATAATCTAAATTTAGAATATCCAGACCTAAATTGTAATGTGTTGCTATAGTTGCTAGCCTCCTAAAGTCTCTTACAATATCTTAATATAATTTTGTATCATTATTAATACTAACTTGTACTTCCTTGTCTCCATGATTTAGTCTCTTGACAACTTCAAGCACTCTAGACCAAGTATGAAATTTAATAACCCAATCAACATGATCAAAAAATATTTGATTGAAATAAAAGCCTACTAGATAAAGAGGACAATGAAGTTGATTCTTTTTATGAGTATCGATGATGTTGAGTACTAGACTACAATCCATATTGAGCTTTTTAAAAGTTTTTTCTAATATTTTCTTTCCTTTATGCAGATTTTCAAAAATATATCCATTGAAGGTCTTCCATCAAAATCAACTAATCCCAATATACAAACAAAGGGCTCAAATGTTGATACAATAATCTCACATCGTTCCCAAAAAGGCATAATAAAGTATCAAATCAGTTATTGTCTTCACATTTTAATTACGGGCTCACTTTTTATTGTCCCATTCTTTACTAACAACCATGATTCATAATTTATCCTTTTAAGAGACTTTGAATTGCAAGAAAGTGAGGTGCAAATAGCATAATTATAGGTTGAATTAATTGCTTTTATTTGCAAATTTTCTCACTGATGCAAGTGCAAGACTATTATTATATATAAAAGTAGAAATGGAACTAGCTTCATCAATCACTTTAGTGACTAGATCAATTTTTGTTATATTTTTCATCATTAAATCCAAGCATTATGTTGCACATGGTATCCAAATAATGTGGATATGTATATTTCAACATTTCTCTGGCTAACTTATAATTCGAAGCATTTTCGATTACAAATTTAACTATGTTATTTGAACACACCTCATCTATAACCCTTTTAAATAAATCACAAAGCATATTTATAATTTTCATTTCTGCAGATGCGTCAACAGATTTAACAAAAATTGTGCCTTTGGAACAATATACAAGAAAGTTAATCAAAAATTCTTTTCTTTTGATCAGTTAAACTATTAGCCATAACACTGTATCCATAATTTTTTCATTTTCCTTTACAGGATAAGATAACTTATTGAATTTTTTCATAATTATTTTTCAAAATAAAAGCATGCATATTGATATGTGGAAGCTTTAAATCCATGACGAATAGCAATAATGTTATCCATCATATCTTAGAAATGAAGAGAACTAACAACCTTTTAAGAGATATAAGAATAAAAAAACCATCGACCAATAGAAGCATGAGCTCAATCAATGACATCTTCGCCAACCATAGAATACTTTGTACAAACTTGAACCCCTCTTTTAGCTTATACTAAAAAGAACTTTGAAATACCTTTTGACTTCTTTATTGCATTTTGATTAAATTTTTTTTTACTTCCTTCTTCATCAATAGTATGTAATAGTACAAATGTAATTTCTTCAGTGACATTAAGAGACTGCTTATGATTTTTTGAGAAGTAATATCATCTAAACCAACTTTATTCTAATGTTATATATGGTATGACGGCTCCTAAATTGCTACATCACTTTTCACCTTTGCCAAGTATTTTTTTTCATATAGAAAATCCTCCACCACTAAATACCCTCCCATAATACAAATATTTATACTCTTCCTTTCTACGTCTATTTATGATTTCAACATGTATTGTTTCTTCTCCTTTATGCATGAGATTCCACAATAGTAGATGCAGAACTAGCACTCAAATTTGGAACACTTGCATGCACAACATCTAAGGAATTTGATTGAGATTTTGACATTTCTTATAAAACTTACAAGTCAAATCATAATTAGCACTTTATCATGCATGCATATTTTAGATTTAAATATCTAGAATAATAATTCTAATTATTATACAACTCATTATTCTAATAACTTAGAAAAATATAAATACATCAACTAATCCACAACATGGCAAAACATTACATGTTATGCAAAAGTAAACAATATAAAATAGTGATGTTGATATCGGCACACTTGATTCTTTTTGAAATTTATCTAAGGTACATGGAGTGTGGCCCATAGTATAGAATTTGATATATAAAAATAAAGCATATTCTATTTCAATTTTCACCTTGAAAGTGGTAGCTCAATGCCTCTATTCATCTCTAGTTTGGAAGATTGAGAAATTGGAAATGAGCTTACCTTGCTACCAATGACAATAACAGGGAAGAAGAGCTACAACAATGGTTACAAGAAAGAAGAGCGGTAATTTTTATTATCGGAACAAAGCACCATAACGACATGACAAGGAAGAAGAGGCCCCCTTTTTGCTACTAGAATGGGACATAGTGATAGCGAAACGAACCAAAAAGGTTGCTTGCTATTCTTTCTAATGCCATTTATCATTGTGGTTAGGAGGTGGGGGCTAGAAATGAAGATGGTTATAAGGTAGTAACTAACGAAGCTACAAAAAATTGATGGTGCTAGATGATGAAGTTGACTGCCAAATGATAATTCATATGACAAAGCTCACCAATCGGTGGTTTAAGAAAACCCTAATGGAAAGCCGAAAGACATGGGAGGCATAGGTGGGCATGGGTCTATTAGGGCTTGCTCATCGTTTTTTCTTTTTTAATTTTTTTTAAAGAAATTAGTTGAATCGAGTCATGTTGCAATTAGTTTTTGTAGTTCAACTACTCTATTCAAATTGTATAAACAATTTTCTTATAAAACATAAACCAATGCCAAACCAAATTGTGAAGTTGATGGTCGGATATTTGACTAGTTAAACAAGATGGGCTGGCCGGTTTAATTTTTAAAGTACTGGTTCCAACATAAATATTAATCACAAACCTTGTAAGCTTGTTATAATCTATGCTTACAGTAAATACCTACTCCTTACAACCATAGTATCACAATATAAAATTATCTTTGAGTTATGATCTTGTTTGTCTAGATTAAGAAATTAATTTGTTAATCCCCACCTAAAACTCTATCTTTTTATTTCTTATTTTTATTAACTTGTTAATCTAGGAGTATTTAACATATAATTTAATTTTTATCATTTTTAGAAAATGTGTATAGATAAATTTATTTGCTCCTCTTATTTTGTAGTTGCTCTTTAATCTATACATAACTGAGATTCTGCATGTCAAATCACCAAGAAGAATAGATTGGATGTAGAAGTGTAGAAGTATATCTAAACTAATAGAAACATATGTGGCTTTGGAATCTCATGGTTCTTAATCTTATAGTTCTTGATCGTCTAAATTAATATGTATATGTTTTTATATAAGAGGACTCTTACTTTTCTAATGATGGGAAGTTAGAAATAAAAATCCCTAGAATATAGCCATTTATATTAGCACACACTTTCTTATAATCAATTTATCTTGTTATAAAAGGTAATTTGCAAACACACCTACTTAGTTTGATCAAAATTATAAATATACTCATGTAGTTTTAAAATTCTATAAATAATTTCATATAGTTTAACCATAATTGCAAATAATCCTCACGTCATTATTGTTGGTCTTCCATTTGTGACAAAACCCAAGAGGGGAGAGACGAATTTGGTACTTTAAATTTTTTTGGTAATTAAAACTTTAATCTCTGTGAGATTAGTCCTCTTGAATGAAAATGTAGAGAGTAAATAGAGCAAGCAAAATCACATACAAAGGGCAAAAGCAATTAAGTGGTTCGGGATAATCTTCCCTACTCTACCTTCTAAGAGCTCACTCTCTTGTGTCTTGAGTTCTACTATTTTAACAATCGTATAATTAGAGTCTTTACTCTCTTCTAAATTGTAGCCTGGGAGCTTTACAATCACAACACAAGTAGATAGTGAACTCTACCCTAATTGTGCACTACTTGTTTCTACTTGGTCTTGGTCTCCAACATTAAACCAAGGGGACGTTTGGTAATGTGTAAAATGGTGGGATTGTGGGAAATGGTGGGAAATGAAAAAGAGAATTTTTTGATAAATGTGTGATTGATAGAAAATGATAGATGATAGTTGGAATAAATAGGTTTATTGTATGTAGTTGATAGGGAAAATGATTGGAATGTAGGGGTAAAAGTGGAAAAAATAGTGTGATTGATAGAATAATAATTGGCATTGGGAAACTAAATACCATGGAAAAACCTTGGTTCCCATGGTGAGACGTTGCTAAACGTCCCCCAAGTAGCAATGCAAAAGAAGGATTCAAAAAATGAAATTTGCATGTTACAAGTTCTATAGACAAGATTTAGCACTTGAGTAGACTTAGAAAGATTGTAGAGAATGGAAGCTTGTAGCACTTTGTAGCGAGAATGTGAGCAATTCCTTATAGAGCACTTAATGCACACTTTAATGTTTGTGAGAAGGAAGATGAAAGATTATTGAATGCTCTTGCTAACCCCCTTAACTCATCTTGTTGTGCTTTAACTATATGAAGTTATTTTGAACATTGGGGGTAGGTGGCGCATTAAATACACCAATGTTCAATTTTTTCAACAATTTTAATGCGAGTCGCAGTTGGAGTTGACTTCGAATGTGACTTTGATTGAGGTATTTCCTTCTTCTAAGTTTTCCATTGGTTTTTGTACTCTTTAAGTTCCATCTAAGGTCGATTTGGTCGCTGACTTAAACCAAGTCATAAGTGGAGTTGACTTCATATGCGACTTCGGGCGTGGCTAAACCAATCAATAGAAATGTGCATTATCTAAGTCAACTTGACCATGGAACTTAACCCAAGTCGCCAGTAATGTCAACTTGGGTATGTGACTGCACTGGTTGTTTGAATTCTTGAACTTCATAAATATGTTCCTCTAGCTTTAATGCTTCAAGTCTTTCAATTGAGTCGACTTGGCCTTAAACTTTGTTCAAGTTACAAGCGGAGTCGACCCAATGTGTGATAATTGGTAAATCTTGATATATTTGTGATTATTTTTATACTAATTTGGTGAGTAATTAATTAAGTTTAATGTGAAGACTGTTTTAAAATGTGTATTTGTAATACTTGGGTATTAAATATTAGTTTCAATTGATTTAACTAATTTTTGTAATTTTTTAGCTTGAAATTACATTTTTTATTTCTTGCCATTAAATAGATTGTGTTTGACATGAATTGTTGCAATAAGTGGGCTCAAATAATTTTTAATATGTTTATTAACTGTTTATTAACATGAACTAATCATTTAAATATTTTTATACAGATGCATTTATTCCGACCGTAGGGCCCACTACAAATTAATGAATTCAATTAAGCCAGCTGCAAGATCATCACCGTTAATCAGAGCTGTCTAAGCAGTGGGCCCCACGTGCAAATCCATGCAGCAATAAATCTGAGCCGTCCACTTTAATTCCATCACCCAAGCTGGTCCAAACCGCCCAAACAATTCGAATTCAATTGTCCAATTAGAAAGCCAATTAACGACCAGAAATTAAATATCAGAAGCATCCAGATCGTCCAGCAAAACAGAAATAATCTCAGTCATCCATCCAGCTAACCGCCCTTCTCAAGCCATCATTCCACGTCACAATCTAGAAGTAAAAACCATGCAAATCATCAAATAATATCTCTGATTCAAGCTGCCATATCCCAACTGTTTAATGCATCTGAATTAGATGTGAAAAAATTAGCTACGGTCCAGAAGCCATCTGAACCGTCCAGGCCATGATCAAGCAGTTGCCCTCCCATGCAATTGCGTCAAACAGTAATTACACATGCAATCCACAAGCAAAGCAATTCTGTAAATGTGGGCTCATCTAGAATTCAAAACCGTTGAAGCTATGCACCGCCGAAGCTTCCATCGCCCTTACATTAAATCCCAGCCGTCCACCAGCATAAGCATAGTAAACGGAAATTTTAGGAGACAGAAAATAGAGAGAAATCACCGGCAGAAAATTATAAGAGAAAATAGAGAGAGCAACGGGTGGAGAGGAGCGAAGAGCACAAGGCAAGAGGCATAATGGCAAGTTGTTGGCAGTGGCCAACACACTACCAGGGTTTCCAACTAATAAGTTTTCTTTTCTTCTTTCTTTTTTAAAATTTTTATTATCTTGTTTAAGATAAATTTGGATTTTAATTTTAGTTTGAACTTAAACATGCTTGGCTAAGCCCTAAATCTAGAGTTTAGGATATAGCATGAGTATAATATGGCGAGGTGTGTGTTTTTAGTTTATTTATGATGAATATTGTTGTTAATTTAATATCTTGTATTTTATTGCTTTCTTTGTAGATATGTCTGTACTTTGGCATGATTTATATATTAGGTGATAGAATAGAGATATTGAAATCTAACATATGATAATCAAGATATTAAACCTAAAAATCTAAAACCATGAGAATAGGCATAATAACTTTAATGAATTTCATGAATAAGTCACAAAATTTAATGAATTCTAATTAATTTAATCCTATAAGAATACGTAGTTAAGAAAATTAGGGTACACCTTGTAGATTTTGAAAAAAATGCAAGAAGTACAAGAATAAATTAAGATTTGTTCTCCTTTAACAAATAATATTCTAATTAAATAATTATAACACTATCCGTTACAAAAGTCGTATATAAAACCCTAAATCCTAGGTACTTGCATCCCTATTTTCTAATACTTGTTCTAGTATTCTCTTTCTACTTTTTTATTTTCTATTCCATTTTTACTCTCTTTTACATAAGAAAGAGTTTAAAGTAAAGGTTTTAGTCTTGAATTTCTTATGAATCAATAATTTATATATTACAATCTACGACCTTGCACTTGCAATAACATTGCGAAGAATGAGCGACTTTGTTTCAAGCACTAAGTGTTGGAATTTTGCTTCAGGGCTTCATAAACTTAAGTCGGAGATCGGAGTCAACTTGGTCTTCAACTTCACTCAAGTCGCAAGATGAAGTTGACTTGGAGTGCGACTTCACCTACTCCAACATGAGTTTGTAGAAATATGCAATCTCTAAGTCGACTTGGCCCATCGACTTCACCTAAGTCGCAGTCTTAGTTGACCTAGGTTTGCGACTTGATTTATTTGCACTTCAAACCTTGAGCTCTTTTATTCTAAATTGCATCCTGAGGTCAACTTCCTTATAGACTTGACTCAAGTTGATTTCTCGAGTCTACTTGATTATGCAACTTGACTTGCCTTACTTCAGTATGTGAAAATTCTAACTTGAAATTATTGCACCAAATGTGTTAGTATCTTTAAACACATAAATTGAGATTGTTAATCATCAAAATATAGATTGCTCTTGATTTGCTAATGGAGTTCATAACAATTATAACATTGTTACGATGTGGGTATATTTGCAATTTTAAAAATTAAGTAGTATATTTAATTTTTACAAATAACACCTACATAGTCTACCCATGATTACAAATAACCCCCACATCATGATGATATAGTAACGACATCATAACAACATGGGGTTATTTACAATTATAGTTAAACTATGTGGGGATTATTTGTAAGTTCTAAAACTATGTGGGTATATTTACAAATTACCCCATTATAAACTAGAAATTAAATATTGGGATTTTTAAATGAAACCCATAGTTTGTAAGATGACTTAGGCCTATTTAACTTTAGACTTATAGGATCATTTTTAATTTTTGCCAAACCTTTATAATAACATATAATAATAATAATAATTTATATATACGTCCAATATCCAATATTGAAGAGTTGCAATGATATTTCTATGCTTTGGACAAACTTTTATGAAACTTATCCTAAGCTCCCTATTCATTTCATTTCTTATTTCCACACTCTTTAGAGTTTGCGGAGAGGAGGAAAATGTGAGTTTTTGCTTGGATTACATTAAAGAGACTAAAGATTTCGGAAGACCTTTGGAAGATACGTACAGACCCGTGAATATGGCGATAGCTTGAGGAAAGGAGGCACCTTTTTTGAGTTCGTCAAAAAAATCATATATTGTTTACTGTTGAATCACGGGAGCCCACTTTTAATTTCACTCTTAAAGCCATTCATAAAATATGTTGAAATTTATCCATTTAAATCCGTTTAGCCTAATTATATAAATCTAGATAAAATGATTTTTCACACTATAAAATAGTTATGAACGACTTCGCCATCTAAATAGAAGTGTCGAAGAATGCAAAACTCAATAGGTACAAGTTGTAGTTGGTTTATTGTGACGAAAACCTAGTTTAATTATTAGGTATAAATTATTTGCTATTTTACTTAAAATGAAATACAAAAAATAAAAATTCTGCATGAAATCATAAATAAATAATAAGAACTAGAATTTTAGTAAGATATTTTGTATTTTATTTAAAATGATGAATTAAATTCCAACCCACCCAATCTATTTAAGTCATTTATTTTTAGAGACAAAGTCCAGCCAAATCAAAGATGTATAAGCTCTATTTAGAAAATGTGTAAAACCAAGGTAATAAAATTATTTGATTTACATAACAATTTCAAAAATTTATATTTAACATCTATACGGTCTAAAGCAATATTCACATACTGATAAATTACTTTACGATCTAAAAAGATTTAACTGTTGATAGTTAAAATTACGAAAATCAGATTACATTAATTAACAAAATGGAATTGAAGGATTTCAGGTAGCTATATTAATTAATTAATTGTCTTACTACCTGTTTACAGCTTGTTTACATTTCATATCGAGAACTTATTAATAATCTGTCAATTTGTTCTATGTCGAAAATACTCTCTTGTCTCTCTCTACAAGATCATTATCTACTAGAGTCTAGGCTTTAAGATTATTTGTTATACAACCCGTTAACAACTCACTAACTCGTTTATTAAATGAATTGTAAATGAGTTAGGGTTGAAGTTTTTTAAATGAGTTAATACACGGATCAGGGTTGAGATATTTTAAATGAGTTAGGATTAGGATTAGGCTCTAACCCGTCCAATCCGATCCGTTAACACTCCTAAGTAGGTTAATGAGTAGTAAAGAGTATAAAAGTAAAATCAAGATATTAGCTATATAAAATGTGAAGAAATGATTGAAATATAAAATAATAAAAATAAAGTAGTTAAGAAATTAAGATGTAAAATGATATAAAGAGTAAAGTTATTTTCATTATCCAACAGATAATTAATGGGGAATTTTTACTGGACGGTCGACAGGGAGAAAATGCATGGCAAAACTTAACCTGAGCATAGCATCGATGGTTTAACACGGTGGGCACGTGCTTCTGGCCTCGACTTCAAGTCCGGATGAAGAAAAGGTAATAAGGGGGGAAAGAAATAGGACTTCGATTGTATGCTCCCGAGCGCATGCACCTGTTTTTTTTTAAAACAAAATTTTCATAAACTTGTCAGACCAAGTTTATTTAACGTAAGTATCAATTTTTAACATTTTTGAAAATTTTTAGATATTTAGTTTTAATTTTTGAAAATCAATGGCATTTTAGTAATTTAAAATTACCTAAAATGCCACTGATTTTCAAAAATTAAAAATAAATATCTAAAATACTCCAAAAATGATAAAAATTTACCCAAAGATTAAATACACTTGGGCTAATAAGTTTATGAAAAAATTTTCAAAAAAAATAAAAAAATAGTTGTATGCGCCTGAGAGCATGGAGCGTTGCATGCTCTCGGGAGCATACAACCGAAGTCCAAAGAAATACATCAGAAGTCAGTAGTTACAGCAAAAAATACTACTTACACAACCAATTCATAATGCGTACGTCCATTTTAAAATGGAATGAATGAATGACATTCATGACATTGGGTTGATTTTTTAAAAATTATATCAGGGGTGTGCTTGGCATTTGTTAAAATTTTTAGTTCATATTTTACTGCATTTAATAAGAAATATAAATATTTCCTAAATAACAAATCTATTTCTCTCATTTCGATTTTTATTTTCCTTCCTCCGTTTATGACTCCACAACATCTTCCATGCTATCTGCTATGGCGTTGTCATCACTGTCCCTACCACTGGTAAGATTCTTTATCCCTCTTTATCTCTCTCTCTTTTTGTCTCTAATCTTCTCCTTCTTCATCTCTCTCCTTGTTTCCATATTTCTCTATCCTCCCTCTCCTTTCCTTTATCTCTCCCTCTTCATCTCTAATTGTTCACCTCTATATTTATATTATTGTTTTCTTATCTTTTTTCTGCTGTTCTTCTTTGTGTTGTTATGCCAAATATATGCTTCTCCTAGATGAAGATCTAGACATGTCATATATCCATTGATATAGATCTATTCACCATGACGATTATAAACAACACACATTCAACTTTAAATTACCTGTACATAACCTATCAACCCATTTATTAAACAAATTACAAATGGGTTAGAGTTGAAATTTTTTAAATGAGTTGATAAAGGAATTATCGTCGAGATTTTTAAAATGAGTTAGAATTAGGATTAAACTCTATTCTATTCAACCCAATCAATTAACACCCGTAATTGTTTTTTATATCTTTCGATGCAACTATCTTACTTTTTAATCATTTTTATATAACTATTCATATAACTAACATATCTATTTTATAATATTCTCTTTACTTTTTACAATTGCCCCTGAAATATCACACCGTTTTCTCTCATTTCAATAACTTTTACTCAATAACTTTTGATTCAAAAGTTTATCACTTTCCAACACAACTTGAAATGAAAATTTTTTTTTGTTGTAAAATTTGTAAAATTAGAAAATCAATGTAACATAATAGGGGAAATGATTAAGAGTAAAGACAAGAAAGTTAAAAAAGATAAAATGCTTAAATAAAAATTTATGAAAAATAATAAAAATATAATAATTATATATGAGGACATTAGGAAATAATTAAAAAATAATGTAATTGTTATGGGAGAAATTTTAATGAAAACAAATGCACCATAGATTACGTTAGAGGTCCACACTCTTGCAAGCACTCAAATCCAAGTAGACTTATGCATCATTTTCATCAACTATTTTTTTTAACATGTTCATCTCATACCGATAACACTTTCTTTAAAATTTACTTATATCAATACTATCAAAACTGTTTTTATTTACAGGGTAATATCCAAAATCCTTGCTAATTATTTGAAGGGTTGTTTGGTGGGTTTAATTAGGAAGGAGCAAAGTTCTTCTGTGCTAAAAAGACTGATTGTAGATAATATACTAATGGCTTGCTAAGTTATCAATTGGTTGAGGAGGAAGAAAACGGGGAAAAGATGGAAGATGGCAATGAAGTTGGACATGTCAGAAGAATATGATAGAGCAAAGTAAAATTTTTTTCTTTGGAGTAATGTAGCATATGGGCTTCAGTAAAAAGTGGATCCAATGGATCAAAAGTTGTGTTATTTATGTTTCATATCGAATCAAGGTAAATGGTTTCTTGTTGGATCTGGTAATTCCTTGTAGATGTTTAAGACAAGGAGATCTACTATCTCCTTATACCTTCTTGCTTTGTGTGGAAGGATTGTCAAGTTTGATAAAGAAGGCTATGGGAGAGGGAAAATTGTGAGGGATTAACATCTGTAGGGGAGGGCCATGCTTAACTCATCCATTTTTTGCCAATGATGTACTCTTGTTCATGCAAGTGACGCAGAAGGAAATTGATTGCATTCAGCAGATCTTAAGGAAATATGAGGAAGTATCTAGGTAAAAGGTAAATGAGAGCAAAAATACAATTTTATTCAGTCAAAATGTGAGGAGCTTTGAGAGGCAAAGAGTGGAATGTCAACTGGGATCGACAAGAGAAAACTTTCAAATGTACTTGGGTCTACCAGCATGGATAGGTAAAAACATGAGAACAATTTTTCAAAATTTGAAAGAGAAGATATGGAATAAGATTCAAGGGCGGAGAAGTCATTTGCTTTCAAGTGGGGGCAAAGAAATTATGACTAAAGCGGTTCTATAAGCAATCCCAAGTTATACAACACAATTATTCCTTATGCTAAAGAGATTCTATGAGGAACTAAATTTATTGTTAAGTAGATTTTGGTGGGGTGAGGTAAATGACAAGATGAAATTAAGTTGGATAGCTTAGAAGAATCTTTGAAATTAGAAAAGTAAAGGGGGCCTGGGCTTCGAGGAAGTGGAGGCTTTTATCATGGCATAGGTAGCTAAGCAGGTCTTGAGAATAGTTTCTGAGTAGTCCTCTATGTGCCATCATGAAGTATTTTCCTAACTGCTATTTTTGGGATGGAAAGATAAGTCAGAGATGCTCTTTCACATGGAATTGTATTATGAAGGCAAAGGAACTTTTGAGGAGAGGCATAGTTCTCTATTGAAGTTGCTCGAAGACCAGATTGAGCATAGTATTGATGGCTTCCCTTCTGAGTCAATTTTAAGTAGATCCTTTTTTCAATAGTTAGGGTTTTCATTTTCCTAGCTAGCAGGTCATCTTCTTGGAGAGCCAATCCTTGCATAAATGTTGATAATGAGGAAAGCAACCTGAAGATTTGAGTCGTTGCTTGTTGATTTTGATTTTCCACCTCAATGCCCTTGATTTAATGAAGACCTTCACCTGAGAAGGAGCACGAAAAAATTGTCTATGCCCTCTCACTTAAGAAGGAACTTGGATATTCCTAAAAACATATTTACTTCATTCCAATATTCTAATTTCATATTAAAATTCAATCATGCATACTACTATGATATAACTTGGCATTGATTCACATCCAAGAATCCACTCTTAAATCATTTATTAAACTAAATACTCCACATTACAACCATTGGCTCAAAATGTATCAATTTTTATTAAATTTCACTTACAGAAACGTTGGATACTATCCAATGTACAATTTAATAAAAATTAACTATCATACTAGTACGCAAGATACATTTACAATTACGTACACTTTTCAAATGCATAAAAAGTACACATAAATTCAAACTTGGCACGAATAAAATCACGGATGTTGTAATTATAATCTGAATATACAATCAAAATCGTCTATATATTATATTCGCAATATAATATAATGCATGATTACAACCAAGTCAATATTATATATTTATATATTTATGAAATACAGTAACCTATACCTCCGGACATTCCAAACTTCCATCTAACATATACAACATATGATATATATTATAAATGTCGGTACAAAACTAGAAACTAGCAAGTGCTTCCATCTATTAGAATTCTACTATGACACAAATTAATCAACATTGAAACGGGACTAATGTCAATACCATCACTCCATCTTAATATAAAATTCTATTTAATTCCAAATTCCTTCCATCTATTGTCAAATTCGTATTACTATGCTTAGAATGAAATGATATTATGTATTATACGCCCAACTAATATCCAAAGGCATATAGACAAGTTTATATTATAATATATATGCCCAATATAACAACGACCAAGGCATCTAATAGCTTTTATAATAAAAGAATATTATATCTTATACCTAGCTAAATGATCAGAGACTAGATTTATTATAATAAATATTTCAAGTAGCTATCTTGATCACACTTCATTATTTCCCTCAATAAATCATCCACCAAATAACTTCTTGCAACCCATGTACTAGTTCCCCCAAAAAACCCTCACAATGCGTACACCACTCTTTGCGACCATAGCCACTGGTTCCACTATTCCAAATACAAAGACACCATCTTCCATTAGGAGTTCACCAACTAACTCTTACAACCGCCTTCTATCAACCTAATGAAAAGTATAAACTCACTTTCTAAAAATAGGAAATTTCACAAATAAATATGCTTCTCAGTAAGCCAGTATATAATGAAATCACAAAATGAATGTAAGAATTAAACTCAAACATTGCACAAAAACTCCAAAATGAATAAGATAAGAAAATAGTTCAAAGAGTTTGGGCTTTGAGTTCAGGAGTCAGTAAACTTCAAATCTATTGTTGAATACTTTATTCATTTCTTAAAAGTTTGTGGCTTAGTAAAATGTCTCAACTAATTGGATCTTCTCTTTATTTTCAGTTTAATAAGCTTTAAAGATATTGTTGCTTAACAATAAAATATTTGCATCTATACTAGTCAGCTTTTTTTTGCATTTATATCTATGATTTTTTAAATATCTTGCATCCATGCTAACCCAAATATGAGCAAAATATATAAAAAATTATTGACATAATGCAGAAGATAAAAATCTAATTGATATAAATATAAAATACTTACTTTTTGAATTGATATGAAGGAAAATAAACCTTTATTTTATTATCATTTTTCTATTGCGTATTTCATGTATTTATTTATTTTATTTTTATTTTTTGTAGACATCTCAACCGGAGGAAAGAAAGCTACTGCCTACCGGTGCTATTCACGCGTGGCTGGCTTTGTAACTGCAGTTCTGCGCTGAAACAATTGAAAAAGATACTTTATCGTGCATCAGATTCCTTCAAATTATTTCCATTTATTCACGCAACTAATTTACAACTTACAAGTAACAATTTTTCATTAATATATTGAAATCATTCAAATAACTGTTTTTGTTGATCCAGCCTTTGCGTAGGGAAATTTGCACTTTAAACATTCAAACTTTACATATTTGCATTTCAACTCTAATGTTCGTCTATTAGTATTTTAAATCCTATGAGTTTGTTTATTTGCACTCTTGACCTTCAGCTGTAATGGCATTAAAAATTATCATTAAAATCTTATAAAATATTTAAAATGTCCTTTGCATTTTAAATCATGCAAAGTTTGTTTTAAACTATTTGCCCTCATGGTACTCACAGTATTAAAAAACATTATTAAAATCTTGACTCGTATATCAGCACTTTAAACCATGTGAAATTTGGTTTAAAATGTAAAGAACATTTTAAATATTTTACAAGATTTTAACGGTGATTTTTAACATCGTTAAGCTGATGTCAAAAATGCAAATAACTAAATTTCACTAGGTTTCAAAAGCTAATGCACAAACTTTAGAGTTAAAAATGCAAATGCACAAAGTTAAAAAGTTTAAAATACAAATTTCCCTTCTAAGTGTTAAATAACTTAAATTTAATCTAATGCTTACAATTAATAGTATATTAACTGATTTTATGGATGATATAATACAAAAGACATAAGAAAAAGGTGGTGGCACTGAGAAAAAGCTTTCAAAACTTAGACTCTTTTTCGAAAGACAGAAAGTTTCATGCATTTTTTAAGAAATGATTCTAAATTTTGACTACCAACTATCATACATTTTTATTTTTAATTTATATTTCAATTATTTTATAATACAACTGATTTACTTTTACTATATCACTTTCATATTTTTAAAAAATTACCTTTTCGTCTCATCACTAATGACACTACCAAACCATCCCTTAAAATTGACTATAAATGGATGTTAATAGTAAATTAATACAGGGTGTGTTTGGCAATTTAGAAAAGTTATCAAGTTAAAATTTTTTATTCTCCGTAACTATTATTTTTAAAATTATTTTTTACACATCTTTCCATACAACAATCCTACTTTTCAATCATTTCTACACAACTACTAATACAACCAACTTATGTATTTTAAATTTATTCTCTTTACTCTTCATCATTACCCCTACAATATCATATTATTTTCTACTAATTTAACAACTTTTACGTAAATAATTTTTCATCAAAAATTTTACAACTTCCCAAATACACCCATAATTTCGATACTTATAAAATAATTAAAGTTGTTAGTTTCAGATTAATATTTTAAGGTCTAAATTACGAAATAAAAAATTCATCAAAAAGCCACAACTAAGATAATTATAAATTTATCCTTGGGACATAAGAACGTTGCAAAAGAATGGTACAACGCATGGCCTCCCCCTGAAAAACCAAGCGTCGTGGTGGACCTTCCTTCGGGTTATGAGAGAAAGCGACGTAATTTTTGAAAGCTGACCGGGGACAAGCGATGGTTTCGCACGCGGGAAACTTCACCTTCTTCCGCGCGGCTTCGATTCCCGGTCTGACTCTGGTGCGCGTGCGTAGAATTCGCGGCAACCACGGCATTGGATAGAATGTGACGAAAATTTTTAATTTCAACAAAAAATTTCTCATTTTTTTTTTTCATTTATCTTATAATTTTCATCTTTCAATAATATATTAATAACCATACTTTCTTAATTACCAATATTAATTTTTTCATTAATTTTGGCCGTGCAAAATTAAATTCCATTGTATGCTTTCGGAAGGGCCTAAAATGCTCTAATGCAAACAGTTCACATGGCCACGTGCATGCACCCATCCCTTGCTTTTCTTATTTTAAAATATCTTAACATCAAAATCCAATTGGTTATACTATTTTATATCATTTATTTTATGGTGTAATTAAAAATCATTTCAACTGTAAATTTGGGTGGGCAGTAATTGCACAAAAATTTAGAATTATATGTAAACAGTAAAAAAATACTTAAATTTATTAATAGATGCATTAAAATGTTATAATAATTTGTAGAATTACTCATCTATATAAACCTGAATGTTTTAAATAGTTTAAATATTGAATTAACGGTTTTCAAATTGGTAAGTAAACTGACTAATTAATTTTATACGTCTTGCATGGAGTGACGCATATCTTTGATTGCATAAAACTAAAATTTTTAGTCAAACAATAACTCTAAACATAATAGGCATATTGAATTTACCATATCACCAAAGTGCAACCATTTTCGCTAACATTTTGGTGATAATGGATGAATAAATTATCCTGTATACCGTGCAAAAAAATGTTGTATTTGGTGGAACTTTGGAAGGAACCTCTTGGAGAGGCCTCAAATAAATCAAAATGACAGCCAAAAAATATATATATTTTTACTTGTTTAAAATTTTTACAAACACGTTTATCTATCTGTATCTTTTTATTTTTAAAAATAAAAATACATAATAATAACCTAGGTGTAGCTTTCTATGATAAAGGTTATTTTATGGCTGGCCCTAAATCGAACGGATAAGATCAGGTTCCTTTTATCGGTTATCATACAATCAAAAATCAAGTTGCACTAGATCATTACCAAAGAAAATTAATAATGGAAAAAAAAAACTGAGGGGTTTGTGCTAAGTATACCAATTACATTTGACCTAAATTTCAAATATACTCACTACTTTTTCAAAATTCTAGATATACTTATTACATTTGCAGTTAATTTCAAAAACACATAATCTATGAGTTAACATAATTAACTAATAAGTGAAATTATTAATATATTCATTAAAATTTAGACCTAATTGAAAATTTAAATTTCATAACTCACTGGTACCCTAATTGCACCTGAGTTCTGAATTTGAAAGCTTTAATTTAATTTAATTTTTATTATTTTATAGCGGGAATATTTCGAATATCTACTAAAATTTATATAACGGTTTGGAATGGAATTGACATTTTTAGAATTAATTGCAAATATAATAAGCATATATAAAATTTTGAAAGTGCAGGAGTTATATTTGGGATTAAGGCTTTAGAAAAAGCACCGTAACTGACGGTTTATGCGCCACAATCCTGCGTAATTACTCTAGACGCACGCTCTCTGCCACCCATCCGACGGACAGGATTCAAAAGGACCTGAAAGAAAGACCTTGGCGCTGAGGTTGCAGCGCCGCCACGTGATCACCGGTGCGAGGCCACGCACAGCCCGTGCTAGGAGACAGACAGGTGGGCATTTCAGTCATTTGACGGTTACAACGGGGCCCGCGACCTTCTCCCCACGTTCTCCTCTTCCTCTTCTGCTTCTTCTTCAGCAGCTTCTTCTTCGGGGGCCAGCCCAGTGCCACACCAGCACCCCCTTTTCTAATTTCTAACCGCCCACACACATGATTGCTTTGCATCCGCCCAGTACAGTGCAAAAGACGACATCCATTCTCCAATCCTTTTCTCTTTTCCTGCAAAGATTCAATTTTCAGAAGCAAAAGATCCAAACATATACCATACTAGACCCTTTTTTTTTCTGAAAATGAGGAGGCTTTTTATTCTTCTGCCTGTTTGGGTGTTCTTCTTATTCTCCCTCATACCCTGTTTCAGCCAGGCAAGATTCGCAACATCGATTTCTCCAATGCACGCCGGCCCGGCTCCGCCTCCTGCTGTTCATTTTCCATCTGCTTCATCCATCTCAGCTCCTCCTCTCGGTATCATATCGTTTCCAATCATGGAAACTGTTTCTGGGGTCATTTTTCTGTTTTTTTTTTTTGTTCTTTTTTATTGTTTCATGTTCTATCAAATCCTTATAGATTATAATTCAGGGATTAAAAACAAACACGTTTTTTCTAACTTGTTGTTGTCTCTTCTGCGCTTGTCTCGTTTCTATCTAACAATATCTTCAACACACTTGAAAAAGAATAGCACATAAACAGTTTTTTTGTTGCATCTCCCTTCAAATTTGGATTTTCCCAACTTGAGTCACTGCATTATACTCAACTGTCTGGAATCTTCAGTCTGTCTCCAGTTCCAAACGAAACCCATTGAAAAGAAAAAAGAAAAAAAAAGATGTTCTTTCTCTCGTCTTCCCGAACTTCTTCAGTTCATGTTGTTGTTGTGCTCATTGCTCATGCATGTTTTGTGATCTTTGTTTCTTTTACCAGGAATGCTGGCGGCAGGAGGAGACCAGCATCATGAGAGGGACAGAGGGTTATTTCTAGCAGTTGTTATTGTTTCCGCTCTCATGGGCTCAATCTTCCTGTCATCCGTATGTATTTGGATTTGCTGGCGGAGTAAATCCCAAAAATCCTATCCGAAAAGCTTTCGGAATTCGGGTATCTCTCATCCAAACTACCCTCTTCTTCTCTTATTCGATTCCTAAAATCAGGTCCTTTTGATGCTTACGTTTTCTGAAATATTTCTCTGTAGATGTGAACAAAGGAGCTGCGCTAGGCCCCATTCTGGACAAATTTGGTTCCCTTAAGATCCCACTTGCTAAGAAGGAATCCGTTTTGACAATTGAATACGCGTTGCTGGAATCTGCCACAGGCAATTTCAGTGAGAATAATGTTCTGGGAGAGGGTGGGTTTGGTCATGTTTTCAAGGCCCGGTTTGAAGATGGCTTGGTTGCCGCTGTGAAAAGAATCCTTAATGGAGGGCAGGATTCAGAAAGAGAGTTTCAGGTCAGGACCACTCAAAAACCAATTAATTTTGGGTCTCTCTTGTTTGTGCTTTGGCTTGATACTTTTGTGCATCTGATGTTTTCTCATCAATTGGCATTGCAGAACGAGGTGGAATTGCTGAGTAGAATTCAACATCAGAATGTCGTCTCTCTATTGGGCTACTGCATTCATGGACAGACAAGGCTCCTTGTGTATGAACTGTTGCAGAATGGATCATTGGAATCACAGCTGCATGGTTTGGATTTCTTTGATTCTTGTTAGTAGTGCAAGAGAGATTCAGAAGCGAAAAAGTAGACAATATTGGAATTTTAAACTTTCTCCCTCCTTTTATTCTCTCCACTGCAGGACCAAGTCATGGGTCGGCTTTATCATGGCACATTCGGATGAAAATTGCACTGGATGCTGCAAGGTGAGCAATCTAGACCACATGGCTTTTCTGCAGAATTATGTAGTGCTTGATGAGAATAAAATCAAAAATTTTTCCAAATGGACCTTGATTTGGGTGGCTTGATGATCCATGTTGTTGTATCAGCGGACTTGGATGGCCCAAGGCTTATGATGACAATGAAGAAAGAGCCAGATAATTGCCCAATTTGAAAGATAGGATCCTTTCTGTTGGGATGTTTTAGGGCTTTCCAAACTAATTCTAATTCATGTACTTATCTTAAATAATGCAAATGGGCCACAGATTTTGCTCTTACTTCTATAGAATGCTTGACCAGTACATCAATATTTGTATTACGCCTTATACATATAGTTTGACTGTCTCTGTAGTCTTAACACCACTACTTTCATATTTCGCTCTATACATATAGCTAAGACAGCTATTTTCATTGGCCATGGCACTAATACAATGATGATAAACAGGGGGCTGGAATTTCTTCATGAGCATTGCAACCCACCAGTGATCCACAGAGATCTAAAATCAGCCAACATTCTCCTTGATTCAAACTTCAATGCAAAGGTAAACATATGACGTTTGTTATTCTGGATCTTTTTTATTTTGTGTTCGTGAAAATCTTATCATTTTGCATCAAATGTTCCATGTGCAGATTTCAGATTTTGGCCTTGCTGTAAGTGTTGGAAGCCAAAACAAGGCTAATGTCAAGCTTTCAGGCACTTTGGGATATGTTGCTCCGGAGTATCTTTTGGATGGTATGCAATCTTTGCTCATGGTGCTTTAGACAAACCAAAACTTGTAATTGGCCTTTCCTCTCCTTCTTAGTGGGAATTATGAAATACTTGGCTATGTGTGATAATGATATACAGGCACTCAGAAATGACTTCTCTCATTATTGATTATAGGAGAATAAAAACCTTTTTATACTCCTTTTTTGTTTGGCTTTTGTGTTTTTGTAATCAATTGTGTGCCATGTAATTCTCGACTGATTGGTTGGTTGAATTTTCAAATTAGTCTAACTTTTTGGTTTGTGTTCCATGTAGATTTTGTCCATAGTTTGAAACATAATCTAGTTGTCTTTGATGTGGTGGGACCAGTGACTCACACTAAGCAGGATTAGACTTGCCACATTAATTATGATTTTTATTATTATTTGTGGTTGTTGTTGAATTGATTCATTTCTAAACTGTTCGCAACTATGGAAAATTACATATGCTAGTGGTGGACTAGCTTGGTTCTCCCACTCGCAGTCTGTGTGCTCAATGCCTCAGTTTCAGTTAGGGGTGTAAATCGGGTCAGGTTGACTCCAATTAGTGTGTTTTCAACCCTAACCTTATTTATAAAACTTTAACTCAAATCTACATTCAACTCTATGTTTTAAACTCCAACCTAAACCTAAATTAAACATATAAAAATCAGTTTGGTTTGGGTCTCAAATTGGGTTGATAAGTATATAATATTTATATATGTAAAAAATCTTTTACTTAATTAAATTAATCTTAAAATACAAAATTTATATTAAAGAATAAAAATCATTAATTTGTGTAGAAATACCTTTTAGCAACACGTTTGCTAAGTAATCTTATTTCAAAGAAATGATTTCTAATTAATGACTATATATTATAGAATTGTATATATTAATCTCAAAGTAACAGTTAATGTTGTTGATCTTATATGATTACCTTTTAATAATTTATTATATTTTACATTAATATACAAAATCAGGTCAAGACAGGTTGACAACCTTCTAACCTAAATCAACCCACTTTCAACATCAGGTTGGTTCAAATCGGGTTATGTGACTATTTTTGTTTTTTCAAAATGTATAAGCTAGACCTATTATGAATTGGGTTGGGTTGGTCTAGTTCAGATCTAGACCAACCTTTACACCCCTAGTTTCAGTTACCTTATTTGTCTTCATCCCTATATGAGAAGGAATATTATGACTCTCAGTAGGTGGGGTAGGTTGTAAAGCTCTAGCTTCGGGTGGTAGGGCGTAGCACCAAGAGAAAAATAGTTTTGAGAAAGTGGTTGCTATTGACCAAGATGCATCAAAAATATTGGATTTTCAGGCAAACTGACTGAGAAAAGTGACGTATATGCTTTTGGAGTTGTCCTTCTGGAACTTCTCATGGGAAGGAAGCCAGTGGAAAAATTGGCACCAGCTCAATGCCAATCAATTGTTACATGGGTACATATATTCCTTCTTTGTCACATTTGTTGCAGTCAGTTTTCAGTCTGTGTTTAAGACAAAACCATTCGTTTCTCATTTCTTCTTAATGTGCATGTAGGCGATGCCTCAGCTCACAGATAGATCTAAGCTTCCAAACATCATTGATCCTGTGATCCAGAACACAATGGATCTGAAACACTTGTATCAGGTTTGTTGACTGAATGATTTGATACTCAATAACCCCTGATGAAGAAACACATTTCCAGCTGACTTTTTCACCGATAATGAGTAATACATGTTTGATTATCCTTCATTGCTATAACACTGGTCCTAATATGTTTGTGCAGGTTGCAGCTGTTGCTGTACTTTGTGTTCAACCAGAACCAAGTTACAGGCCACTGATAACCGATGTATTGCACTCCCTTGTTCCCCTTGTGCCTGTTGAGCTTGGGGGAACATTGAGAGTGGCGGATCATGCATCTAACTAATTCCCCAATTCATCTTCTTGCTGACTGTTGGAGTGACAACAAATTTCTCTCATCCCATATGCCAAGAAAATCTTTGGTCAGCAATTTCTTGTCTGTGAAGTCATGCTTCTTGTGCACAATTCTAATTCTTCGGTCATAGCTCTAAACTCAATTGCAATTGTAGCAGCAGCCCCTTGAAATCGATGCGCAATCATACAAAGCCAAAATGCAATTGTCTTATCAAGCTAACTCCTTCAGCAGCTGCATGCCTTCGCCACAAGGGAGATTCCTCACTCCCATCTAATCTTACTTGGTGCAAAGGAGTCTCATTTATTTTCACGACTGTTGTAAATTGATCAATTAAGTTGGACGGAGTTATTATTGCATGTGAAGAAGGTATCACAAAAAACAAGACGTAGATGTAGGTGAAGTTATTCAATAGAAGAACAATACCAAGCTAACTACATTTAGATTCTGACTATATCTTTGTCTCGTTGTCTGGTCTCAAGACTCTACAGCAAACAGCTGCGGTGCAAAATTGGTTTTGATTGCGCTGCTAATACCATTCATTCAGTGAATGTAATCAAAATGAGAAATCCCATGAGGGACGTATGGCTTATAAAATGGTTCTATTGTTTCCTAAAATCTCAACACACGGTTTCATGTCTAAAGCTCTTTCGCGAGCAGGGGCTGATCCAGGACTGTGAGTGGGGGCAATTTGATATTATGGGATTACATTATTATTTGAGAGGAGGCAATCGTGTCAAAATATTTTTCAAAATTTTAAGTAAGATTACATAAATTTTTAAATTTCAGCAGTGACATTGGCCCCTACACGGAGATCCGTGCGCACATTCGCGGTCATTGAAGACATGGATAATCTTTTTACCTTACTTTATGGGAAATTTTTAGAATCTAAGCTATCTTAAAAAGTAGGTGGGCTTGCCAGGATGGCGATATCCATGAATATTCCATCCAAGTTGTACTCTTATGCTGCTGTAAGCCTTACCTGCAAGTGGATGAGCAATATGTATGTGGAGAATATTCGGAACTGATTTAAGAACTTCCACAATTTTCTTTGAACCATGTTATCAAAGGGACTTTTTTTTGGTTTTCTTCTTTTGGGCCAGCTTTTCAGCCCAAAAGTATGCCGAGTTCAGACTAAAAAATTTGGAGCATCGACCGGTAGAATACAATCAATACATACGACTTTAGCCTCGAAAAAGCTCGCGTGAGATGGTGAGAGGGTTATCTCTGTGGCGTCCCCTAGTAGAATAGAAGGCGAGAATATTCTCATTGATAAAAACGGATACTCAACGTTTCGTACAAACAAACATTTCTACGATGGGCAGACTATTTGCTATTTTATATCCAGTCGGTCTACCATAAACCAAGTGGTTTGAACCTTTCCCAATATTTATTCAAATAGTAATAATTATGATTCAAAATAATATCTATTAATAATTTTAATGGTTTGGAATTATCTAATCAACTCGTCGTACTTGTCTTGAGATATTAAATTCTAATCTCAAAAATTACCTTGATTGAAGAAGGCTCGGGTGGGCCACAAAATAAAATCATGTATTGATTAATGTATCACCATTAAAACTATTTAATAATCATAAAATATTTTAATTAATGTTATCATACGTTCTAGCAAAATAAATAATATTAAATATCTTAGATGCATTGTATTTAATTCGATTTTTATAGTAATATGCCTAGTCAAAAAAACTATATTCATATTAAGATGAGAATAAAAACATGTTGGGTTAGCAATTCAGAACAATCAGTTATTTTGATTCATAACCCATAATTATTATATGTATTTTTAATTTAGAGGAATGATCTTTTCAAACCGGCTTTACAGTGGCCTCCGTAAAGCCAGCTCAAAAACTTATTTTTTAAAAACATTTTTTGGATTTTTTTTCATGGGTAAGTAAATCTAGGTGTATTAAATCTATAAACCAATTTTTACCATTTTTGGATGTTTCTAAGTATTTATTTTGGATTTTTAAATACAGTGGCATTTTCGTAATTTTTTGAGATCTAGTGAGAGGAGTCGTTGTTGAACTTGGTTCAAAATTAAAAAAAGGGATAAACCAAAGGTAAGAGCAAGCCTACAAAAAGAATGCAAGTATTAATTGTGGGGGTTAAAATCTAATTCCTTGTTGCATAGAGGCTCAAGAAGATTTGAAAACAGGTTCAGTTTTGTGGATTCTTAATAACTGAGTTCAATTTTCGTCCTATTATGACCTTATGACTTTATAACTTAATCAAGTGAGTTGAGAAGAAGAGATTTAGATATTAAAATAAGACAAATTGTATATAAGAATTAACTAATCTTTGCTACTCTGAGTATTTGATATGTTAAATGTGCATGTTGGATAATCAGGATAAGAAGGGGAGATTGCACCTAAGATATAGGAATTTTGATATTTTTGAATGATTTAAAAACAGAAAAAGTGACAAAGAGTAGACAGGGTTAATCAAGTGAGAAAGGAAATTTTTATGGGGATCTTTACTAAGCCTAGTGGTCAGAATTTATGATTTAACATTCTCTATGATTCCTTAATTCACTTTGCGCCTGAAGTTTCCATGACTTTCAATTTTTTTTGCGACTGCTTGAGGAAGAGGAAAAGTTTAAGTGTGAGGAATTTGTTAACTCATTTTCATACATCTATTTTGGATCCTAATTGAATGATAATTTAATTAATTAAGATGATTTGAATCAAATCTTTTTTATTAAGCTTTGTTTTATGTGAATAATCACTATTTGATGCAATATGTGAAAATCAGGTAAAAAAATGTAATTTTAGTGAACAACATGACCAAATTGACAAGTACTGATGAAAGTTGTGCTAAAATGCAAATTTAAGACTTAATATTAGAGCAAAATAGTGTCTCACGCAAGCCCAAACATGTAGGAGGAAGCATCAAATAGAGAGGAAAGAAGCAGGAAGCAACTTAGCAGAATTGTATATCAATTTGCACACTCCAGAAGGTCACATAGTTGGAACCATGTGGATCTAGGTGCCACATGGTTCAAACTGTGTGGACCCTAGGTGCACAAATTTAGTGTGCAACGGAACATAGGCATAAGTCCTTCCTCAGGGATCTATATATACATACCTCCTAAGAACGTCCTCAAGCATCCAAGAACATGACTGGAGCTTGAAGTGAAGTCCGGGAGCTAAAAGAGGCAAAGGCAAGACAGGGAGTGGTTTGAAACATTCAAGACACTATTGAAGCTTTTAATTAATAAGCTCTTTTTCTTCTTTTTTCTAAGTTTAATTGCTTGTTTGAAATGGATTCTACATATAATATTGTTTTGTATTTAGATTTTATTTTAAACATACTCAGCTCAGCCTTTAATCTAGGATTTAGGATGTAGCACATGTACAATGTAGCAGATGTTGTGATTCTGGTTTATTTATAATAGATATTGGTTATTAATTTAATATCTTGTATTTTTAATGCTTGTGTGGTTCATGAGCTTGTATTATGACATGATTTTATATATTAGGTAATGCAATCGAAAGGTAAAAATCTAATATGCAACAATCAAAATGTTAAACCCGGAAATCTAAAATATGAAAATTGGCATGATAACCTTGAGAAATTTCATAAACTTCTACAGAACTTAATGAATCTTAATTAACTTAATTCCGTGAAATAAGTGGTTAAGAAGCTTATGATACACTTAGTAGGATTCGAAAGAAGGTGCAATGATAAAATAGGGATAATTATCCTTTAATAATTAATATCCATATTAAATGATCATATCATGTATCCATTGCAGTTGTTGCATATGAAACACTAAAACTCTAGATACCCTTCTTTTGATTTTTACTCTTTACTCTATACTTCTAATTCTCTTTCTTACTTGCTATTTCATTTTACTCCATCTTGGAAAAGTGTTTTAAAAACAACGTTCTAAGTCCCAAATTTTGTATGGGAATGATATTTATATAAAATCTACGACCCTTGCACTTGTAGTGAGAAAGCAAATAAGAACTAAAAAACATGAATTGAAGTAATTAAACAAGATTTGAAAATATTAAAAATTTAGTCTTAAATCATCAAGAATGTCATAACAATCATTCATGCAACCGACCCCACCTCGGTGAAAAATGGCTTATGATGATGATAATGATGTAAATGAGGTCCATACCTTATAATACTAGACAGATAAAAATTCTTTCATGATAATAAATATAATAGATGGAATGCATTTTTAATTAAGCATTGAGACGTTAAAAATAGAAGAATTTACATAAAGGAAAGTAATTTAGTACCACTAGGTGTCTTAAATTTTGAGTGCATCTGGGTGAAAAACTATTTTTTAAAAAAGCTTTTTTCAAATTTTTTATAAAATTATTAATCTAGGTGTATTTGATTAATCGGCCAAGTTTTACTATTTTGAATATGTGTATATCTATATTTTTTATTCTTAAATTTTAAAAATCAAAGAAAAATTATATTTTTTTAAAAATGATAAAAGTACATATGTTAAATACACTTAGATTAATAAGTTTATAAAAATTTTAACATTGAGGGAGTATTTGTTTACACCAAAAACCTTTTAATTTAAAATTTATCACTCTTGGCAACTATTTTGTTTTTGATTTCTTTCCTTTTTCCTATATATCCCGAAGAAAGAAAAACAATATGTTTGGAAGGAAGAAAAATAATATGCCTATGGAAGAGGAAAGCAATATATCTCAAAGAAAAAAAAACAATGGGTGTGTTTGGCAATGTGCAGAAAATGTCAAGTTAAAACTTTTCAATCTAAAACTTTTCACTCCTCACAAATACCATATTTTTAATTACTTTTTCAAAATTTTCTATGGAACTACCCTATTTTTTAATAATTTCTACACAACTACCTACGCAACTAACCTATCTATTTTAACTTGATCTTCTTTGGTCTTCATCATTACCCCTATCTATCACATAATTTGACAACTTTTACTCTTCAAAACTATTCATCAAAAGTTTTATCCATTCCCAAATACACCCAATATGTCTTGGAGGGAGAAAAATATGCTTCGAAGGGAGAAAAGAAATGTCTATTCAGTTCTCTCTGCAAGTGCACAAGTTGTAAATTGTGGTATTCAAAATATCGATTTCACAAGAAATTTGGGACTTAAAACATTATTTTTAAATGACTCAAAACATTATTTTTAAACAATTATATCAAACACTGAGTAAATACGAAAAATAAAAAGAAAGGAATGGCAAGAAAAAAATCTCAAAAATGTAGAATAAAGATTAGAATTCATTGGATGAGAGCACCTAGGGTCTAGGATTTCATATGCAGCGTCTCTAATAGATATATGGTTTACTAATTTAATCCAAATATTCTATGTTAAAGAAGAACTAATCTTAAATTATCCTTACATCTTCTCTTAAAACTTGCACAACATAACCCTAATCTTCTTCTTAACCATTTATTATCATGGAATTATGTTAATTAAAATTCATTAAGTTTATTGGTAGCTTGTGAAATTTTTCAAGGTCATCAAGTCTATTCTCATGGTCTAGATTTTCATGTTTAATATCTTGATTATCATATATTAGACTTCTATCTCTCAGTTTCTTCATTTAATATATAAAAATTATTATCAAAGTGCGACCTCAAACACCAAACAAGTATTAAATTAATATAAAATATCCTTCATAAATAAATCAAAATCATGATCGCCGTTATATTACATACATTTTACATCCAAAATCCTAGATTAAGAATTTAGTCTAGCATTTAAAATCACCGCAAAACATAAAAGAATATTATATCTCAAATCCATCTGAAGCAAGACAAATTAAATCAAAGGAAATAAAGAAAAGGAAAACTTATTGGTTGAAAGCTTCAATGGTATCTTAATAACTCCAAACAATACGTCGTCTTACTTTTCGCCTCATGCTCTACACTTTCTCTCGCTCTTTAGACCTCAATCTAAGCTCCCAAGACGTTCTTGGATGCCTTAAGGCATTTATAGAAAAAAGGAGAAAACTTGTGCACATAGACCACACAGTACATAAATTTTCACAACCGAAGGGCAACACAGCTTGGGCTGTGTTGGCTTAGCCTAAACATGTCCTAAGCCATGTTGAGTTCTAGGCTTACACAATTCATGTGCGGTTTTGTTCATTTAATGCCTGTTTCGTTCCATTTCATGTTAAATCTTCCACGACATGTTCTAGGCTATTTTGATAACTATTTTGCCTACTTTAAATTCTTCAAAATCATCAAATTGAGCAGGCCTTGATCATCATCCTTCAATTCTCTAAGAGTTACATGAATTTTGCTCTAATTTTACATGATTTTTCACATACCGATTAATCATGACTGTTATGTATTAAATAAAGATAAATCAATCAAAATATGTTTCAAATCATCTGAACCACTCATATTTTTATCCAATTATCATCCAAAATAAATAATATAAAAATGAATTAGCACTTGTTTCCTTGGATTGACTTCTGGTTAACTTGGGAGTTGACCTTGGTTTCTTTAAGAGAAAGAAGAGGCCTATTGAGCAACTTGGTTCTAGCAGTTTGACGTGGGTTTGTATTTGTTCCATCTACTCATCATTGTTCTTGAGCATTAATAAAATATTTTATAAGATGGGGCCACTGATTTGTGCTTGGTTTGGCATAAGTAACGCTGGTTGAGGCTGATGTGAGGGTAAGTTTGGTTGCCTTCTTAGAAAACCAAGTGGTTTATTTGATTGAGAAAAGTTTTGAGTATTGGACTAGTACAACCAACAGAAGTTGGGGTGGTTATACTATCTAGGATTATAGGTATTGGAATAAAGATTACTATAGCGGTGAGTATCATAAGACTTGTTGCTTGTATGGGTTCACTCGCCCAAGGTCCCCTGGAGGTAGAAGTTATATTTAGATGTGTAATGAGATTAATAACTCTCAAACTTTTTGTAGATTACATGTTAATTTTGCACTGTTAAGTATAAAAATGTTAATTAAATACAAATTTCATGTGAAATTTTGTAAAATTATATTTTTCATAAAATTTTAAAATTTTCTATTAAAAAGATCATTTTGCAATATTTTTGAAAATATAAAATTATGAATCAATGTACTAAAAAAATTTAACTTTGAAATATGTATTAACCTATTAATATAAATTGGGCAAATTTATACAATAGTATAAATCATATATGTATGATTACAATTATATTTTAGAATAAGCATAACAAAGTAGATTATCATATAATTTTTAAAATAAAATAAATGAATCCAAAAGAGTCCAAAATGAAACTCATGAAATGGTTTTAACTTATTAAAATTATCTAAGTAGAAAATATATATTTTTGTGATATTCTAATTTGCATTTTTTATGTTGCATGTGTATGAGTGCACATGCACCACCAAAGCACCAAATCCAATGCTCATCACCTCTTCCCCAAATCGATGAGCAGCCATGGCCCTTCTTTACAAGAAATTACAACCATAAATTACAAACCGCAAGCCCTTTCTCAGCCGACCAAATGACTCCAAGACAAAAACCCTATTTTTCCATTTTTCAACAACTCCATTGATCCTAGCTGCCCCACCATCTCCAATTGAGCCACTAGTTCTCTTCCATAATGTCAGGATCAAAACTGAAGTTATGAAGCTCTAATCACAACAATTTTCAAAATTAACTGCCAACCAAAGCAATATCTGCCAAGCAACCACTCATCACCGCCCTTACTTTCCCATTCTAAATCCTAATCGCATTTAGTAAAACTCCAGTAGTATTGGCCATAAAAAAAACCAAGCTTGCAAACCAAATAACTAGCCACTCGTCCTTTTCCAACTTTGATTCTCATCAAATTGGTCAACAGAATAGAATTGCCAAAGCCCACCTACGGCTTTCCAAAAATCGACTCATCTCTGCAAATTCCGATCACTGGCTAAGCATTTCAACCCCACCACCTCTTCACCAAGCTTCCAAATTTTTGGTAGCAAAATCTTCTCTCTAACCCACATAAACCCATTCCCTAGTAGGCCCCTCACGACCAAATCCAACAGCCCAAGTTCCAACTCCATTGATCACAGTAGGCAAACTAAATTCCTGTAGCTGTTACATAATTTTTTGGTGCCTTCTCACAAAAATTTGACTAGCATCTGCACAAGGTTAAATGAAAGCAAGATAAGCAATGCGAAGACTTCCAGTGGTGAAGTAACACAAGACAAGAGAAAGGAGTAGCATGGAATCCTACATCGGTAGTTGGGAATACCTCCCACTCATGGGGGCACTCACAAAATGAGGGCCCATCCAGCCTTGAACACACACAACAACTCTCTCCATTGGGTGGGATCCATTTCTTGTGGGGCCTCTCATCAAGTAAATGGGCCCAAGCAATAAAATTTCCTATGGTGGAGATTCATTTTTCGCTTTTGGTGATGTAATTTTTATTTTTATTTTATAATTTTTTCAGTATTTTGTAGTTATGAATTTTACAATTTTAATTCTTAGATTAGATTTACTGTTTTATTTAATATTTTATTTTCTGCTTTGTAATTTTTAGATTAAATTTAATATATTTTTCTTTCTTTCTTTTATAGTGTAAGTTCTATAGTTTTTAATTATTTTCTTATAGCAGATTTAATTTAATTATTGTTAATTAATTATAATTTCTTTTTCTTTCTAACTTATCTTCTTCTGTTAACTCCTTTATTTCTCCTTCTTCTTTCCCTCTTTTCCTTCTCCTCTCTCTCTCTCTCTCCTCATTTTTTCTTATCTTTCTTCTCTTTACTCTCCTTCTCTTCTCTTTTTGCTTTCTCTTCTCTCTATCCTTTTTTCTTTCTCTTATCTCTCCCTTATTTCTCTCCTCTCTTCTCCCTCTAACTTCTCTCATCTCTCTCTCCAATCTTTCTTTCTCTCTCCTTTCTCTTTACAAGTAAATTTCAAATAATTCAAAATTTTATCATCTCTCTATGGATTCAACCTGACTTATCATTATTTCATATTATCTCCCTATAGTGTTAGCTTTAATGTATTTTTGTTATTTTAATTAAATTGGTGAGTGTAGTGCTCTTAACGACAAGCACTTGGTTCGCATCAATTTTTGGTATCATTGTCAGGGAAGCATATTAAGGTTTGAATTATTTTTATTAGTTGCTTTAAATTCCCTTTACTTGCTTTCAATAGTGTAATCTTTATTTGCTTTCTTTAATTGGTTGCATTAGAAAATTTTAGGGTGTGTTTAGGAATGGATAAAATTTTTGATGAAAAGTTGTAGAGATTAGAAGTTGTCAAATGATGTGATATGATAGGGGTAATGATGATAAATAAATAGGATAAAGTTAAAATATATAGGTTAGTTGTGTAGAAATGATTGAAAAGTAGGGTAGTTGTATAGAAAAATGTGAAGATATGATTAAAAAATAGGATAGTTGTGGAGAGTAAAAAAGTTTTAGATTAAAAAATTTTAACTTGATAACTTTTTGTTGTTACCAAACACACCCTTAGATTATCAATTTCAATCTTTTTCAAATTTTAATTAGTGAGTATTTATTGAGTTAAACCTTTGGTCTAATTAAATTTCTATTTCATAAGTAGATGTTGGTGTCTAGGCTAAAGGTTTAAAAGCAAACACTTAAGTGGATTCATAGTTATTTAATTAGGACATTGTGAAAGCAACAGAAGTCTTCCACAATCTTATCTCTTACCTAGCTGACCAAAGAAAGTGTTATAGAATTTAATTGCACTTTGATGATTCTTAATAAATGAATTACTAATTAAAAAAAATTTAAAGAAAATTTTAAAAACTTAAAAATTAAAATTTAAGAATGAACATGAATTTTTTTGATCAACAGTTAGGTAAGTTGAAACAATTAAGGGTGTGTTTGGTTGAAGATAAAACTTTTGATGAAAAGTTTTTGGAGTAGAAGTTGTCAAATCAATAAAAAGTGATGTGATATAATAGGAGTAATG
>JAXCLR010000092.1:25788579-25807274 GCA_035584095.1 Annona squamosa
TTTGTGTAAAAAATGTGAAAAAATAATTAAAAAATAGAGTAATTATGGAGAGTAAAAAGTTTTAGATTGAAAAGTTTCAGTTGACACTTTTTTATGTTAAACAAACACATCCTAAAAGAAAAACTTAATAACTTCTTTGCTAACCAAACTTCAAATAGTTTTTTTCTTAAACACATCTTTTCCTTTACAAGCAAAATATTCTAATGTGACTCAATTTTCACCCTTTACCAAGAACAAGTTCAAAATTTTCAAGAAATTCCTATACCATATTACAATTCATTTTCACATATATATAACTCAAGATGGATAAATTTCCCTAATTCTTATTGGCTAAATTAGTAAATTCAATTTCATGCTCATTATTCACAACCCTCATGGCCACTTATGCAAAGTCAATTTTTGAATTATCATTATCAATCTAATCTTTATGAAAATACATATCAGCCACCTACATATCATGAAGAAAATTTTTCATCACCTCAACATTATAACCAATCTTATCCTCAAACCTACAATCATAATAAAAATTTGATGAATTGAAACAATTGGTCCTTAATAATGATTAAACTCTTTCAAATAATTTCAAACCATGTCTAATATAGAAAATTAATTTTAAAAGTACCAATGTCAATTTGACCAATATAAAAATACATATTTGCAACCAAATGCCTTACAAGAGGATTTTTCAAATGTTCCATAATATGAAGGAAATTACCAACAATCTCCTCAAGTAGTTAATTTTGAAGACAAGTATGAAAAATTACAACAAATGTTTTTCACCTCTGTTGCTGCTCACCAATAGTCTCTCAGTGGGATGGAAAACAAATGAATAGGCTTGTAGAACTTACTAGAAAGATGGATGAAATTAGTAGCCAACTAATTATCATGCCAACTAGTGATTTGAATTTTCAAATAGAATTAGACTCATTACCACATGAAGATTTGTACTTCCAACATGAAACCATAGATTTAACATTTCAACGGGATGAAATCTTAAGCGATCTACATAATTTGTTAACAATTGGTGAAAGCTTCTCTTACCAAATTCAAGAAAAGATTATAAAGAATGAGGAAGAACTAATCGAGAATAAGTTGTGGAGAGAACAAGATCAAGAGAATGTTAAGATGAGTTATAATAAAAGATTTATTAAAGATAAGTTAAGGGAAAATGAAAAGGAAAAAGAGATAATTGACAAGTTTCTTGATAGGTACCTACCTAAAATTTTCTTTCCAAGTGCTTCAGAAACTGAACCCCTTAAAAAACCAAATCCAGGTCAAAAAGAAGAAGAAAGTATAGTAAATGACAATGAAACCATTGAGATTGAGTTGGAGGGAGAGAATATTGAGGAAAGTAATGGAAAATGCATTGAAAATAAGATGTGGGAAGAACCATCTAATCAAGTAATTGTCCCGCCAAAAGGTCATTTGAATTATCAAATTCAACCAAACCTATCACTAGAAGAAAATCCACGATCTAAGAATCTGATAATAATTACATCATTATGTATTGATGGTTTCTCGGATTATAAACTTAATAAAATTTTCTCTTTTCAAAATCAAGAAAATTTATAGAAAATAATGAAAAACTAATTAACAATATCTTTAAAGAAGAAAAAGATCAAGGAAACATTGAGGAGAATGATAATGGATATGTTGTAATTAAGTTTCAAATGGATGATAAAGATAAAAATCAAATTCACATTGAGGTGAGAAATAAAGAGTTGATTGAGGATAGGTTAGAGGAGATAAAAATGAAAAGGAAATGATCAATAAAAATTCGAAGAAATACCTACCATCCTTTTCAAGCATTTTAAAAAATGGGCCCATTAGTGTAGAAGAGTTAATGCGATAGGAAGAGATGATCCAAATATTTAAATAGGTTCATATTAAAATTTTGCTTTTTGATGTTATAAAATATATTCCAAATTATAATTGATTTCTCAAAAATCAGTGTATTCAAATGGAACCTTGTTTAAACCCTAATAAAATCATGCTCTCCATCAATAACAATCCAATAAATTTGAATAATTTATAACCAAATGAAGAATGTTACATATTGGATATTATTGACGATCCACTAACCTCTATAACCTTGGAGCAAGAACATATAAATGAATAAAAATAATTTGTACGATGTTAACAATTTTGACAGAGCAGAAATTGGATAATATAAGTTTATTGAGTCTGGCTAAAGGTATAAAACTTAGCGCCAATTGGAAGGCAACCCAATATGTGTATATATATCTTTTTCGTTTGTTTGTTTTTCTTTTTCTTGCAGGTTAAAGTTGCAACATTTAATCATGCCACCACACCCATGTTATCTATTTTCATGCTATCTTATTTTCATGAATTTATATTTTGTGTATGTTTATTAAAGATAACAACATTTAAGTTGGGGGCCTTATTTGTTTCACTTAAAATTTCGAGAAAAAACTTTAAAAAAAAGAAAAAATTACATTAAAAATTAATTTAAAATATCAAAGAGAAAATATTAAAAAATAGTAAAAAGAGCATGCAGTTGAAATTAAAGTGGACTTGATAAACTTGATAATGAGTGAAGAAGCATATAGTAATTAGTTATACTTGTAAAAATATTTTATTGGAGCACTTAAATTTTGTTAGCATTGATTACACCTGCACGCTAATGAACTTGGTATGCATTATAATAATATAATTTATTTTTTCTCATCTAAGTAAGTAACCTTCATTATCATTATAATTAATGGTCGTTAGTTAAAAAAGAAGAAGAATGTATGGCACCCTCATCCTGAGGCACCGAATCCTTACTCAAGGATCATTATCGATTGGTAAACATAAGTCAAGATTATCGCCCTGGTCACACGATGGGCCTTTTTTTCATTCAAATTAATTTTCAAATTTTACAAGTATCTAACACTTGTAATTCATTTCAAATCACTTTCATAACATCATACATGTCATAACATCAAACATGATTCATTACATCAAAGTTCATCATTACCTTATAAAATCATGTTCATACACACAACATTCAACATAATGCATATGAGGACTATAAGAACATAGTTTTTTCTTCATTTAAACCTGTTCTCCACTCCTTGATCCTCCTTGTACTTGTCTAGAGTTTGGAAAAATAAAACATGAGTACTGATACTCAATAAGCAAGCATTTTTCATTTTCAAGCAAAACATTTTCATGAGGCATTTTTCCTGTCAAACATTTTTGTATCCCAATCTTGAAAAATTCATAAAACAATGCATGTGTTAGGAATCATTTCTCCTCGTAATTAGGTGATACGCTAGCAAGGCAACCACCGTCTTGATCCTTCTCACATTCCAGGGAGAATGTTATCAGCCTTTGGCCTATATCAGTGACTTGGTCACACTAAAGGGGGACATCCGGTTCGCTTATACCTCTATAGTAGACCTAATTCTCATGCTCCAAGCACCATGCTCCAAGCACTAGCAGATGACACCTACCAAGTGATCATCCACCTTTTCTTCTTGCTCTTGTGACTCTGTCCGAGTCAGGGCATGCGCATGTGTTGAATTTGTAAAAGTTCCCTGCTTATTTATTGCTCCGAGTATCCTGAGTTGAGCAGATCTTCCACGTCCTTGTGACATTTGCGTCTTATTCGGACTATTCAGAGCAATGTGTCTTGTTTAGTCACAAATATGACATTTAATGACTTTTACTTCACCCTCTCTACATTCCTTGGCTACATGGACTACTTGCCCACATTTATAACACCAACTAGCCTTTCAAACACTTGCCTGAATGTAGCTTTTGACATCTTCTGCAAAAAGGCGAGAGTTTCTTCTTTAGGGCTCCTTTTCCTGTTCTCGCATTTTCTTTCCTAGCCTTTTTCTTTTTCGATTCAGCTTCCTTTGTATCAAACTGAATACCCTTGACCCTAATCTTAATTTTTGTGTTCTCAATGCCTCAATTTCTAATGCATTTGCCCTTTCAAGACTTGAAGCATAATCCTTGATTAGCAAAGGGGCAAGGCTTTCCCTGAGATATGGCCTCGGTCCTTGTTGAAATCTTTGCGCCTTATTTTCAAGCACATTGGCTATCCAATGCACAAATTTGACTAAGGCATTAAACTTTGTGGCATATTTAGTGATAGACATCCTCCCTTAGTAAAGTCTTTCAAATTCTATCACCTTTTGACTTTGTAATCCAACGGGGAGATATTCCTTATTAAATTCCTCAACAAAAGTCTACCAAGATATCTCTTCGGGTCGTGGCATCGTGACCAGCATTGTTTCCCACCTTTCGTGTGCATCTTTAATTAGCAAATGTGTGACACACAATACTTTTTGCCGATCATTACATGCAGATATTCTGAATAATTTCTTGATCTCCATGATCCATTGTTCAGCCTCTATCGAATCAGGTTCTCCTGAAAATTTTTGTGGGTCACTGGGCTAGGAATGCATTAATTGCTCGTCTATCAGCTTACATTAATTAATTTTCATCTTCTCTTGGTGCTATCATGGGAGATGGGCTAGTCGTTGGAACGGGTACATCTCTTTCCGTAATGCCAAATTGGGTCTATTGGGTTCTTTCCCATAAACCCTGAATAATATCTGCAGTCTGTGCTGCCCAATCACGAGTAGCCTGCTACATTACTTCCTTTACTATTGCAACTATCCTTTTCTCTATGAGTCGAGCCTGTCTTGACTCATAATCTTCTTCTACATTCCTTTCTGGGCTTATGTCCTCTCATTTTTGACGAGTTCTTAGAGTTTCTCTATTTGGTTCTGGTTCATGTCTCTTAGGTTTGTCACTAGTCTCTTCAACCTCATGTTGGCTGGAGACTTCTGTAACAACTTCTTTTCCTTTATTCGTTCTCATTTCCGATCTTGTTTCTACCATAATGTTTTTCTGAATATATAGAAGCACATAATTTTTCATTCATACTTAATATTAGATCATCATATATATTTCATCATCACATAATTAATAGTCAATTCATAAAATCACAATCATATAATATCATCCATCATCATAAATGTTCACAGTCATTCATTCATTTCATATAATTAACATCAATAAATATCCATCCATAAACCATAGTTTTTAACATGGCAAAGCATGTTACACACATCACACTTATATATACATTACATTTGTATACAAATTCTATCATAATAAAGTGTCATCATTTCATAATTATACATATTTAGATTTATAAAAACAAGAAGAAGAAAAAATTCATTGTCTACTTGGTCCCCTCCTGAAATAGCGATAATGCCTACGCCTAGGCGACATCTGGGTAGCTTCCTCAGTGATAGTGTTAGTGTCTTACCAGGCTGGATTGTTTGCTTCTCCGCCATCATTATCATTATTGCTATTGTCATCACTATTATCACTTTCATCATTCTCTTCTTCTTCGTCCTCAACTGGTTCAAGGTATCATAAAGGTTCACCAAGTGCAACCAGATCATCAGTATTTTTGTTTACATGTATTATAATCTCATCAAGGCGAGGAATAGGAATAAGTGAGTCTATGTACCCTTGAGCACGACCCTCCACTATGAAGGGGGTCATTTCTTTCTCCCTCTATCGTATACTTTTCCAACTCATCCCATGTCAGAATTGAATGTACCCATGTTCAAACTTATCAATGGTCCTAAGTTGGGAGGTATGGGTACTGGAGTATTATCCCAAAAATGCTGAAGATCCAGAGGCTGTATAAAATCTGTGGGAGTCCGAGGGGTCCCTAGAAAACCAGGGTGAGATGCCGAAAGAACTTCAGCTCTAAGAGCTCGACTGGTAGACTCTTTTATAGTAGGCTTCTGCTGATAGTTATTTTGCAAATGAGGTGGAGGATACCTAAGGGGAAACCGTGGAGGAATCGGTGGAAAGGAGGAGTATGTGTCCTGCTGGGATGCCAACCACTTATTTATATTTTCTAGTGGGAAAGGATATATATCCTGCTGTGAGGCTAACCACCTATTCACATTTTCTTCCGCCTTTCATTTATTCTCTTCATCCATTTCTTTCTTCAATTCCTCAAAACTCGTAATCATTTTTCCCTTTTCAATCAGTTATTCAAATATAACTAAATTAACTATAAAATAAAAATAACACATCACAAATTATTTTGCAATACATCATCATATATCACCATCACATCATGATAATGACTTATGCAATCATCATAAAATAATGTATATCATAATCAATCATCATACTTAGACTTTCTCATGTCTATTTACTAGTCCATACTCTGATACCAAGCTCTATGGCGCCCCCAACCCGAGCGTCACATCCCGAGCTTTACCTCGGGATCGTTTTTGACTAGTAAACATGATCGGGATTGTTGCCCTCTCACACGATGGGTTTTAACGGATATTTATCCAATTATTTACAGTTCCTTACAAATTAATTTTCATATTATTTTTCATCAAATGCCCATCCAAGTCATCTTTGACCTAATACAAATATTTCATATTAAATCTAATCATAAAAATTCATAACAAGCTCATCAACCATAGTCACTTGTTCATAAAATACAAGTCATAACCTAGATCACATACAATCATAAAATATCAAATTATATTACATTCCATTAGTCACAAGTAGCACATATTAAAATTCATAAAATCTTCGCATTCCCCATGTTTAGTTTGTGCTCCTTGTTTCTTTCATTTCTTCACCTGTCTATGAGTTTGGAAAATAAAACGTGAGTTGTACATTCAATAAGCAAGTTATATACATTTTTCAGGCAATACATTTTAAAGGCATATTTATTTAAAAGCATTTCTCTCTATTCAGTAGAGACACTTATCAAGTTATCAACTACTTGCGGAGTAGAAATTTTTTTATTTAAAACATATTGGAAAGCAACATTATACCCCCTCGAGGGTACATCGTGGCAATGAAATGCAATGCATGATATCATAGAATGGAAGCTAGCTAAGCGATCATCCGTCTTCTCCTGCTCCCATCTCAGGGAAGGTGCCGCCAGCCCGAGGCCTATTTTGAGACACTTGGTCACACCAAAGGGGGACAACCGATCCGCTACACCTTTAAGGTAGACCTTATGCTTCGTGCACATGAACTTAACCTTGACATACTGCTTGATTTTCTTGTATAAATTCATAAGACAGTATTTTTTAGATTTAACAAAGCAGTTATGTAAAGCAGTTAGCAACACATATTGAACTAAGAAATGACCATCCTTAAATACCTTAAAAATAAATTTAAATATCAATTTCTAAATCAATAAAAACAGTTGGAATATCATTGGCAATTATTTAAGAATATTTTAAGAGACAAAAATCAATTAGAAAATTTTGCTTGCTTACCTGGTTTACATGGGCTTTCTGAATTAACTTTTTCTTTGTCTTTGCCTATACATGTGAGAATGACATAGCATTCAAGTAAATTTTATGTACTTGCATTCAACTTAGTTTTCCAACCCATTTTTATAAATATTCATAACCCACTTGAATTCCAAGTCGGGTGTACATATACAACATTCTTATGCATCAAAATCATTCATTACATTACATATTCAATCCTCGTATTTAGGGTATCATTCATATATGTCATAACACACTCATTAATCATTTATTAGATATCATATGCAGTAATAAATCTTCAACTTATCATTTTTCACTTATTTTTCACAATTCACATATTGCTCTCATTCTTAAGCACTTAATTAATGTCATAACCTTTATATTTTATTCTCAAATTTTGAAAATATCCAAACAGTAATATAATCCATATGTTCGAATCATATTTTTATGCATTTTTGCATTTTATCATTTTACATAACTCATTTATCATTTTCTCATACTCATCTCTTCATATATAACCATTTTCAATACATAATTCATATATTTCTTAAAATTTTTTCAAATCAGCAACTTGGCTTCTAATTTAGTGTAATTATATATCTTAATTAACACTTTATTTAGTGTATTTTTATGAATTTTTAATCCACTAATTTCAGGGTTCCAAAACAACAACTTTGGAACTCGATTTTTACACTTTCAATGTCCATTTTGATACTCAAATCTAAATAGATTTTTGGTCACTTAATTTCAGCAATTCATCACACTTTTCTTAACCCAAATTCAAGGTATTATCACATATTTAAAATTCATATATAGATTGCTTACAAAACAACAACTTTTCATACATGTAGGGTACCTTTTTTACCCTACTTTTGATGTCCACTTATTTATCCTTTAAAATCTGATTTGGGGAGTCCTTGTTAAGACCTTTTTAATGTACAAAGTACCCTATGTTTAGGATATTTTACCCTCTAAATCATCCATAATTCATTTAAGCTACTTCATGTCTCATTTTCAATACCTAAACATGAAAATCGAGTCTTAAGAGTATCCCTAATTAGCATTCTTTCTAAAATTCGTAACTCATGCTTAAATCCACATATATCATATATCTAAACATGAATTACCATGTAATCATATCAATTCAACAAAATAGCAACATCACATATAAATTAAAACAAGTTTTAGGTAGTTTAAGAGCTCATAATTAACACTGACCACCCTTTTCTTCCACTTAAACCTTTAATTACATACTTGTTGTTAAATTCCCATTTAATAACCTAATTAAGGGCATCATAAATCCTCATTTAAGAATTCATTATGAATCATATTCATATCTCATAAATTGAGTTAGAAAAACTAGATTCAAATCTTTCAAACTCAAGAGTACACTTACTTGAATTGATTAACACTTAAGTTCAACTTCTTTAGCTAATTTTCTTGGCTTCTTTTCCTTTTTCTTCCCTTTTTCTTGGATTTTCCCTTGCTGAATATGGGGTACGTGTAGCTGCTAGAATGAGGGCTCATTTTCCTTGAAATTTTCTAACTCCCAAAAGCACATATGCTATGCACGTCCCCTCAAGAGATGGCTGGAATTTCTAGCTTGTGGGCCCCATTTTGCACATGTTTTGAGGGTATTTTAACATATATGAATCCCTCTTTCTGACATGATAAAATGTGATCCATTTAAATTACATTTTTCCTAAGTAAAAATTTATCAATTATCCATATCATCAATTGATCTTCATGCTATCCACTGATCATGTTCCGTTTCAACTGCTACTTTTTCATTTTTTCAACGAATTAGCAGTCTTAATTAATGGATATTTATATATCCTAACATGTAGACTACTTAGCCATGTATTTAGTTTTTTTTAAAAATCAAAAAAAATCAAATTGTCATCCTATTGGACGGTCCATATTGCAGCTCCCTTTGTTGTCCATATTCTTGCCCCTTTTTCAGCCGCCAATTTGCAAATTTTCACCATTTTGTAGTTTTAATTTAATGTTCGTTTAATCACCTAGTTATTTAGCTCAATTAGGGGTCAATTTAGCAAAATAAAAAAAATCACAAAAAATCCCAAAAGCTGTCATAACCGTCCACATCTCCCTTGCTACATGTTGCAGTTCATAATGGCATGGATTTCATGCTTTTAACCATGAATTTCTACCCTAATTAAATGCACATTTATCTACATTAATCCATAGCTGACTTTGACATATATTTTATGTGAAAAATTATAAAAATCCAAATTAGGGAGCTGTTTGGACTTCCATGCATGCCATCCAAGCTACTCTCTCCTAAGCTAGTATATTAGCCTCTTAATTCAACATTTATTCATGAGATAATTGCAAATATTTTTTATTTTTAATAATTCATAAAATACCCTGCAATTGACCTCCTTTTGACACCTTAATTTCGTCTTTATTCATTTGATTATTTTATTTATCTTTAACATAAATGCTAATCACTTTTTGGTGCAAAAGATCAAAAGTTTGATCTCAATTTCTTGCAAGCCTAATCCTATCATTATTAACCAAATCAAATCCTTCCATAACCTTGATCTCATAATTTTAACTATTCATTTCAAATTTCGCCTCAATATAACTTTTCTAGCTCAAGTTATGATCAATTGAAGTTATCTCTGAATTTTGGATGGTGATGATCAATTATCATCAAAATTTTCATATTCTAACTTTCCTATGTGATTAACCATGAAATTATATGCTTCCCTCTCAATTTTCATCTTAATCCGTCTTATTGACGTTAAGTTATGAATTTTCCAATATTTTCCAACTTTACTCTATAATTAGCCTTCTAATTTCCATTAATCTCATTATAAAATTTCATTGATTTTTCATGGCACACTAGTACTTTTGAATCCTCATTAGGCCACTTTAAACATATTGACCCATTTTAACTTAGAGTGATTGATTTTTATCCTCATTCATAATCACTGATCTATTTGCAACAAATCATCAAAATTTGCATATAATTCATTCATAATTCAATCAATCATACATTAAACATTCAAATGCATATACATGAATCCTATGTGGTTTAGGGTTCCATGCCTTCCTTTCTCTCTTTGCCCTTTCCTGTATAAATGAAAATGGTTACTTTTCATACTTCTATCATATTTTATGCTTTCATGCCTTGTCTTTTTATGCATTTATATACATTTATCACTTGTTGGAAACATGTGAAAAATAAGCTAAGTCTATGTTTTAATGATTAATAAATCAATTTGAGTAAATTTTGATCACTAACATGTTTGTGGAAATGATTAAAGGCTACAAAAATGAAGAATATGAAGCATGGCAAGTCAAGTCGATTTCCAAGTAGACTCAGGCATCAACTTAAGCCAAGTCAATCTCCAAGTCGACTCTAGCAGCGACTTCAAAATGTCATTTCCTTTCAGAGTTGAAATCAAGAATGAGAACTGCCGAAGTCGCGTCCCAAGTCGACTCCGCTTGCGACTTGAGGTGAAGTCGCATCCCAAGTCGACTCCAGTAGCAACTTCGAGGCGTCATCTCCTTCCAGAGTTGAAAATGAGGACAAGAGCTGCTGAATTCGCATCCCAAGTCGACTCCGCTTGCGACTTGAGGTGAAATCGCAGACCAAGTCGACTCCAGCTTCGACTTCAGCACGGAACTTGCAGAACAAATCAACTCAATACTAGATTCAAGAGAAGATAAAGGCCAACACGACTTAAACACTCAAATGAAGATTAAATGGAGATCAAAGCAATCAGGGTTACATGAATCCATCATGTTGGATTATGAACATATAGTTGAACATCATTAGGTGCTCTAAGATTCAAGTATTTAAGATCTCAAAGATTTAAAGTTTGCAAGTCACGGAGCTAAAGGACATTAAGCTAGGATGATTATACTGAGTTCCTAAAGATCTAATCAAGGGAAAGACATTAATTTAAAGAAAATCAAGAGATCAAAGTCATCCCCAAGGATTTCAAGTTTATCAAGCAAAGCTGCGAAAGTGAAGTCGCACCCAAAGTCGACTTCACCTGCGACTTAGATCAAGTCGAGGACTAAGTCGACCTAGACTGGAACTTGATGAAGTTGCGAACAAGCTAAGTCGCACCCGAAGTCGACTCCACCTGCGACTTGGGTCGCAACGATTGAAAATTTTCGAACGTTGGTGCATTAAATGCACACCACCTACCTCCAAATGTTCGGATTCCCCCAACAGTTATAAAAGGCATTCAATATGAACAAAGAGGGGAGTTGAGAATTCATTGATTAAGCATAACTCCCATCTCTAAGAGCTTTAAGTGATCAGCCAACATTTAGAAGAAGAACCTTGCTTTCAAACTGCCAAAAGTTGTTTGCTGAATCTATAAGTCTACACTACAAGTTATTCTCTACGCCAAATCTGTCTCTACACACCAGTAACGTGTAAAAACTTTTTTTCATTTTTTCTTGTTGTATTGAACTTGATTTAGTTTGGGTAACTAAGATCAAGTGTAAGCAAAGTAATGTGTGATTGGAGTGGAACTCATCACCTACTTGTGCTATGAATTGTTGATACCCCATAGAGCTGGAATCTAGAAGAAAGCAGTGGATCTAGTTATATTTGTGAAATACATAGTGGAACCCAAGTCACAAGAGATGTGAGCTTAGAAGAGTGGAGTAGGGAAGGTTGCCCAAACCACTATAAAATCTTGCTTGTTGATTTTTATTTCTGCTCTCTACACTATATTATTTTCCATTTGTTTCTTCATAAAGGGAACTAGATTAATTTGGGGTAAAATTTCTGTTTAATTTTAAAATTTTTAAATACCTAATTCACCCCTCCCCTCTTGGATAATTGTTATTAACTCAGGACCAACAACCCTGAGCAATTCTACTTTACCCAATTCTTCTTTGAGATGAACACTTTCATCTGGACTCAAGAGTCATTCACTTGACTCAATAGTCAGTGACTTGACTCAATACCCTAATCTAGGGCATTTAATCTCTTTTAAATTATTCAAATACTTATGTAACACTCACTTGAAACTTCAACAACCAAGTTCAAGCAAGGTTTCTTAACTTCGTATTTATCCTTCTAATAATCACTTTTTCACACCTATGTAGTCAAGAAATTGACTACTTTGAATGCTAAACTTTTGTAGTCATTCAAAGCAATCATTTAATGATCACTTTTTCACACCTATGTAGTCTAGAAATTGATAGCTTTGAACACTAAAATTTTGTAGCCATTGAAGGCAATCATTTACAACTTATATTAAGTAATTCCCTCATCAAATTTTTGGATTTTAATTCCTTTTATCAAAACAGCCCTTATACTTTGATGAATTCATCATATATTAACTCCAAAATTGCATGTTAACCATTCATACAAGTATTACTACTACTTAACGACTTTGGTGTTCACTTTTGAGGCTTGTTTATATCATATAATAAGTTATATTTCAAACAAAATTTATGTAATAACAACTCTCCCTAAAATAACCACATATAACCTTGTTTTAGGCGAGTTTCCTCCTCATAATCGCATATCAACTATCATTCATAAAATATACTTACTCAACAAATATATTTTCTTTCAACACTCTTAATTACATCATTTGGTAACCTATACATCAAGTAATAATCAAATTATCACTAAACAGAATTTATTTTTAATTATTACTATAGTTGGACGTTACTTAGCATAAAGTGTCAAATCATTAAAATACAACACATAACTTAACCTATTTTTTGAACGTCCCTATCTCCTACACATACATCATTTCGACATTTAAATTCTAGCAACATATAAACATTAACTTAGCATAACATAAACTAAATAATTAACAAAACAAAAAATCAAAATTTGAAACCTATTGGATGTGGATTAGTTGCTGCCTTGGACGTCTTCACTTATTGCCATTTTTGAGGATTTTTATCCTTAATTTGATGCCCTTAAAAAAATATCCAAGGGTTGTCCCTTTACCCCCTTTATATAGGGCTAAAATTTACCCTTAGTTTGCCCCATTTTAACCATGGTTAAAGGCATTAAATTGCCTTGATTTGTTGTTGTAATATAGACCGTCCAAGTGTCCATTCATCCCCCTTTTTCAATTAATTTTGCTACATCAATCCCAACTATCCATTTGTGTTGAAAATTTTTCATCCAGTCTCCTCCATACATGTGCATATAGGTTGTCAAATCATGCCATGGTCATCCCCCTTAGCTAGCTACATTATCACATCATTTGTATTTTGCAAAAATAAAAAAATGACTCAATTTCTTACTACCCAAATCACGTCCCACCTTGTTGGATTTTGTTTTATTTTTTTTCAAAATTTTCATTTCATAAAATTATCTTAATTCACCTCATCTTGCCACCTTAGCCTTAAAGCATTAAATTACCTCCCTTTGTTTCACTTTTTATCTCTTGCATTCATGACTCTTTATCCCTTCCATTTAATGCTCTTGAGATAGAGTTCATTTAATTAAGATCTCCTTTTTGATAATCCCCTTGCAAATCAAGAGTTTATCATAAGATTTGACAATATCAAAAACATGTATAACCTAGAGAATGTGCCCTCGACTTTCCATAAAAATTTTCATCCTTAAATGATCAATATCGGCTAAGATATGATCATTTGGAATTAATTCAAGGAATTTCATGAAATTTTAATTTGTTTAACAAGTTTCTAATCAAAAACCTCAAAATCCACTCCATTCAACTTATAGAGTACCCTAACTTGGGTTTACCCCCAAAAAATTCACAGCAATTTGACATAAACATTTCAATATATGAATTTAATCACTTAATTTGCCAAAATGACATGTAAAGGGGCGATTAATGACTAAATCACATCTCAAATTCTCTACAAGTCCTTTGTCTTATAATGAGAATCTCCATCTTTGTCATTAGTGTCACCTTATCTCCTTGGCATTTAGTGCATTTTGTCTTTTAGTGCACATCAAAGGTGATTAACTTTAAACACTTTTCTTAATTAATTTTCTTAATCTCATCCACCTAGATCATAAAGCATGTCGTTCTGCACCTCTCTTTAAAATTTCATCTCAATCGGAGCAAAAGATGCTTAGATCCAATGGAATTAGTTATGGGTGGATATAAATCCTACATTTGGAATAAATTAGGGGTCCAAATTTCCTATTTATTTTTAATTTCCCATAAGTTGAGAATTTTTAAACCATTTCACATAGTATATCTCAAAATTTGGAATTCCTTTCCAAAAAATTCAAAATTTCATTTATACTTTGTATCTTGTACAAATTGCTCATCACACTTCCTAAGCTTAAAAGAAACTGCGGTTTCACAAAAAATGTATATCCCCAAATACCCTGAAATATGGTGAGGGGAGAATAAAAAAAAAGAAGAAAATAATATCCTGAAATATGGTAAAAAAAAAAAGAGAGATAAAAAAAAGGAATTCCCAGATACCCTAAAATATAATGAGAGAAAAAAGAAAAAAAGATATTTAAAAAATATATATATATAATAACTATCACTATCATAATTTTGAAAAGAATGTTCCTTAGCTTGGATGAGCTGAAATTAATCCATTTAGCTAGTGCTTTCATGTTCATTAGTACACATATACACGTGCTATATTCTTTTGTGTGCATCACGAAAAATCTTTTACACATGTGTACTAATGAAATTTTCTTCTAAAGCCCACTGTTATAATTATCATTGCACCTAGATTTTTATCTGTATTAAAATTAGTAATAGCTAAAATTTAAAAAATATATATTATATATGTTGCTAAGGGACTAATATTGTTTAAGTTAGGGGGTGTGATAATTCTTAAAATTTTTATATAATTAGATGTTAATTTTGCACCGTTAGGTATAAAATTTTAATTAAAAGCAGATTTTATAAGAAATTTTGTGAAAATTATATTTTTTATGAAATCTTTAATTTTGCTATAAAACAGGTCATTTTGATACTTTTTGAAAATATAAAATTATGAATCAATATGCCATAAATTTTTAACTTTGAAATATATATTAACCTATTAATATAAATTGGGCAAATTTATAAAATAGTTTAAATCATTATATATGATTATAATTATATTTTAGAATGTGCATAACAAAGTAGATTATTATATAATTTTTAAAATAAAATAAATTAATCCAAAAGAGTCCAAAATGAAACTCAAGAAATGTTTTTAACTTATTAAAATTATCTAGGTAGAAAACATATAGCGCTGTGATATTCTAATTTGCACTTTTTATGTTGCATGTGTACGAGTGAAAGTGCACCATCGGAGCACCAAATCTAGTGCTCCATCACCGTCTTCCCCAAATTGATGAGCAGCCATGACCCTTCTTTGCAAGAAATTCCAACCGTAAATTGCAAGCCGCAAACCCTTTCTCAGATGACCAAATGGCCCCAAGACGATAGCCCTCTTTTTTCTAATTTTCAGTAACTCCATCAATCCCTGTCGTCCCCACCATTGAGTCGCTGGTTCTCTCCACAATGTTGGGACTGAAACTGAAGCTGTGAAACTCCAATCACAGCAATTTCCAAAATTAACTGCCAACCAAAGCAACATCTGCCAAGAGTCACTCATCACCGCCCTTGCTTTTCTTGTTCTAAATCCTACTCACATCTAGTAGAACTCTAATAGTATTGGTTGCTGCTTTCCATAAATAACCAAGCCTGCAACCCAAAATGATCACCTGCTTGTCCTTCTCTAGCTCTAATTCTTATTAAATTGGCCGGTAGATTAGAATCGCCCAAGCTCACCTATGGTTTTCCAAAAACCGACCCATCTCTACAAATTCCAATCACTAGCCAAGAATTTCAACCTCACTGCCTCTTCACTAAGCTTCCAAATTTTTTGTAGCAAAATCTTCTCTTCAACCCGCATAGACCCATTTGCTAGTAACCCCCTCACCGTTAATACCAACAGCCCAAGTTCCAACTCCATTGATTATAGTAGGAAAATTTATTTCAATAGTCGTTGCATAATTTTTTAGTGCCCTCTCACAGAAATACAACCAACATCTGAACAAGATTAAACGAAGGCATGATAAGCAATGTGAAGACTTCCCGTAATGAAGTAACACAAGATAGGAGAGAGAGTAGCATGGAATCCCACATTGCTAGTTGGGAATACCTTCCACTCATGGAGCACTTATAAAATGAGGGCCCCTCCACACTTGAACATACGCAAAAACTCTCCCTTGGGTGGGATCCACTAATTTTGGGCCCTCTATCAAGTGAGTGGGCCCAAGGAATAAAATTCCTTATGTTGGAGATTTTTTCGCTTTCGGTAATGTAATTTTTATTTTTGCTTTGTAGTTTATTTCCAGTATCTTGTAGTTGTTAATTTTGCAATTTTAATTCTTAGATTAGATTACTGTTTTCTTTAATATTTTGCTTCCTACTTTGTAATTTTTAAATTAAATTTAGTGCATTTTCCTTTCTTGCTTTTATAGTTTATATTTTATAGTTTTTAATTGCTTTCTTAGAGTAGATTTAATTTCGTTATTGTTAATTAATTACAATTTTTTTCTAGTTTTTCTTCTTTCTATTAACTCCTCTATTTCTCTCTTCTTTCTCTCTTTTTCTTCTTTGCTCTCCCTTCTCTCTCTCTCTCTCTCTTTTCTCATTTTAGCTTCTCTTTCTTCTACCCACTCTCTCTTCTTTTTCATATCTTTCTCACTTCCCCCCTCTCTTTTCTTTCTGGTTTCGCTTCTCTATAACCTCTCTTCTTTATCTTATCCCTCTCTAATTTCTCCCATCTAGTCTCTCTAAATTCTCTCATCTCTCTCTTTTATCTTTCTTTTTCTCTCTTTTCTTCTTGCAATTAAATTTCAAACAATTCAAAATCTTATCATCTCTTTGTAGATTAGACCTAACTCACTATTATTCTATGATATTTCTCCTATGGTGTTAACTTTAATGTGTTTTGGTTATTTTAATTAAATTAGTGATCATAGTGCTCTTAATGACATACACTTAGTTTGCATTAGAGATGCCTCGTAGCTCTCACAAGAGGCTTGTTGTGATGAGGTTGCGCCTTGATTTGTACCTTTCTATTTCTTTTCTTGCAACACTATTCGATCTACCTTATCTTTTAGAGAGTTGAAAGCTTTGATCTCACACATGCCCTCATTTCAAGAGGGGCCTCGAATATAATTATACTGAAAATAGTAAAAATCCTGTTGTAAACATATGGCAAATTAAGCACAATTCATATTTAGATGATTAACAATTCAATTTGAGTAATATCAAGGAACTAACAAAGGTGTTAAATGGTTTCAAGCATTATAAAATTCAAGAATCAAAAGCTTGGCAGGTCAAGTAGCATGCCAAGTCGACTCAGACATCAACTTAAGTAAAGTCGATAGCGAAGTCAACTTCAGCATTGACTTTAGAGCCCATTTTTTCAACAGTGCTAAAATATGAACACTTGAGCAGACGAAGTCGCAACCGTAAGTCGACTTCACATGTGACTTAAGTAAAGTCGCAACCCCAAATTGATTCCATCAACAACTTGGAATATCTTCAGGGACTAAAGTTGAAGCTGACAGAGTTAAGTCACAATCCAAGTCAAACTCGTCATGCGACTTAAGTGAAGCCGCATACGAAGTCGACTCAAACCTACAACTTGAGTGGAGTAGCAAATCAAGTTGATCCTAAACACTAGACTCAGAAAGATGAAGTCAAAATCAATGAAGAATGACAAGATTGAGCCAAAGATACATTAAGCTTTCATCAAATGGTCGAGAGAGATTGATCAAGTTCAATTTTCAAGAAGAATCAATAGACCTCAAATACGAATGAAGATTTATAAGTATGAATTATGAAAAAACAAAGAAAGGCAAACAAGAAAATGAAGATCACATTATGTCAAACTTTCAAGAAGTCAAATAGTTGGTGAAGTTGCAATCCAAGTGGACCTCACTTGCGACCTGGGTCAAGTCTAAGATGAAGTCGACTCAAGTCTGAAACTTGACTGAAGAACTGAAGACCGAAGTTGCAACCCAAGTTGACTCCAATCTGTGACTTAGATGAAGTCGCATCTAAGGTTGATTCCACTTGCGACTTGAATCACAACGGTCAAAAAAATTCGACCGTTGGCACATTAAATCAGGTCACCTCCCTCCAAACATTCGAACTTACTCTCCCCTATTTGAGACACTTCAAATGAACGGGAAAGGGTAGAGAAAAAGCATTAATTGAGTTCAACCTCTTTATTCTTGAGCATTTATGTGATCTAAAGAAAGTTTCCAAAAAGAACTTAGCGACAAATTACAAGTGTTGAACTACTCCATCATCAACTCTTTCTATAAGCTCTTCTTTGCACAGAAATCTATTTTCTGTTGGAAACAATGTTTCAAAACAAAACAAATTGAACAAAGCTTGAGTTTTGATGATTAACAAGAACTAATTTGAG
>JAXCLR010000092.1:25815134-25845094 GCA_035584095.1 Annona squamosa
ACAATGAACACAAAGATTACCTTCCTGGATTTTACACCTGTTAAATTTGTGGTAGAAAATTAGCTTGCTGAATTTTTCCCTTGAGAAATTTGTTAAATCTGCAATTGTTTCTGCTGCATCTCTCTCCCGTTCCACTTTTTTCAGCAAGCAGAATTTTTACTCTGCCTGAGAACGTCTTCGCATGGGAGAGCTCATCGTCTTCAGCTGGGAGCAAATGGCACAAGGGAGGCAGCCTGAGAACGTCTTCGCAGCCCGCATGGCAGCTACACGAAATGACATGTTAGAGAGAAGCCATCATGCCAGCCGCGCATGCCAGACCTGTCCCGTGCCAGTTTGTACAGGCTGCCTCCATACACGCATGTACTACACGCACCAGGGAACGGGCTACACGCACCAGGGAACGGACTAAACGCAAGGCCGAACGAGCGGCCAGGATCTGACTCGCGAGAACGGACGGTGCGATGGCGCACCTGCACAGGAAATTCGGGTGCAGCGTTGCTGCACCTGAATATATCCCATATATATATATATATTTCTGATGTTTGACAAAAAGGGGGAGATAGGAATAGATTTTTGTTAGATTTTATGTAGATTGTACTTAGGAACATATGTGCGTTGCATTTTGGAAATGATATGTTAAGAAATATTGTTCTGAATTGTATTTTAAATATCTAGTATGAGAATCGAATGTAAATTGATAAATTGACTTGGAACGTTATGTTGCCCTGAATTGTATTCTGAATAACTAATATGTTTTGAGTTGGTAAATCAAATGCAAATTAGTAAATTAACATGAAATATTTCTTAATTGTTGAATAAAAGGTCTATCTCAAATTGGTTTTGTCAATCATTAAAAAGCAAGAAATTGTTATAAACATATGACAAATTAAGCACAATCCATATTTTGATGATTAACAACTTAATTTGAGTAATATCGAGGAACTAACAAACGTGTTAAGTTGTTTCAAGAATTATAAAATTCAAGAATCATAAGCTTGGCAGGTTAAGTCTCATGCCAAGTGGACTTAGGCATCGACTTAGGTGAAGTCGATATCGAAGTCGACTTCGGCATTGACTTCAAAGCCTATTTTCTCGACAGCACTAAAATATGGACACTTGAGCAGACAAAGTCATGACCCCAAGTCGACTCCATCAATGACTTGGGAATCTTCAGGGACTAAAGTTGAAGCTGACATAGTCAAGTTGCAATCCAAGTTGACCTCGTCATGGGACTTGGGTGAAGTCGCACATAAAGTTGACTCAAACCTACGACTTGAATGGAGTAACAAATCAAGTTGATTCCAAACATTAGACTCAAAAAGATGAAGTCAAAATCATGAAAGAATGACAAGCTTGAGCCAAAGATACATTAAGCTTTCATCGAATGGTCGAGAGAGATTGATTAAGTTCAATTTTCAAGAAGAATCAATAGACCTCAAATACAAATGAAGATTTATAAGTATGAATTATGAAGAAACAAAGAAAGGAAAACAAGCGAGTGAAGATCAAATTATGTTAAACTTTCAAAAGTCAAATAGTTGGTGAAGTCGCAATTCAAGTGATCTCACCTACGACCTGGGTCAAGTCTGAGACCAAGTTAACTCAAATGTGGAACTTGACTGAAGAACTGAAGATTGAAGTTGAGACCCAAGTCGACTCCAGCCTGCAACTTAAATGAAGTCACATTCGAAATCGACTCCAGTCTATGATTTAGATGAAGTCACATCTAAGGTTGAATCTACCTGCGACTTGAATAGCAATAGTCAGAAAAATTCGAACGTTTGTGCACTACATGCGCATCACCTCCCTCCAAACATGTGGCGCCTCGAACCGGGGTGCCTAAAAGTCTTACTTTGGGATCTTATCGATTGGTAAACATGACACAAGATTGTTGCCCTAATCACGAGGCGGGTTCTTAATTGGAACTCGTCTAATTTTTTTCATTTCTTTCTTTTTCTTTTATCATGTAATCATATACTCATCATCATTCATAATGGACTTATCCATATCATTGATAATTGGAATTTGGTATTATATTTTGTGGACATTTTATACTAATTTGGTGGATAATTAATATAAATTAATATGAAATTTGGTTTAAAATGTGATTTTGCAACATTTTGGTATTAAATATTAATTTCAAGCAAATTCAACAATTTTTATGATCTTTTGGCTTGAAATTATATTTTACTTGTTGCCAAATGAGTTTGAAATAATTTTTTATAATAATAATGCATGATGAATTAATTATTTAAATATTTTTATGTAGGAAAAGCAAGTTGCACCAAGTGGGTCCCACATGGAAATCAAATCATGAGCCATCCATTTCATCACTGGCTAATTAAACAAATCTCCACCGTCCATTGCATCTAAAAAATTTTTGGCACCACACCATATGCACATGATCACGTCCAATGGCCAAAAATTTTACAACCGTCCATTCCATGTTGATTGCATCAAGCAGCCCATTAATTCAAGAGAGCCTTTCATGTGAAATCTGAATTTTTCTAGCATCATTAAAAATCCAGCAACACATTTATATTGCCAAGACCCACCAAAAAATTCGTTCACATGATCACATGATTTTCCCATTAAATTCAACACCATGCTAGATCACGTGAATAACGTTCAATGTCCATGCTTCCCATTATTATCATACAACATTCACATGATCAGATCATTAAAAAATCCAGCAAGCTAGATCACGTCCATTCATCATGCCGTTCAGCCATCGTTTAATGCTGCATCCAAGCTACCTATTGCCAATTCACGTGATGGACCATTGCTGACATTTAAATGCAACAACATTTTTTTTGCATTCACGGCTAGTGGACCCCACCCATTAATCCATTTGCCATTCATACACCAAGCAAACCAATTCACATGAAATGCAAATATCATTTCAGCAGCATGCATTTTATGATAATCCAACATGACATTTTAAAATGCATCATCATGCAATGGACCCCACAAATCAGCAATCTCCACACTGTCCGTTTATTTCAGTAGCATGCTGATATCCAACAACATTCATCACATTCACGTGAATTATTTTATGGGCCATGCACCTAAATTTTCCATCAGCAACTATTTGCCCATTCACGTGACCACTTCAAATTGTAGCAGAAATTTTAAATGTAGCATGCTTTGACGTAAAATTCCAGCAGCACAATGCCCACACCATTCAACATTTTTCAGCAACATGCAATTTTTTATAAATTTTCAGCCATAATGTTTTTAATGGAACCAACTGCAGATCATGCGAAATACCACCAAAATTATTGCTGTTGTTCACAAAATTACATGATCAGCAATTAACATCCATCCAGCCATTCATGTGATGCATTGTCGTCCATGTGTGGCCCACCAAATCAGCAGCAAATGCTGCTACATAATCACATGATTTCCATCCCAATTGATAAAGCAGAAATGACCCCACTTGAATGCATAAAAAAATTCAAAAGTATTTCACATCAAATGTTATGCTACATAGGGCCCACATAAAAAATTCAATAGCAAAGCTACTGCCCACAATGAGATTTCACATGAAAATCCATTCAACGTCCAACAACATTTTTTTGCCATGGAATGCAACTCCATTCAATGTTCAACATGATTAGCAACCATTTCACTTAGACCCCATTACGCATTCATGATGATCAAAATTCAAGCATTCAATTTTCAGTAGCATATAACGAGATCTGTAGCCATGCATTGAAGATAGACCCCACATGAAAGGCTATAAAAGAGCATGAGACGCAGCAATCCGTGTGCATTCCGTAGCAGACACAGAATCGGGTAGCAGACAGAACATTCGGCAACAGTAAAATTGCCAGAAGCTAGAAACAAAAAATCCTTGCAAAGATACCATTGCAAAAAGTTTTAGCAGGGATTTAAGAAGATGATTAGAGCATAATTCTGAGAAAGAAAGAGAGTGAAAGCAAGGTGGAGAGCACAGGCAAAAGATAAACCGGTGAATTGCGTGGAGCGACTGACATACTATCAGGGCTTCAAACAAATAAACTTTTCTATCTTTTTCCTTATTAATTTTTGTTATCTTGTTTAAGATAGATTGTAATTTTAATTTTATTTTGAACTTGAACATGTTTGACTAAACCTTAAAAATCTAGGGTTTAAGATGTAACATGCGTACAATGCAGCGTAGTGTGGATTTTTAATTCATTTATTTTGGATGTTGTTGTTAATTTAATATCTTGTGATTTTTATGCTTACTATGTATATGGTGCCCATACTTTGGCATGATTCCATATATTAGGTGATGAAACCGAAAGGTGGAAATCTAATATACGAAAATCAAGATATTAAACTTGGAAATCTAATGCCATGAAAATAAGCATGATAACCTTGAGGAATTATATGAACAAACTACAGAACTTAATGGATTCTAATTAACTTAATCCCATGAGAATAGGTGGTTAAGAAAATTAGGGTACACCCTGTAGGTTTCGAAAAAAGGTGCAAGGGTAAATTAGAGTGTGTTCTCCTTTAACAAACAATATCCAAATTAAATAATTATACCATTACCCTTTGCAAAATACGCATGTAAAATCTTAGACCGTAGGTATTTGTACTTTAGCTTTTTCTTCTCATTTTTAATTTGTACTTCTTCCCATTTTATTTATTTTCTTTCCCTTTTATTTACTGCATTTTCTCCTCACTTTTTTATTTTATTTTTTATATTCTCTCCATATCTGACACGAAAGCATTTAAAAGTAAAATTTATAGTTCCGAATTCCCTGTGGATCGATAATTTATATACTACAATCTATGACCCATGCACTTGCGGTAAGATTGTGAATAATCATCATAAATTATCAACTTATCATATTATTCACAACTTCATAATTTCATACAATCAATGTCTTTTTCTTCATATCTCATTAGGGTATTTATTCATACAAAAATCTACTAACATTTGTAGATTCCTTTTTTCCTTTAGCAATACATATCTTTCATCTCTTGGCTTTCCTTATACCTGTCTGAAGTTAGGAAAACAAAATATGAGTCGAAACTCAATAAGCAAATATGTTTTATTTTAAATGCATTTCTCTTCATTTGATAGAAGACACTTACCAAGTGATTAATTACGAATGGAATAAAAATCTTTTCATAAAAATCATTTCATAAACATTGGATGTACAAATGCTTTCTTTCCATTCCTGACATAAACCTTCGTATGCAAGTACGCTGGCTTAGGGAACATCTCACATAGTATAGTCCAATACGCCGACTATCTCCAACTTGGCCTCATCAAGGGGAACCTTTCTTCCTCTTGACGCCTACATGGTTCCTACAAGTATAACTTTTGATTTCCCTGGCATTTAAAAAGTCAATGAAAATTAGGGCTGTCATAGGGAAGGCATGAACAGTAGCTAGGGTAGCTGCTCTTGGCTCAATGCACCTTTTAAAATTATAAAAAATATATATTTTATAATTTAATACCTCAAGCAAGGGGGTAAATTTTAATTTGATGAAAAATCAAAAGTATAAATAGAGGGCAGGGGTGGACATCCAAGGTACTTCATCCCAGCTCCATTTGAGCATTTTTCACCCCCACCATGTTTTAGCCTTGAAGATAAAGAAGAGAAGAAAGTTAGAGAGAGAAAATGTGAGAAAAAGAAAGATATCTTCACTTCGGGTAAGTGATTTCTTTCCAAAAATTTTTTTGGCTATTAAGTAGGATAAAATCATATTTAGATAATTCCTAAGCATGAGAAAATAAGTAAAATTATAATGCTTAATTGGAATTATGCCAAAACATCAAAAATTTGGAGCAAAGATGAAGCATTTTGGAAGATAGCATATGGTATGTGAAAATAATTCTTCAAATTTGATAAATGATGATTTGGGATGTATGATTATGATAAATATGATGTTAGAATGATTATATATTAATCGCATGATTTTCGAAATTAAGGATTATGTTTAAGTGAATTTATGTTGATTTTTAGTATATGGAGAAAATATTTTATTTAGCCAAGTTAATGATGATAAATTCAAAACGTATGAATTTTTTTATGATATACTAAGCATAAGCTATGTCATATTATTTTTTATTTTTGAAACCTATGAACAGTAACCCATGTGGCTATGAATAGTAACCTCAGGAGAACAGTAAATGTGAATAGTGCCACGAACAGTGATCATAAATAGTAATTTGCTACAGAAACTACGAACAGTGAACAACGTAATTTTGGAAAAAATTGAGATTTATGTTTATATTTTGTGAAAATATATGGATGAAAATTTTAAAGGATTTATGGATAAAAAAATCCATATAAGGAGGTAATGACCAAGTATCTTTATAAAATTAACCTCTATAGAAATGAGGTAATTAATGATTATAAAGCACTCATAGGAAGCAATCTAAGACACGGAATAATATAGATAAAATATCATTTTTCCTTGTACAGGAAAAGGAAAAGGAAAAGAAAAGGTGGAGGACACGGACTGAGAAGGTAAGCAAACATAACTTTAAAAATGTAATTTTATTCTCAAGTATTTATGAAATGTGTTTAAGAGTGATCATTCCTATAATGTTTTGAAATGATGAATGTTTATGAGTTTTTATAAAAAGTTATGCTGGCATATTGATATCATGTGATGTTCATGGACATGTGCACATATACGATGCATAATAAAGAGGCTTTGGTGGAGGTAGAAAACAGATCAGAGAGTCCCCTTTCACTATTACCGAGTCGTATGAGCTATGTGCCGACAGTGTCCTCCCCAAAGGTAGAGGTAAAGGAATGTTATGTGTGAATGAATGCATTGCATTTTCATACATGGATTGAAAAAGAAAGCATGAATTTGAAATAATATTTTTAAGGGATAGTGCAAATAATTCTCTATATGAGAATGACAAGTCACCTGGTGTAAGAGGTATACAATGTTGGAAAAATCAAAAGTCATGCATGTAGGAACCATGTAGGTGTTAAAAGGAAAAGAGATTTCCATTGATGAGGCCAAGTCAGAGACAGCCGGCGTATTAGACCATGCTATGTGAGATGTTCCTTGAGCTAGCGTACCCACACACAAAAGTTTATATCAGGAATGGAAAGAAAGCATTTGCACATCCAATGTTTATAAAATGATTTTTATGAAAAAGTTTCTATTCCATTAGTAGTTAATCACTTGGTAAGTATCTTCTATCAAATGGAGAGAAATGCATTTAAAATGAAAAGTATTTGTTTATTGAGTTTCGATTCATGTTTTATTTTTCCAACCTTAGACAGGTGTAGTGAAAGCCAAGATATGAAAGACATGTGTTGCTAAAGGAAAAGAGGAATCTACAAAGGTCGGTAGATTTTTGTATGAATAAATGCTCTAATGGGATATGACGAAAAAGACATTGATTGTATGAAATTATGAAGTTATAAATAATATAAGAAGTTGATAATTTCTGATGATATGGATAAGTCCATTATGAATAATGATGAGTATATAATTATATGATGAAAGAAAAAGAAATAAATAAAAGAAATTGGACGAGTTCTAATTAAGAACTCGCTGTGCGATTAGGGCAACAATCCTAAGTTATGTCTACTAATCAACAAGATCTTGGAGTAAGGACTATGTGGACGCCTCGGTTCGGGGCGCCACAAAACATTTGAATTTAATCTCCCCTATTTAAGACACTTCAAATGAACAAGAAAGGGTAGAGAGAAAGTATTGATTGAGTTCAATCTCTTTATTCTCAAACAATTATGTAATCTAAAAGAAAGTTTCCAAGTAGAACTTAATGACAAATTGCAAGTGCTAAACTACTCCATCATCAAATCTTTCTATAAGCTCTTCTCTACTCAAAAACCTATTTTTTACACATCTGTAAAGTGTAACATCATTTTCACTTTATTATTCATTTGTGTTTCCACTCGGTTTAGTATTGGAGACTAAGACCGAGTGAATATAAAGTAGTGTGATTGGAGTATAATTCGTCACCTACTTATGCTAAGTCTTAAAAGGTCTCTAGAGCTAGAATCTAGAAGAGAACAAGTGCTTTGACTGTATCACTATTTTGCTTAGAGGAACTCAAGGCACTAAGGTGTGCTCTTGGAAGAGTGGACTAAGGAGGGTTGTTCCGAACCATTATAATTTTTTGAATTTATTATCGAATACTTTTATATTTTACGTTTTTATTCAAGAGGACTATAACTCTCAAGGAGTTAAGTTTTTAATTACAAAAGGATTTTCAATAATCCAATTCATCCATCCCCTCTTGGGTTTTGCTACAAACTCAGGACCAACAAAGCCAAGTCTTTGAGGATTGTGAGTGCCTCCTCGTTAGTTAGTTGGATGAATCAGTGACCAACAATTGAAGTTAAGACTTTTCTTATTGGTCAATTGAGTCTATTGAAGAAATTTTTGATGATGTCACCTTCTGTAATGTTGTGGTGCGGGCACTTGCACTATAAGTCTTTCATTCTCTCCCATGAGTTATAGATAGTTTCATCATCTTTCTAGATGAACTAATTGATTTCGTCCTTAATCTTCTCAGTCTTTATGGGTGGAAAATATTTCTCCATGAAAATAGTAGAAAGCTCGTCTCACATGGCAAAGGAGTCGGTTGGCAAAGAGAAAAACCACTCACTCACTCCATCATGCAGAGATAATGGAAAAAGTTGAATGCGTATGGCTTTTTTAAGATTTCTCGTACCTTAATTATGTTACCTAGCTGCAGGAATTTGGTAATGTGTACACTAATGTTCTCAGAAGAAAGTCCAACAAATTGGTCATGTTGAACCATCCAGATAAGTCTAGGTTTGAGTTCGAAGTTATTTACCCCAATTTTAGGTTTGACAATGTAAGACCTAAAGCCTCTAGTGCTTGGATGATTGCTGTCACTCAAGTTCATCCTCCTAGGTGGATCATTTGTTTTTTGCCTAGTCTTTTGCATGTTCTTATTGTAGTGGATTATTTCGATCTCTCATTATTCCTTATGAAGTTTTTTCTTGAAAAGATTATTATTTTTAGTATTCACGAACTATCCTCTTAAAAGTTCATTCTATTTCAAGATCTACAACAAAGAATTTTTCAACTACTAGTTTAGCAAAATTTCTAATATGAGGGTGCATACAATAATGACGATTTAATGATTAAGTAGAGCACCACAATCAAAATAAAAAGAAAATAGCAAAAGTAGAATAAAACAAAGAAAGAGATAGACAAAGTAGAAGAAAGAAGAAAAAGAAGTTTCTAAACTCAAAGTCTTGAGTAATGTTGAGTTCTTTGGCAATGACACTAAAATACTTATTTGGTTTTTTTTTTATAAGCACATAGGTCGTGAATTATAAGATTTAAAATATTGAACTCATAGGGAATTTGGTACTTAAAACTTTATTTTTAAATAATTATATCAAAGACCGAGTAAATAAAAAAATAAAAAGAAAGGAATAACAAGAGAAGAGAATATCGAAAACATAGAACAATGACTAGAAATCACAGGATAAGAGCACTTGGGGTTTAGGGTTTCACATGTAGTGCCTGTAATGGATATATGGTTTGGTAATTTAATCTAGATATTATGTATTAAAAGAGAACTAACTTAAATTATCCTTGACCTTCTCTAAAAATCTACAAGATATAATCATAATCTTCTTAACTACTTATTCGCATCAGATTAAATTAATTAGAATTCATTAAATTTATTGACAATTTGTGGAATTTCTCAAGGTTATTATGTCTACTCTCGTGGTCTAGATTTTTAGGTTTAATATATTGATTATTATATATTAAACTTTTGTCTTTTGGTTCCTTCACCAAATATATAAGAATCTTTGCTAAAGTACGAACTCAAATACCAAGTAAGCATTAAATTCACAACCTATTAAATTAACATATAATATCCTTCATAAATAAATCAAAACCACAATAATCTCAATATTATTTGCATGCTACATCCTAAACCCTAGATTAAATATTTCTCTTAGCATGTTTAAATAAAATCAAAATATAAAAAATATTATATCTTATATTCATCCCAAACAAGACAAATTAAAAGAAAAGAAAGAATGAAAGAAAATGAAAGCTTATTCATTGGAAATTTTAATGGTGTCTTGAACGCTTAAAGCTACCCACCGTCTCACTTTTTGCTTCACTGTCTTTACCTTTTCTCACTCCCAGACCTTAACCTTAGCTTTAAGGACATTCTAAGATGTCTTAGAATGTGTACAACAAGTTTATATAGAAGTCCCTTTGAAATTGTACAAATCGAGTCCAATGTAGACTTAAACTGCATGTCTAGAGCTCTACATGGTTTGAATTGTGCGGATGCCTAGATCGACATGGTTCCAACAACATGGTTCAAACCTTGCGACACTTTGGTGGTAGTGTTTTGCTCTGAAAATTTATCATTTTTTGCCCTGACACGCCCTAAATTGTGTTAAAATTTCTTCGATACGTTTTATGCCATTTTGATTACGATCCTTTTAATTTCTCTAGATCATCAAATGAAACATGTCTTAGTCATCATGATTTAACTTTCAAAAAATTGCGTGAGTTCTGCTTTAATTTCACCTGATTTTGCATATACCAGTCAATCATGAGCGTTTTGTGCTAAACAAAGTTAAATTAATCAATATATAATTCAAATAATCTCTATCACTCAAATTTTTATCAAATTATCATCTAAAATAAGTAGTATGAAAATAACTCAACAATGCCCAGAAGGAAAAAAAATGTTCCAAAAGAAGAAAACAACATGTCCTAAAGGGTAAAATTGAAAAAAAAATGAGGATCCATGTCGTTTTAAAGGTAAAAAGAAATAGGCTTACTTCTCAACCGTATCAAAAGAATTTTTATTGGAGGTTAAAATCAAATTAGTATTTTATTAGAAAGGATAAAGAGATTTCGTTGTTGTGTTGTACACTGAAATAAAAAGAATGAGAGAAGAAGAATTTTTTTGAAACATGTTCATTCGTTCTTACTGCTTCATTTTTTAATTTCATTTGTTGTTATAACTATTTAATTTTTTAATTATTTCTACATAATTACTCATATATTTAATATATTTATTTAAACTTTATTATCTTTATTCGTTATCATTATTACTATTATATCACATTATTTTTTCATATTTCAAAAACTTTCACAATAAGAATACGTTTGAAAAGTGATAAAACTTTTAATAAAAAGTTTTTGATGTAAAAATTGTATAATTGGTTGTAACGATATGATATGATCAGTCGTGATTTCATGAACCTGGGTGCATTTAGCTTTGCTGCACAACAAATATTCATTTTTAATTTTTTAATTTTTTTGCACAACTGTTAATCTAAGTGTATTTAACATGTGTATGATTTTTTTACTATTTTTTGGATATTTTTAGATTTTTTGGATTTTTAAAAACATTGATATTTTATAATTTTAAATTATTAAAAATGTCAATGATTTTAAAAAATAAAAATATCTAAAAATGGTAAAAATTGATATACATGTTAAATACTCTTAGATTAACAGTTGTGTAAAATAATTTTCAAAAAAAATAAAAATAAGTTAAATGCACCTTGGTATATTAAGTCTAATGTACCTGGGTATATTTAGGCATTGTCCTGATATGATATGGATAATGATGAGGAATAAAGAGAATAAAGTTAAAATACATAAGTTGCTTGTATAAGTGATTATATAGAAATAATTAAAAAGTAGAATAATTGTATTAAAAGATGTAAAAAATGCTTAATAGAGTAATCGTAGAGAGTAAAAAATTTTAAATTAAAAAGTTTTAGTTGAAAAAGTTTTATTATTTGCCAAACATACCTTAAAAATTTTCATAAAAAATTTTATTGCTTCTCAAATATTCATAATCTTTTATCAAGTACACTAAATATACAACATGTACTTAAATCACTTCCCTTATGTGAAAAGAGAGGTTTAGCACTACTCTTTTTGCTTCGTTGGGGGTAATGCACAGCCACCCAAATGTTTAACTTTCTGGTGGGCCAAATGGGATCCATAAACTCATGAATTTCTCAGATAATGAAGGTCTGTAATAAACGGCCCAGAAACTCGAACATGTGAAGAAGCGTGTCGACTGTCCATATCTGTACTCATATCTTCAAAGATCGAGCAATCTCGATCATCATTTGTGTTCGTTTGTACCGATTAACAGTTTTGAGTCAGATGAACTAAACGGTCTTGATTTCATCAGCAAAGGTAAGCAAGGGCAGCCTCTGTCCAGCAACTAAGTTGTTGAGTCCCTAAGTTGCCATGCCGGTTACCTACATGCCAAGATATGCCTTCTCCTCTTCCCTCAAAGACCTGAGAAGAACTAGGGAAAAAAAAGGAGGAACAAAAAAAACCAATCCCATCCATCCCTTCCTTTAGGCCAAGAAAGAGGGGTCCAAATCACTATCTATGGTCTGTGAATCTCTGCGGTGAAAAAACAAAACCCACTTGCAAGAATATTAATACGTAGAGACAGAAGAGCATAGCCTTCTCAGGGTCTCTTCCATTCTCTTCTCTCTTTATCTGGTTTCTGGTCTTTTTCCCCTGGATTCCTTGCCCTGGTCCTGGTCTGCCTACTTTTGATCGCCAAATCAAAATCGGTTTCTGGGTTATGTACAATCGGCTGTTTTGTAGTCTGGGTCGGTTTTATTTTGGGGAAATTTGGAGTCCTTGTTGGAGTTCTTGATTGTTGCCAGATCCGTGAAATCTCTGCCCTTACTGATTTTTTTTTTTTCAGGTTAATATTCTCCTCCTGTTGTGTCTTGTTCGTATGCTGCTGTTTCGTTGGACTCAGATTTTTTTTTATCAACTATATGATGATTTCTGATTTGGGTTTTTCTCCCAGCTAATGAATTCCGTAATTAAAGTAAATAAGGGACATTTGTTGGGCATTATTGTGTTTACTTGGTTATGGATGTGGATGCTGCTGATGAGATGTATATATACTTTTTCTGGGTTTTTTCTTTTCATACAACATTTAAAAAAAAAATTTTATCCAGCTATTTCTGTAATTTCTAGTTTTTGCATGTTCTGAAAGATCAAGCATTGATGCCTAAACAGGCGTGATTCTTTCATGCAGCCTTATTTGCCATATGACTGCTAAAAGAAACCAGTTTCTGTTTTACACTGAATTCTTTGTGTTGATTCACGTGGTTCTATATTCCTTATCGTGAGGTTTGTTTGGTTCCATCCAAACAGTTCTGTTTGTCACATTGAATGTATGTTTAAGCATGTATTTTGGCCTTGCTTTTGAAAGAAACATGAAGAACATTTGGTAAAGAAGTCAACAGCTATACTTGTAACGGGAATATAAGGAATTGCATATGAAGTTGCATATGTAATCTTATTATCCAGACATCAATATGCCAGCATGTGGTGTTAGCTGGAATCCACTTCCCTTGAAAGGTTGTCTCTGCCATTTTGACGAGGCTTAGTCATGAGTCAGTCTACCCATTGAATGGACGATGGAGTTATTTGTGTTATTAATGATTTAAAGTTAGATGTATGCTTTGGTTTTGACGGGCATCATAACTGGATGTTGCTGCTGGCTTCTTCCATTTCAGACTCTTGCAGCTAGTTCAATTGCATGTCACAAGGCACAATAAATTTACAGTGGTGACAACGAGGAGCACCTATTTGGGGCCTACATTAGGAGAAGATTTTGTTTAATTGTTTGTGCTTAGTATTTTCATTTCTTAATGAAGTTGAATCTTAATATACTCATGAAGAGAGAAGCAGTTGTAGGATGCCAATTCCTCAGTTTTAAACAATGGGTGCAGCATATGGAGTTAGGGACCAGGTGACAATGATATTTTGCGGATAAGATATTAAGAAGGCCAATGGTGTCCTTAAAATCTGCTTCAAGGATATCTAATTGTCCAGTGAATAGTGTGCTCTCTCTCTCTATCCCTATATAAGCTTTGATTCAAACAGGTGAAGTGCCTACTCTTACAATGTTCAATGTTCTTTGGCACCTTTGAATGGACTTTTGTCTAACATGGTTTGGGCTCTATTGCTACTTTTATCATTTAACCAAGACAATCTTCATTGATGTATAGAAAAATTATGACTAGTCAAGGTGAAGATTAGTTGTTCCTTTGCATGTTACAATTGCATACTGATAACGGTGCCATTATGTTCCCATGTCATGGGTATTTGTATTTATAATAATTTTAAAGTGTATACCTTGGTTTCCTGACTGGATCTCTTCTGGCTCACTTCTATCCTCTCTGCAGCTAAAACGAGTTTTTTTTTTCCATTGTTATGTTGACCTGTAAAAAATTAGGAAAGAGATTTTATAAGAAGGTTGAAAATTTCGATAATGTTTGTTCATATTTGAAGCAAATTTGTTAATGCTTGAATGTGTGACTGGTCCCTTGTCGCTTGTTTTCTGACTAATTTCCTGTTCTGAATTTTCTGATATTTTAGTTTGATCTTTAATGCAGTGGGAGATTGTTTTAAGTTCAATCTGTTGAGTATGCAATAAGGATTGTGCAATTTAGCTGAAGTTTTGTCAATTGGTGCACCAATTATACATGGGCTGAATTTGGGCATTTCATGGGAGGTGTAGATGATGATGAACCACCTTCGAAACGTGTGAAAGCATCCTCAGCAGAATTGAGGTGCCACTTAAACGACTTGTCTCTTACAGAGCCCATTGGCTCTCTAGGAGACACAATGGCAAGACCCTTATCTTCCAAAGGAAATGAAGAGATGGTTGGTTCAAAGGGAGTCATCAAAAGGGCGGAATTTGTTCGGATCATAACCAAGGCCCTTTATTCTCTTGGCTATGATAAAAGCGGTGCAATGCTTGAAGAAGAGTCTGGGATACCTTTACATTCATCTGTTGTTAATTCTTTTAGGAAGCAAGTTCTTGATGGGAACTGGGATGCAAGTTTAGCCATATTAAGAAAAATCGGTCTGCCTGATGAAAATTCTCTGAAGTCAGCATCTTTTTTGATTTTAGAGCGAAAATTCTTTGAACTTTTGGGAAAGGAAAGGGTAATGGATGCATTAAAAACTCTAAGATCCGAGATTTCTCCCCTTGGCATAAATGAGAAACGAGTACATGAGCTTTCTGGCTGCATTGTATCTCCCTCTCAGTGTGTATTGCTTGGCTTTGCTACGTGTGAGATTGCGACTGGAAGTTCCCGATTGAAGCTTCTTGAAGAATTGCAGAAGCTTTTTCCTCCCACAATTATGGTACCTGAAAGAAGATTAGAGCATTTAGTTGAACAGGCACTTAATGTGCAACGAGAAGCTTGTGTCTTTCATAACTCCTTGGACAGTACACTGTCATTGTACTCTGACCATCGGTGTGGGCAAGATCAGATTCCTTCTCATACTCTACAGGTTTGTTTCCAGACTGCTATTTGACATGTAGACTTGCTTTTGTTTTTGCTCTCTCTTTTGATTTGGTCTTCTCGATCCTTTTTCAGCAATTAAAAATTGGCATATGTTTGAACTTACTTTGTTACAAATGACTAGGTAAATGGGCAGTATTGGTATGTGATAAAATTTGTTATGATGCATGACATAAAAGCAAATAGCAAATTGACGCATGAGATAGCCTTGGGCAAATGAAAAACATGTAAGTTTCAAGTAAAACATAAATTCGTAAATTGCGCAGAGTGTGTATTGAATCTCATCTATGTCGTTCTTAACCAGGTACCTGATTATAGGAATTTCCAGGTAAAAGAGGTCATTGATAAAAGGCCAAATGAAGAAGATGAATGGATGCTTTCTGAAATTGCATTTAGAAGTGTCATGTTGGGACTGCTTTTCGGCTTCCCCTTTGGAGCTCAGACCTCTTTAGTTTTTTTCTTTTATAATTTCGCAGATTGGCCAACTACTATTTTAATTAAACTAATGTGCCTTATGGCATAAAAAAAAAAAAAAGAAAAAGAAAAAGAAAACACTAAGGAGTCTTATAGTATGATCCATTCTTTAAGTTGGTTATACATGCTATGGAAAGAGTAAAACTCTGATGACTGAGAATGTGAATATCTTGAACTAGTGGGCTATTTTCAGTGGAATGCATGCAGCAATAATGACCTTGAATTATACTCATAAAACCAGTAGGCTTGAGTGAAATTGTCATTCTGAAATCAAAATCATCGATAACAATTGCGTGCCTTGTGTGACCTATTATTTTAAGTTGTCGATCCTTGAGGCCTATTCTTTGTTATTCTGTTCAGCACAATCAGGTTGGATTTAATGTACATAGAAATTAACCTCTCCTTTTACATTATGGGAAGGGCGAAAGGGTGTATAGGATGCAACATTGAGCATACACTACTTATTGACATAAAAAGTTTTAAATTTAAAAATCAACAAAAAGTACAAGACAAATCAACAAACGAGAACAACTATTCCTAGGAAGAATGGATAAATACATTATCAGTTATACATGCAGAATACAGCATGATTACACATTCTTGCATATCTCATTAAATTTGTTTTTGCGTATTTTTAAGAATTTTAGGTCGCAATAAAACTATTTGTCAGGCCAATATGATAATCCATGTTATATGAGTTTTTAAGCAACTGATATTAGGGGTGAAAATTGAGGTGTCATATCGGGTCAACCCTGACCTTATTTTGAGGACTCCTTGTCCAACCTTATATTTTATATCAGGTTAGGACAAGATCAACTTGACCCTCATCCTACTTCAATAAGTCTTGGGTTGGCTATTCAAGTTGAACATGTGTGTCAATTGTAATAGTTTTAAGAATTTGTACACATATTGAATATAAAGACACATTTATGTTAAATTTATAGGTTGAATGCTTCAACATATTATTAATTAGTGAAAGTAAAATATCATTAATATTTTGAATTATAGGTGAAATACTAATAAATTTATAGGTGATCGTATATTTATATTAATAAATTCATATTAATTATTCAACATATGACTAAGTAATACTTCAACATATTATTAATTAATGAAAGTAAAATATCATTAATATTTAAATTTTTTTTTTTGATTAAAATTAATATTTTAAATTATACTTTAAATACTAATAAATTTATAGGTGATTGTAAATTTAAATTAATAAATTCATATTAATTATTCAACATATTACTAAGTAGAGAAAATAAAGCACCATTAACATTGACAAATTTGTGGGTTAAATTTGTACCTATCTTAAAATATTTTCATGCATGAGGCTGTTCAGGTTGAAGTGGTTTGAGACATGGTTGACCTGCACTGACCTGATTTAAGGGTATGGGTTTGAAATGTCAACTTGCCCCATAGAAACCAAAATAACCTGCCCCTAGAACCAAATTATCAATTCCGACCACGTCTAAGATAGGGTTAGGTTGGGGCAGGTCACGTTTGAATCTACACTAATTTTCACCAGTAACTGATATAATTTCTGATACCCATACGTAGAATCATGCAACATGATTGAAGTTAGTCAACAATTGAATTTTGGGCATAGCTTTTCACCTTGATTCATCTTATGAAGATATCGAAAAATGGTCTATTGATATTGTGGATGGTGAAAAAAGAATATTGAAAGATGTAAAGCTGTCGTGGAAAAAGGAATATAAAATGATGAAAAGTTTATTATGAGAAGCTGTTCAAGAGCAAAATTATAATTGGATGGTGCATAGATGGGGAGAACTTGGAAGCTTTTGGGACAGGTAAAATCCTGTAGTCAATTGGTGACATTGATATTGGTAGTTTGTATTAGCATGATTCACATCACTGTGGCCTGATTAGTATGCGTGTCAGATGATGGATGTTGACTGTTTCATGTTTTTATGCCTGATGGTTTTAGCTATGTTACGAGTGCTTTGGAAAGGGAGGAATGGTAGAGGATTGAGCTGCTTCATTCTTAGCTGAAAATCCTAGGGTTGTTTGGTGAGACTAAAAATGCAATATTAAGGTGGAGTCCACAAAAAGAAGTTTAAAGGAAGAGATGATAATATTAGTAGGATAGAGGTTGAGATGCACCATGGTGTAAATAGATGAACTAGATAGTTTTCTTTTTTTGCTTTTTTTTTTTTAATGCATAAAATTTTTTATAGGAATTGATGTGGACAAGATAAGGTTGTACGAGTTATTAGTGGTAGTTAAATGCTACCTCAAACGAAAGAGGGTGGAAAAGGGAGCTCTTCCACCTATTTTGCATATTTGGGACTCATAAACTCCATTTAAATAACATAAAATTTCTTTTTGAAAATATGTACCTTTTCTTTGAAAAAAACGCATACCTGCATCGATATAAATTGTGAACAAACCCGTTTGCTGAGGTTCCATCAAACTCTGTTAAATAATTCAGAATACCAAAAGTGCCCTTAAATTCTTTCAAGTGTGGAGTCCTAGCATCCAAAAGAGTTAGCTGTTGCCCTGTCAATGTCACAGCCGATTGTCTATTGAACCAGCCATCTTAGCTAACTGAAGTTAGAAGCCCAATAATGCAAAATGGTGTAAAAGGCCAAAAGCTCCCTTTTACACTACAGACAATAACATTTTTATGGAGGTGCAAATATACTCCCTTTGTTTGAAAATTAGATATGTCCACATAGAAAAAAAATTCACCCCTGTTTGGTAGGATTTCATCTAACCCAAATTTAAAAAAATACCAACTTTTGATTAAATTCTTCTTCTCACTGCAAAGCCAAGAATGGTTGCTGCTGCTATGTCAATGCTGCTGCCAACTGTCCTTCCAAACATCTGTTTGAGCTAAGTGGATGATTGGAGCTGATAGTCTTTGAGATTACAAGGCTTCTACAACTGGATTTTTCCAACTGCTATGTAAATCATGCCATTGGATGCAGGGGCATGATTTGTCAGCAAGGTGTTGCTAGTAGTGTGACACTGTAATTTGTGTTGTGTGGTGCTCGCAAATGGTGCTGGGTACCAATGAGTGTTGCATTGTAAGTTGAGTGGTTTGTTGGGTTCCTTTGAAGTTGTTGAAACCTAGGATCAGCTGGAAAACAGCTGCTAGTGGTTTTTCCCTGGAGTTGGTGGCTGGATGAAGTAAGTGAGGGGCTGCAATTTGGGGGAGAAAAGAAGTGGAACAATCATGATGGTGGACAAATAGGGCAGATTTAGGTGGTGAGTTTGGTCACAGGTGAAAAAGGCAACTGCTGGCATGGTGCTACAGCACTGACAAGGAGAATGAAAAGGGTGTAAGAAACATTGCTGCTTACTGGAGAAATGGAAGATAATGAAACAGTATGCTGGTGCATTGCAACAAACTGAAACTATGGGAAAGAAGAAGGGTTGGGAGGACATTTTGGTTTTTGTACGGGTGTGAAAGGAATCCTAATGGGGAAATGGGTATTTTTTGCAATTTATGTCAAACAATATGGTTTATTTGCTATTTGTAGGGGAGTATATTTGCATGTTGATGAAATAATGTGGGTGCATGTGCAAAAAATCCTAAAACAAAAAGTGCTAGTGTTTTTTCCTCTCAGTTATTGTATTAACATATTTTAGCAGCCCTTGACATTAAGGCTTTATATGGCCCAGTTGGGTGTTTGGCTTCTGCATGGTGAAATAGGGCTTCTTCGGATGCTAAATTCAAAAGCTTTTAACAGTCAGCGCTTTTGATGGTGTTTTCCATCTGAAAGCTAATTGTTAAACAAAACAGAGTTTCCATCTAAAAACTAATTGTTGAACAAAACAGAATTTCCAGCTAAAAGTTTTCATCCCAATCACGTACTGCACGGCCAAAGGAAGCTTAAGTAATTATCATCTATTTTATCCTTTATTCTCTATTTGTCTTCTCACCAGGTATATTTCTTTTGTCTGTCTTTTTTTTTTTTTTTTAGTTTTGACCTATATCTGAAAGCTTCATCTGTCTCTCCTCTAACCTTTTTCACTTGTGGAACAGGTGTTGGAAGGCCACCTTGATGAAGTATGGTTTTTGCAGTTCTCAAATAATGGAAAATATTTAGCTTCATCATCTAATGATCTCTCTGCTATCATATGGGAGGTAGAACCTTCATCCATAATCTCCTTCTTATGTTGTTAAAATTTCATTTTCTTTGCTTTTGATACTTCCACTCAGCTTCTTTTGTTTCTTATGTGCTGTTATTAATGGTCATTAACTTTTGTTGTATGTAATACTTGAATGCAAATTCAACTTCTTCTGGAAAGTACATTGCCTGGAAAGCTGGATTTAGCACAAGCTTATGTTCAACCCTGTCATTAGGCCCCTGTCATTTCATGCTTAAATACACAGTGGAGAGTGCCTGTTGCTTGAGACATTTACTTTGGGTTAACAAGACATCTATTTAATAATCTTTCAGTGTGTAGAATAAGCAGCAGAATTCTTCCTAGTTTGAGCATCCTTCGGTACATGGATCTTATAATCTAACTTCATACGTATCTTACAATCTAAACTTCTTATTAAGGTTCTTATACGGATTCTTAAGACATGGCCTAGTTCAAGGTTAAAACAATGTTTCAGCCACTAAGAATCATCCAATACTTTGTTACTTGGTCGAGCATTGGCTTTGTGATCTTAGTTCTGATAATCGCGAACATTCAAATTTTCTTGATGGTCCATGGTCCTGGAGAAGCTTATTATTATTATTTGTGTTTCATGTTAGTTCTCTGAAATTAGAAAGGAGAAACCAAATGGGTTATATTCTTTCAATGTTCTTTTTTTGTCCAGATTATATCATGCGTGATGTGTTTTGTATTATGTTAAAGAAGAGTAGAGAAAAAAATTGTGCAGAAAAATTCTGAGAAGGTGACAGAGCAATGTGATAGAGGTAATAATTAGGAGTAAAGAGAATAAAGAGAAAATAGATAGGGCAGTTATATGGGAAATTTTGTAAAAATGACTGGATGTAGATGTAGTTATAGAAAAAGTAGGTTAGTTAAGTAATTAAGGTGTTAGTTATATCAAAAGGTGTGTGGGAAGGGATGGAAATGTTTAAAAATTTTTTACTGAGTACCAGATGGACTCTTAATGCATCTGTTTCAGCTCTTTCCTCTCTATTTTTTTTCCCTATGGAAAGTAGTCAGTTTGATTGAGAATCTCAGATATCAAATGCTCTTCTATGGAATGAAATAGACACAGGTTCCTCAATGCTGATGGATACTGGATAACATATTTTAAGGAGCATTTCCCCTTTTTTTTTTTTTAATCTTGGTTGAAGCGTCTCACTCTCCTTGTATTATAGTAATCCATTTCTTAGTCAGTAAATCCACTCATTTCTCCTATTTTAGGTTAATAAGGATGGAAGATTGTCATTGCGGCACATGTTAACTGGTCATCAAAAACCTGTTCTGTCCGTATCTTGGAGTCCTGATGATTGTCAACTTCTAACTTGCGGTACAGAGGAGACTGTTAGACGGTGGGATGTTTCCTCTGGAACATGCCTGCATGTTTATGAGAAAGCTGGTGTGGGGCTGATTTCCTGTGGCTGGTTCCCTGATGGGAAACGAGTGTTTGCTGGTGTGTCTGACAGGAGCATCTGCATGTGGGATTTGGATGGGAAAGAGCTGGAATGCTGGAAAGGACAGCGGACACTTGCTATCTCAGACATGGCTGTTACAACTGATGGGAAGCGCATTATAACTATGAGTAGGGAAACTGCAATTCTGTTGTTAGATAGGGAAGAAAAAATTGAGAAGCAGATAGAGGAGGAGCATACAATTACTTCATTTTCTTTATCTAGAGATGATAAGTACTTGCTGGTTAATCTTGCAAACCAGGAGATCCATTTGTGGAGCATAGCAGGTGATGTAAAACTCGTTGGCAAATACAAAGGTCACAAGCGGTCTCGGTTCGTGATTAGGTCTTGTTTTGGGGGATTCGAACAAGCCTTCATTGCTAGTGGCAGTGAGGATTCACAGGTAACACTTAGTTTCTTTTCACTCCCATTCTTTTTTGATTTAAAGTTTTGTTACACACGGACACAGGTTAAGCAAATGTGTAGACAGGTTTACATCCCTTCCTTGGATATACTTTTTCCTGATTTTACTGAAGTTTTTCGTGCATGCTAGTTAGATGGCAAGCAAGCATGGCTCAGGATCACTTTCTAGCTGCTTTATTTAAGCACTTGTAGGTTAATAAAAGTAAAGCTAGAGTGCAACTCAGGTCAGTTTAGTTTAGTTCTTGGTCCACCATACCTATGCTAATATTTTTTAGTCTTACCCTACCCTATTCAAAGTAGCTTTGGTTCTTTGTTGACGCTACCCATGTAAAGGCTGGGATGGTTCAGTTTTGTAGTAACAAATTTAATTTTGTCAAGAATCAACATCACATATTTGCATTTTGCAATGGTAGTTTATATAATTGTATGAAGTATAAACAGCATACAGTTACGATAATAGCAAATATAATTATATACACACCATATATTTGTAAATGGTGACAAATAAAATATTATACTCTGATCAGATGCACTTTATGCGCATGATATAAGGTTTTGCATTTTTTTTTTTTTTTTGATATTATTTCTGGTCCGTGTGAGGTTGGGAGGTGGAGCAGGAGAAGCGCATGACTCTATTTGGAGGTGGAGTTAACTACAACAAATAGGATTTATTTTACATATATAATCAACATAGAAATCAGGTATTAATCATATTTTCCTCAATTAAATTATTTGCTAAAGAAATTACTGTTATAGCATTGTGTTTAGCCAAATATAGTCAGTAGGTAAAAAATACAACCATTAATTAATAGTGTTACAATTGGGTGAAACTTGGGGTGTGTTTGGTAATGTGAGTTGCGTGGGAAGCGAGAAAGGGAATTTTTTGAAAAGTGTGAGAATAATGTGATATGAAAGGGGTAAAGTGGGAATAAATAGAGTAGTTGTGTAAAAAAAATGATTGGAATATAGGGGTAAAACTGACAAAAGTAGGGTAGTTAGGTAGTTCAGATGTCAAAATTTTTTAAAAAAAATGTGTGGGGAAGAGGGAGAATCACTTTCCATTTAAGACTATTACCAAATGAAGTATTAGGTTCACATGAAAATTTTGCAGGGACTTCTTGGATGAAGTCCTCTATGACGATGAAATCAATATTCAACTGGTCACATTGTTTAGCATCATCTATTTTATCATGGTACCCTAAATCGTTTGAATCAGTGTCTTGGGTGAACCGTACTTGCTTTAAAATATATAATTATGTACAAATTATGAAAAATATTTGCATCTATTCAATATGCATTAGAATGTTATCGTAATACAGAGAACCATTAATCCACACAGGAATAATGTTTTAGATGGTTTGGATGTTGAATTATGACTTTGAAGTTCGTATATAAATTAAACAATTTTTTAATGTTGATTTTACACCTGCCTTAGATGGGGCCCATATTGATGTTTGATTTAGATATAACTTGGTTTCTGAGTCATAATAATAATAATAATTCTAAATATAACGAGTGAAGTAGATTTCACACCATTATCAAGGTGTGCCAAATTTATGAGGTTTCTACTGACATTTTGGTGGGTATTGATTCCTCAGAATCAAAACCCTAATTTATACGAGTATGATTCTAATAATGTTTGTCCATTTGGTCATCGTTATTATCATCATCATCATAAGCTGTTTTCCGCCTATATGGGGTCAGCTGTGTGGATTTTTGTGTGTGATTGTTGACAATCATAAATTAAGTTTTCAGAAATCTTTAACGTTTTCATATCTTGTTTAATTTCGTCTATCATGTTTTTCTGGGTATTTCTCTCATTCCGTTTCTACCTTCTACTTGAATGAACCCAACTGTCCTGATTGGTGTCATTAGACTCATTTCAGGCATCCGTTTAACATGTCTAAATCACCATAGTCTGTTTTTCTTTATTTTTTTATCTGTTAACCCCTTTAAATTATCTTGGATTACTTTATTTCTAATTTTATATGTTCTTGTTGACCACTTATCCACCTTAACATTCTCATTTTGTTATACTCATTACCGCGTATATGATTTTTTTTTTATTTTTATTGTGCAATAGTCTACCTCATAGAGCATAGCTGATCTAATTGCTATCTTTTGAAATTTTCTTTTTAATTTGATTAGAATTCAACAATTACATAAATTTCCTGAAGTACTTCATTGTTTCTTCTATCTTGCTTAGATTCTATTTATAATTTCTTTCTCAATTTTTCCATTCTCTTGAACTATTGATCCTAAATACTGAAAGTAATCAGTTCTAGCATGTGTGGTTTTTCTTTAATAACATACTGGAATGAAACTGGAAAGTAATGAGGCAAAAGTGGAACACATTCTACAAGAAGTATCTTATTTGGTTTTTCCACGATTAATTCTTAAATATTTCAGTTTTATTTATTGATCAGACCTGCAGCTTTTGTTCTGGATTGAGAAAAGCACTGAACTGACTGAATTTTCTCCATTCCCATACAAGATTCCATCTTCTAATACATTACAAATCTATTTTTCCTCATTGTATTTCCTATCTTACTAGCACATGATTTGGCATATACCTCCTGCACTATAATCCAATTTCCCATTCCTTAATCCCAAATTTCACCAACAGAACAGGTCTTCTTTTTTGAATTTCGTACCTGCTTGATGGTTGGGTCTTGCAGGCAGCTCTCTTCTGTCTCTGTATCTGAGGTTAAATCCGTCTGCCCAGAGGAAACAGTTCACTCCAATCAAGCAAAATGGTGGAAAATTTCTCATCAATATGGGACTCAATTATTACATTTATCCAAGGAAGCATTTGATGTTTATATATGACAGTGTTTAATTTTCGGTGTTGACTCGTTTTATGTCAGGATCTGGGCATTTTAGTTTTTCATCCGATTAATGCTTATCCTTTTTGTGCATTAGTGCTGTTTGACACTTCAATGTGTTTTTGAATACCAGTGATAGAGCTAGCAAGTTTAAAGGGAAAGTTAGCAGATATACATTTAAATATGAACATCACCATAATTGTTGCCCTTTCATGTTTACTTGCCCTGAGAATTCAGTACTTGCACATCTCCTGAAAAGCCTCGTATTACCCATCCCTCCCTCCTTTCCCGTCTCTCTTTGAAATACCACATCAGAAAGCGATGTATGCCTCATTTGAGGGCGTGGGCCTTGACCATGGTAGTCCCAAGTCTATGGAAAAAGTGGCTGAGCATGGCCAAGTGCAGATTGGCTGCAGAGAAGCACAAATACTGTTTGTCAGTGATAAAGAGCAGATAGAATCAAAGGGAGTTTACAAATTACAACACGCTAGACATGTAGGCACAAATGTCTAGGTCGACATTCATAGAGTTTTCATGAAATCAAAAGCCAGTGTTCCTCGTTAGTAAGAAATTACTTAAAGATGCAAGGATGATTATTGGAAATATGACTATCTGCATCTGCCTTTCTCCCCCATGCTTTTGTATTTTTCCAATTTTACTTAACAATTATTTAGGTGCCAAAAATGCCGTTTATGAACCCTTTTTTTGCAAAAGCCAAGAATGCATTTGCCATCACAGTTGTGATTGGAGCCAGTAATGACATCTTTAGATTGTATCCCACCTCATCCTGATGACAAGTAAATCAAAATTTCACGTCTTCCAGGAAGCCTAACAGATGTTGACAGGTGTATTTTTGCAAACAAAGTTTAAAAATGGGCATCTTTTTTCCAGAATAAATCATTATGCATTAAAAATTGCAAATTTGCAAAAGCATGGGAGGTAAATGCAAATATTTCCTTGGAAATACAGTTAAAGGGGTAAGTTTTGATGTTCCTTAGCTTTGCATGGTGTATCCATAGTCCAAGACCACCCCCATTGATCACTTATATGTAGAACCAACAAAACTGTCACAGAAATGATATTTTCCTGCAGTCCAGGTGACTTTGCTTTTCATCCAAGGAAATTTCACTGTTATATCATTTTTTCTGGCAGTTTGGCTTACATGCTGAATTCCAGATGCAAAAATTGCTTTTGACACTGTTGCATTCATTCTTATTTTGTGTGTAAACCACGACAGTATGGCTATAATCGAAATTCGCCATGGTTATCTGAACATTATTCTTCAGCACCAAAAATAATAGTTGAAGAGTGGTTTGTAGGTTTGGGCACACTTTCATGACTGCTTCAGCAGTGCTTCGATAAATGACCTATCATTTTTCATATCCCCTAGTATTAATGAGCATAACCCCAGCAATCAAAGAATTTGGATTATGGACTCTGCTTTTATAAAACCCCTATTCTATGTAACTCTCTTCATTTCAAATATCTTGATGATTAATGGAAAATTTACTTGTTCTATTGTATTTAATATCATTTATATTATGATGGAAATTCTTTCATTTGTTTAGTATATGACCCCCCATTTATAAATGTGTAAAATTAATGTAATAAAATGATTTAATACTAAAAAAAATTTAATTAGTATTTTCAACATTTAAACCGTCTAAAATATTACTACCATGTGGATAAATGATTGTATAAAATATTATTACATTCTAGCATATATGTGAATGGATCTAAGCAGTTTCCTTGATTTACACATGAATATACATTTTTGAGTAAATGTGGCCTATGCACATATTTGATTTGGATGAAACTTCTTTTAGTTAAACAAATGATGTTAAATTCAATGAATGGACTGAATTTTGCATCAATTATCAGTATCTTAACAATGGAGCCGGTTATACGAAATTGCTTCTATGTAACCTTGTTACATAGATCTTTCATGAAACACAGTGGAATATTGGATGGCAACTAGCAAGTGGATGCCACTGCACGTTCTGCACTTGCACCTTGAGTTGTGATGTCCTATCTAGCCAAACTGTACACAGATTCTTGGTGTGGCCAAAAGCACAGGGGTCATTATCAGTGCTTGTTTCCACATGAGTACAATGATGAAGAATGATTGTAGATGCCCAATTCAGCGTCATTGCTTGTTTGCTTTTGTTTTTGTTTTTGCTTTTTTTTACCTCTGTTTCTTTAAGAAACTGCCCTATGATCTTGCTCCTATGATGCTATGGAATTTGGCAGGTCTACATATGGCACAGAGGGACAGGTGATCTCATTCAAGCATTGCCAGGGCATTCTGGTGCTGTCAACTGTGTTAGTTGGAATCCAACAAATCCACACATGTTAGCATCCGCTAGTGATGATCGTACAATTCGTATATGGGGACTAAACAGGCCAAATCTGAAGCGAAAAGAAACTTACAGTAATGGTGGGACCCACCACTGCAATGGAGGTACCAAATCTTGACTGATTTACACAGCCATCAGATACAAAGCCTGTCAGATCGTTCACTGCATATGTAAATTCTTTTCCCTTTTCTTGGCACTTACAGCAAACGAACATGTAAATGAAATGCTTTCAGTCTGCCAATAAACTCTGTTGTGACCATTCTTTTACAATTTATTTTCTTTCTTGAAATTTGCTCTGGCAAATATGATGTTGGTCTGGGTATGTGTTGGTCTGTTGTAGCACACTGTTTGCACGAACCATTCATTTCTGGGGGAGGGAGACAACGAGATTTCTGTCATTGAAAGCTTGTTGCATTATCTGCCCTGGTCCTTGAATTTCGTTTTCTTTTCTAATCAATTTCATGAGCATGGCAGACTTGAATTCATGGCCGCAACTTGACAAGGGGGGAAGTGCTGAGCGGATGACCTGGGAAGATGCAATGATGGCGCACGACTTGTTTGTTCCAAATTGAAAATTAATGCTTTACATCAAAGTAATTATGAAATTTTACTACATTGCTAGGGCTGAGTTTTGTGGGCCGATCAATGTGTAAGTTTTCACCTTATGCTACTGTGTGCAATCGAATGATGATCAATAGCTGAAAGTTCCCGAGCATGGAAGAAAATTACTCCTTTGTTGAATGTGAAATTGTTCCTTGTGTAGAGAGTTTGATTTTAGGTTCATGGGTTCTCTGAAGCCCCTCCCACCTTGTCACTCATTTGCGCCACTGAATGTCTACTAGCAGTACACGAGTTCGCAGCACATTACCAGTCTCCTCATCTCTTTTTAGCTGAATGTCTTCTTCCATCTTATTTTTATTTTCCTTAATCATATAATCTGTATAATCTGCATTAAACGTATTACCTAGAAAATAATACCAAAATTTTTAAAAATACTAAATAACATGTTTCAGAAGCCTATTAAATTTTCATTAAATCATTTTTTCGTTGTATTTTTTTGTTACGATCTTAATCAATATTTTTTATTTGCATTTTGATTTATTAAATAGGCACAAAATAAACAGTATGCTTTATAATTTTTTATAATAAATGCACAAAAACATTAATTTAGAAAAATTAGCTCTCGTGCACCTTTTTTGTAAATGTAGTTGGTGGCCAAATTTTAAGTATTGAGCACTATTAACGAGGTGCATTTTGCACTTATTTTTCTCAGCCATTGCTCTAGACCAAAAAATGATTTTAATTCAAAAATCTTATAATATGTAAATAGAAGGTAATTAACAGGTAATTTTAATTACTTGTCCCGCTAGTAATTTTTTTTGTTTGTTTCAACATTATTAAGCACTATAAATTGTATTTAATAAACGCATAACGGGCGCATCAATTCCATGAAATTAGAGGGTGGTACACCCTTTTCTAAAACATGATGGGTGGTCAAAAATTTTAAACACCGAACATTGTTAATGAGGTGAGTTTTGTGTTTGTTTTTATCACCCCGTATTGGAGACTTGGAAATAATTTTAATGCCCAAAGTGTTAGCATAATATCAAAACGAGAGTTAATTAACTGATAATTTTAATTACCCGTCACACTAGTAATTTTCTTTATTGGTTTACAATTTATTATGCACCAAATAAATTATAGGTACAAATTATATTTAATAAACACATAACAAGCGCATCAATTGAGAAAAATAAGGTGGTGTGCACCTTTTTTTAAACATGGTGGATGGTTAAAAATTTAAGCATTGAACACCGGTAATAAGATTCATTTTGCACTTATTGTTCTGTGGGTACTAGAGAACCAAAAATAATCGTAACACCCACAAATGATCATAATAGCCAAATGCTAGTTAATTAACTAGTCATTTTAATTACTCGTCCCACTACTATTTTTTTTTTTGGTTTTAGGGTGCTTTTGGCATTTGCTGAAACTCGTTAGGGAGCGTAAAATTTTGCAAAGGGAAGGGGCGAGCGTGAAAAGTTATCATTTCAAGAGGTACACATGTGGTGGGAAAGGAGGCTCCGAACTAGAGCATGGCAGGCATAGGCATCATGGCTCACCTGCGTTGTGCCACACGTTCCATTTTGATGCAATCAAGCGCTGGAGAAATTCCTGAAATGTCACAGCAAGTAACGGCCATGCGTAATTTTGGAATGGGGTGCATTAATTACGGGGACCGAACGTTGCATTACATCCTGTCCTGGTTGATGTTTTTTTAACCCATAAACCCATCAAAAAATTTTCATTGACACCAAATGGACCCTTTATACTCATGTGCATTCCGTCTGCACGAAAGCTACCGTGCAGACGGCTCATCCGGCCGTCTATTTCGGCGGGATAAATCCTGTCCGTCGAGAGCTGGTGTGCGTGTTGCGTTGCGTTGGGCGGGGCGTACACACGGATATGTTGGGAAAATTTTCCTGCTCGGCAGCAAAACACGAAAACAGAAATCCCGCCTCCTCCTCTTTGGCGTCCCTCGTCCCTCCTCAATCCCTAAATTCCGGCATCCCCCCACCCTCGTCCCTCCTCAATCCCTAAATCCCGGCATCCCCTCCTAAAGAATCGCACGGTTCCTCAATCCCATAATCACGCAACGGCACGCAGCACGCAGCGGCAGCAGCACCCGTCCGTCCGGTGACCAGCGAGATAAAGGCTGTGCCTTCCTTTATCGATCAACGCATAGCAGGCAGGCAACAGTTCCTCATTGAGTCGGTGACCAGCAGCAGCAGCAGCTCTGGCCCCAAATCAGCTCTAGCCTCTGGCGACCAGCAGATCCAGCGATTCGCATATCCGGCGAGGGTGAGTTGCAATCTTATTAATACTATTAAGTAATGAATGCAAATGATTTCAATTTTTTGGTGGATAGCTAGCCGAACTGGAATTTGATTTTTTTCTTAT
>JAXCLR010000092.1:25845194-25860680 GCA_035584095.1 Annona squamosa
TTCTTCTTCGCTGTTGAACTCTTGTCCAATAGTTGGGGTTAACTCGTGACATGCTTGAGGGGTAAAAGTTGTCAATGAAGTGAAGGTCTGTCCACTTCCTTTAGATGACATCTCAAATTCATTTTGGGCCATACTATTTCATGTTCTCATCTCACTACATTAAAAAATGGAAATATATCATTTAATGGAAAAAAAGAAAAGTGGGCTAACAACTCTCTGTTAGAATGATAGTTGGGATCTCACTGCATTAAAAAAAGGGCCAACAACTCTCTGTTAGAATGGTCTGATCCGCATGCGGATTATAACTGCGCAGTGAAAGTACCTCCCATCCGCATCAGAATCCGCATACGGATTTTCGCGTGAGGGAGATGCGGATGGGAGGTACTTTCGCTGAGGAGTTATAATCCGCATGCGGATTTTCACGTGAGGGAGATGCGGATGGGAGCTATTTTGTTGCACATTCAGAATCCGCATGCGGATTTACGGAGAAGACGAGATAAGAAAAAAATCAAATTCCAGTTCGGCTAGCTATCCACCAAAAAATTGAAATCATTTGCATTCATTACTTAATAGCATTAATAAGATTGCAACTCACTCTCGCCGGAGATGCGAATCGCCGGATCTGCTGGTCGCTGGAAGCTGGAGCTGATGTGGGGCCGGAGCTGCTGCCGCTGCTGGTCACCGACTCAATGAGGAACTGCTGCCTGCCTACTGTGCGTTGATCGATAAAGGAAGGCACAGCCTTTATCTCGCCGGACAGACGGTGCCGCTGCCTGTTGGTCACCGGACGGACGGGTGTTGCTGCTGGGAGCTGCTGCTGCTGCTGCTTGCTGCGTGATTATGGGATTGAGGAGGGATGAGGGTGGGGGGGGGGATGCCGGGATTTAGGGATTGAGGAGGGACGAGGGATGCCAGAGAGGAGGAGGAGGCAGGATTTCTGTTTTCGTGTTTTGCTGCCGAGCGGGAAAATTTTCCCAGCATATCCGCGTGTACGCCCCGCCCAACGCAACGCAACACGCAAACCAGCTCTCGACGGACAGGATTCATCCCGCCAAAATAGACGGCCGGATGAGCCGTCTGCACGGTAGCTTCCGTGCAGACGGAATGCACATGAGTATATCCCTATATATATATAACTAACGCGTCAACTAAGAAGAATGGGTTGGCGTTCATCTTTTTTTGAAACATGGTATTCAACCCAAAATTTTATTCATTGAACACCATTAACACCATTGTATTTGGCGCTTTTTTTGTCACCTTATATAGCAGAATTGAAAATAATTTGAGCTACCTAAAAGCTTTTCATAATATCTAAACAACAGTAAATTAATAAGTAATTTTTATTACCCGCCCCACTGGTAATTTTCTTTGTTGAATTCAAAATTATCATGCACCAAATAATTTTTATTAATTGAAAATAAATATATCTGAGGTGAAAATAGTGTAATATCCACATGAGAATGTTATTTGACTGGTAATTTTAATTAGTTGACCAAAAAATAATGCTTTTCTTAGTAAGGGCAATATCAAATGTTTTCTACACGAATAAAGCAACATGATCACAATTTTTATTTTGTAACCTGTATGGTTGACATGAAAGCAATTTGAAGTAGGAAAAAATAATTTTTGTGTAAGAACGTTATAGTGCTAACAGTTTGGACTGAGCCGCAAAAATAAATTTATTTTTAACAAAGGTAGGATGGAAATTGTTAAGAACCAAATAAATTACAAGCACAAATTTTTATTCAGCACCTAACACAATTTACTAAAAAATATGGGAAAAAATTATTTAACGGGCAAATTTAATTGGTCACATAAGTAATTTTATTTAGAATATGCATGGTATTGAAGTTATCGATCCCAAATAAATTACATTCACACATTCCATTGGTACTTGTAGTGTTGACCCAAAAATAATTACATTTTAGAGGAAATTTTTTAAATAGCAATGATAAGGCCTTAAAAACCGAGTAATTTTAATTGTTCATCCTCCGCATAAATTCATTTTTAATAAGTGTGGCTTCAAAATTATAAATGATCAAATAAATTAGTTGTAAAAATTATATTTGGCACCCTACATCATTGACCTAAAAAGATAATGTGTAAATGACATATGAAAATTTTAATAAATACTTATTCACTGAGCAAATTTTATTTGGCCATTATCCTGAAAAGACTTTCAATGCTGGATAAATTAATTTCTGTCATTTAAAAGCTCTATTCGATATTCGGTTGTCGTTAATTAAAAATTAGATGACAACTATGTGTGTTGATAATATTAAGGGTGTGTTTGGTTGGACACAAAAAGTGTCAATTGAAACTTTTCAATCTTCATAACTATTATATTTTTTAATTATTTTTTCATATTTTTATATATAAACAATTCTATTTTTAATCATTTCTACACAATTACCCATATAAAGAATTTATCTATTTTAACTTTATTCTTTTTACACCTCATCATTACCTCTATCATATCATATTATTTGCTATCGACATGGTGATTTTATCCTGGAAACTTTTCATCAACAAATTTTATCTAACGGAGCCAACGTGGCCTCTTTTTTTTTTTCAGGTATTTTAGCCGAGAGCACCCTACTCCATTCCAGCCAGCACCTTATTCTACCTTGACAGCATGATTCAATGCACACTCCATTCCCTCCAGTACCTCGCTCTTCCCTCTAAGCATCATTCAATGCACGACACAGTTTTTTGATAGTTTTTGCGATCCATCTCACTGTCTTGCTCAAAAACCATAGATTGAAATGGAGCTATGATGTTTGTGTCCTTGCTTGGGTAAGTGCCGATAAGCTTTAACGAAAGGAGCATGGACTCTCAAGGCATTCGTCTGCTCGAGGAAGAAGTGTCATGTATTCGAGAAACTGTCAAGGTAATTAAACCCTTGTATCCCCTACATATCTCAAAGGTGAAGGTAGAACATATCAGCTGGCTAATATGGATGCTCATGTCTCATTAATGATTGTAGTCTTTTCTAGAAGTGCTTATCTTGTTTATCTCTCATTAATGATTGTAGTCTTTTCTAGAAGTGCTTATCTTGTTTATGTTGAAATGGAGAATGAAGAATCATGTATTGAAGTCCCAATGGACCACATTCCATAAGGCAAAATTTTCCACATAAGTCAGAATGGAGAATTGTGCATTGAATATTAAATGCAAATTGAGAGCGTCGTGTCCACTCCCTTCACATTTTCTTAGGTATCTATAGGTATCTAACACAACTAAACATTCCTTTTTTTAATTTTTTGCAAAATATAATTTTTTAGCTGCCTGCATACTTTAGTCCTTGGTCTATGACAATTACAACTTTTAGGATCGTGAACCCTATAGACCTAGATATTTTGTCTCTATAATGATGGATATGCTTTGAAAAAGTCATCCAATTAAGACAGGAAGCACATTTCGATCACCATAAGAAAACGTTTTTCTCCCATGCTCTACTTATCAACCGCAAGCTCATCCTGTACAAGGGTAAGTAAGAAATTAAACAAGAAATCTTTGTCATACACTATGAAATCAAGCACATGCAAAAGCATAATTATGAATTCATAAAAAAAATTACAGTCAAACGCAATATCATTCTGTAATGGTAAAACTCTCTAAGTACTAATAACTTGTTTTCCCTTTTAAAAATTCATTTGATGTACAGGAATATGTAGCTTTTTATTATTACTAAGTTTTAGGCGTATTTGACATTGAGTAAAAGGCTATGAGTATGAATGAAATTTTTATAAGTGATACATTAGAATATTTCAAAATTTTGCAATTTCAGGGCTGGGGTGTGAAATTTGCCCAGAAAACCCCTGGGGCAAGATCTTGAAATTTTTAATTTACATTTCGTGACATTACTCAAGGCAAGGAATATTATACTGTATTTTGGACTTGTTGTTCAATGAAATGATTTAATATTAAAAATGCTATTAGACAAAATTATAAAATATAACATTTTTAAAATTTTACAGAAATAATTAAAACATATTATTTCAATCAGAGTTAAAAATATAAACATTTAAATATTTTAACCATTAAACATACTAAATGATTATTTTGAGATTGCTTTGGGGAATAAATAAAGGTGCAAATTTTATTGGGCGGACTGAAGCCACGCTATCCAGCGAGATATTTTTGAGGATTTTAGTTTCATAATTTGTTAATTTCGGTTGGATGTTTGGTATAAGCTCAAACTAAAATTGAAAAGGAATGTCTCCGCTTGGTAGAAAACTTATTGCAAAATAATTGTGCCCGAATCGGAAAAATAGTGAATTTGAGAAAAGACTGAACATGGCATCGATGGGTATAGTGTGCATTTGCTTGTAATTTTTGTATATTATCTATGGTAATTATTTTGAGGAGAGATAAATATTTTATATATTGAATATTATAGCTAATATGTAATGTATAAAAAACTATACAAATGCAATAATATAGTCTTTATATGTTGGATGAATTTGATTGACACTCCTTGTATTCTACGACCACTACGACCTTTATGTACAGTTACGGAAGAAGAAAAGATAAGTTATAGGAATTATAAGGTGTATTTGGGATGGACAATTATACATTATTATCATGATATATATGCAGAAAAGAAAATTGCATCTCGTGCCCATCTCATAGCAATATTATTCAACTTGTGATCCCCAATTTTGTTTCCCCCGTATAGTGCATTTATTACGGTTGATTTTCTTTAGTTCCATGCTATTTCCTTTTTATTATTATTTTTTTGATAACGGGTCTACTCTATACCTACCCTCTTTCGATTTGAAAGGGAGTAGAGATAGAAAGATTCAAGCAATTCATTGCCAAAAAATTGTCAGTACAAATTTTTCCAATAACAGCTCGGGGAGGGGTACCCCACCAAGACATATGGTTCAGGGTAGACACTGAGACCAATTTGGCGAGGGAATGCGCAACGGCATTTCCTTGCCTTAAAACATGGTGAACAGAAAAGGATTCGTTCCCGCTAAGGATTGATCTGATTTCATCTATTATAAGACCAACAGGGGAGGAGAGGGGTTCCTCATTGGATAGGTAGTTGCAGAGCATTAGAGAGTCAGTCTCAAACAGTGCGTATCTGATGTTGAGTTGAGTGGCCCATTTGATTCCCAGAAGAAAAGCAGTCGCTTCGGTAAATAACGGCTCCCTCACACCAGGCCGCCTCCATCCTCGTGCAGCAATAAATGACCCCTTGGAATCCCTAATCACAACCGCACATCTAAATCCGTCCCTTTCCCCTAGGTTCCGAGCATCTGTGTTGATCTTGACGAATCCTAGGGGCGGTTTGAACCATCTGGTTACCAATGCCTTAGCTAGCGACCCCAATTGAACCAACACCTTTGCCATTCGGTATTGATTACAGTACTCCGCGCACCATGCAATGGTTTTCGATATTCTCGGTTGAGATCCCTCCTCGCTGAGCTTGTTCCGTAGAAACTAGATCCTCCAGCAGCACAAAATGAAGAAAGCCAGGTCGTCGTGCCTCCTCTCACGCACACATACTTCCAAAATTTCCTGAACAGTAATCCCATGAGGACCCACCCCCGCAGCCATCCTGCATACCCCACTGGTCACATCACATCCCAGGAAAAGGTGATTTGCATTTTCAGACTCATTTCCGCACAATACGCATCGTAAGTCGACCTCGATGCCCCTATGATTCAGATTTTGCAAGGTAGGAAGGGCATCCCTTGCTAGTCTTCATTCGAAGATAATGACCTTTGTTGGTAGTTGTAGCCGCCAAATTGCCTTGAAGATCCCCGGGGCTTCAAGGAGAGCGGCCCCAGAACATAATAGTCTATACGCCGATTTAACCGTGCAACTCTCGTTGGGTTCGTGTATCCAATACATACGATCATCAACCTGCCTCTCCGGGATAGGAATCATACTAACCTCCTGCCACCGATCCTCTCCCAATGCCGCGATCACCCGGTCCTTGTTCCAAGATTTAGAATCACTATCAATAAGGTGGTTGACCGTCATATCCTCTGGTAAATATAATGGGAGAGGTCCCGCTTTCTGCACTTTTGATTCCAACCAAGTGTCGGAGAAAACCTTCACCTAGTCCCCCTTGCCAATCCTCCATTTGCACCCCATTTGTATTACATTTCTCGCTTTCAGGATACTTTTCCAAGTAAAGGAGTCCGATGGTTTCTCCTTGCAACTCTAAATATCAGTATTTGGAAAATATCTAGCCTTAAGAACATTGTGGCAAAGGGAGGTGTTGCATGTAACTAGTCGCCAGACCTGCTTAGCTAGGAGAGCAAAATTGAATTTGTGGAAGTCTCTGAAACCCATCTCGCCACCACGCTTTGACTTGCACATGTCCTTCCAGGACACCCAACTCACCTTCCTTTTTCCATCTTTCTCCCCCCACCAAAATTTGTTGAGCAAACCATTGAGATTGTTACTTAAAGATTTAGGCATTAAAAATATACTCGTTGCATATGATGGTATTGCTTGACACATTACCTTGATTAGCACCTCTTTTCCTCCAGCCGAGAGCAACTTGCCTTTCCATTCTTGAATGCGGTTCTAGACACGCTCCTTAATGCCCTTGAAAAATTCCGATTTAGATCTTCCAAGCCATGCTGGGAGACCCAAATATTGGTGAAGATTCTGCCCTGAGGACCCTAACATTTGGATCAGCTTTGTTCTAATGTTAGACTCAGTATTTGAACTGAAAAGGACGACCGTTTTGTCCACATTTACCATCTGGCCCGAGTCGCTGGCATATTGCTATTTCCTTAATTAATGTTTTGCTTCTCTTTTATTAAAACAGTGTATTAGACATAATATGAGCAATTTAACCGTGCCATTCGGAGGGACACAACGGTTGGAAAGGAATAAAAAATCAAGCACCATATTACACAGCGTCTTGTAGATAAATTATATAATTATGTAGTACCCACGAAGGAATGAGTTTAATATCTTTATCATTGTGATGAATCAGGAATTATTTAGATTAGTGCGAGTCAAATTTCAGATGTTGAGCAATTGGGTAAGCTACACACGAAAGGATCATGTAGAGTTAAGGTCACTGCACATGCAATCAAAATCATCTTACAACATCACCGGCATATGGCCTGGCTCTAGTAGCACATTAAGGGTATGTTTGGCAACTGATAAAAAACGTCAAGTTAAAAATTTTCCATCCAAAATTTTTCACTTTCTACAACTATCATATTTTTTAATTATTTTTTCATAATTTTCTATACAACTACCCTACGTTTCAATCATTTCTACACAACTATCTACATAATAAACCTATCTATTTTAACTTTATCTTCTTTATTACTCATTAATATTCCTATCATATTACATCATTTGACAACTTTTACTCTAAAAGACTTTTCATCAAAAGTTTTATTCATTAGCAAACACACCCTAAGTCCTGTTAAGAAGAAATCACTCAATGTTGGAGATCCACCATTGGTTTTGATGTCGTCAGGTTGTGAGCATGATACTTTGTGAACATTGATAGAATCCTTGATAAGGTATACACAAATATACTTCACAGAGGCGTGTGATATTGTTCTATGTACTAGCCATGATATTGTTCTCCACATATGATGAACACAGGAGAAAGAAGAATATGCGTGTTGTTTTTGACAATGGAGAAATCCATAATTGAGCAATGGGCCCTCACACTGGGTGTTGGCCTTGATGAGCAGAAATTATTTGAGTTATGATTTGTGAAGGTCACGAGGGTTGAATTTCATTCAATTGAAATCGAGTGCCTTCATCCATATCTGAGTTACAAATCTTATCTTTACTATTACTTGCACAAAAAATTTATCTTTGTGATTTGCTAACGCATATTTTGTTTCAAAATCACTTGACGCTTACATGTTGGTATTGAATTTTCATCAAAGAGAGTTTGACTACCTGAGATAGAGACATTTTTTCAACACATCACTCATAATTAGTGTTGCATCTCAATATTGTTCTTTCAATTTATGTTCAATATATGTTAAAATTGAGGTTTTTTGAAAATTGCAGAGGCTTTATTTTGCTCGGTTTAAGGACCATTTGGAGCCTAAATTCTTAGTGTCTCTCCATGGATATCATCTACTTGATTGTTCGTGGGTTAGTTGCTCAAAGATTTTGATTTTGAAATACTAGTACTAGTATTTATCAATGTTTCATGTGAGTATTATGTAAGAAAATTACCAGAAACGACTATGTGCATAAACGACCTATTCTTTCTAGGTGTATATACACACCTCTAGAAACAAAGTGTGTTATGCTATTTTCTGAAATTTGTCAAATTTTGCATTATAGTTTGAAGAACAAGTCAATGACAATGGCAACTATTTCCAAGAACAAAATGTTGATGTGATGGGTTGTTGTGATTGTAGGCTGTTTTTCCTCGTTTCATAATTCTAGCTTTAAGGATATCTTCATCATGCAATGCAAAAGTATTTTCCATCTGAATGTCAATCATAAAGTTGTCTAAATCTATTCCTTAATTACACTATACGGTATTTGGGATTGTGCCCAACACTTCCTTGCTAGGGCCATGTAGTAGATGCAAAACATGACATATATAATCTTATACGCTTTTGAGGGTTCATTTTTGATGATAAATGAATATGCTGTTCATTCCTTACATCATTTTATTTATTGTACTTACTGTATTTCCCATTATCAAAGGCACTACTTACATGGAAACTTATGAAGACCACAGTTGTAACTTATAAACCGATCATTGCAAATCTTCGAATAATTGCTCACGAGCACAATAAATACTTCAAGGTATTCCTGCCTGTCAATATTATTTTTCTAAGGTCATCAATGTAGCATGGATATGATGCCCTATGTGTTAACACATTACTATATTTTGCCTCAATCTAAGGATTGTATGTTCACGTAGTTATATATGCCAAATGTCCATACATTGTAACCTTGGTTAAAACCTACATCAATCAACTTTGTATGGTTGAATTGTGTTTGTCGAATTATTGCATACTAGTTAGTATACTAATTGCTAGAGATAATTGCATATGCATACAAAATTTGACAAAAGTTCACATATAGTGTCATCAGCTAATTTTTGCAGACAAGCGTTGATTGAAACGAGATGCCATCCGGATAACCTAATTCCTTACTTTGTTGTATGGGCCGTCTAATATTCTCACATAAATCACCCACCTTGTCATGTCAATGTTAGCCTGTGTCAGTGGGAGGAGCAATGTTAGTAAAATACCTAAATTTATAGGGTATTTCATGCTATGGATAACTATAGGCCTCTAATCTTCTCCTACACACACTAATTTTTTCTATCGTTATAGGTATCTCAGCCAGGATGAAGATATAATGTAAAGGAAAACAATAAGGAAGGTATGATTAATATGATATACCAACATACCGATCAATAATTCTACATGGGCTATCGCAATCTTACCTGGCTGTATAATTGAGATCTAGGTCCATTATAGTGTGTTACATTGCATGTGCAGAACCATCTTACAATCAAAACTACAAATAGAATCATATATTACTCATGAGATACTTAATTTGACACATAAACTATTAATCTTAGTAGTCAGATAAGTAAGAAGTTGCAAAAGGTAATCACTTCACATATAAGTTACAAAAAATATATGCATTTATTGTCAGTATTAATGGACTCCACAGTTCAATAGGGTCGATTTAATCGCTACCGTCATCTAGTTAATGAGCATCAAGTGCATCATAATATAAGTTATGCGGGTCTAGCAAAGCATGGGTTAAATTAAGCGAAAGTAGCACACTGCCAGACAATGAGATCATTGGAGGTCACCATGCTCATATAAGCAAGCAACTTCATTTATCGTGTACTCACATGCTCATGGATTAGCTTGTACTGTAGATCATTGGCAAAGTACCGATCATACGAGGAGAAGTCTTCAAGGTGACCAACAGGCCACTCATAGTAGAAACCTATAACAATAGTTCAAAATGAAGTTAGTATCATATACACATTGAACTGTTGGCCGCAATGATCAGGTACAAATTATGCGTTATGTGGCATTGCAGACCTCTCAAAAAGGTTATAGTTGTGGCAAAATTTGGAGAATATATAACAAATGTTTATACCTCATATTATATAGACATAAATGACCAATCCATAAGAAAGCATAAATCAAAATATTAGATCTCAGGTTAGTAATTGTGTAACATACTAGCCGAGGTGCGAGGAATTGATACCGACCAAAATTAGAAAGCCTTAACGAGTCCATAAAGTATATGTCTTTGGCTCATGTTTACTGCATAGGCCATCCAATGATTTTCGTGATAAATTGAGATGAGTACCTATGAAAGTAATAATTATGAATGATGAATTATATAATAATATGTACAATAAATAAGCATTAAAGGATCTAATTTAGATGATATGGTGTAAGGTTGGTAAACTAACCTAGGTCGCAATTGGCAAATATAAGTTTACTTCATCTCTCAATATACCCATGGGGACATTATCATCTCGAAGAATGTAACTCTACTAATTAGAAAAGCATGATCATGGATGGAAATAAACATAAATTGTGAGAATTAGCAATCTTTATTTTGCATAGACTTATAAATAACTTTGTACATTGCCATGAAGTTTCGCAAATCTTGAGTCCATATAGTATTATAGATGTGGACTAGACCTTTTCTCTACTTGTTGCCGCATAAGTAGGTTTGTGTATGCATTAAAAACCTTAAATTGAGAGTACAAGTGTGGGTCACTAGTGAATTAGTCTAATGACATGTGATAGAAAATACCAATGATGTACTATTTGTTACTAAATAACAGATGTGTGAAAATTACTTGCATGAGTTAACACCTTCTAAAATGTTGCAAGGCTATGCAAGGTACTATGGGTTACAAGAAACACACCCATGGAAAGTACATATTCACTACCTGAACAGATTGTGTGAGGTAATCTTTCAATACCTTTTTTAACATAAGAAGAGCATAAAAGGAAACCTACCTTGATCTTTTGAGTTGAATACAAATTTGATAAGTTTGTTCTTAACATCTATTAGATTTCATATCTATGAGGCACTTAGAACTTAGTCCCCAATTAGCAACAACAAATAGCCACAAGTGGGTCAATAAGAGAGAAATAGTGACATCAAGACAATAATATTAAAGAGTTCTTTTTTTATTGGACATGGATGAGATCGAACGATGAACCAGTTAAGCACAATTTTCAAGTTAACTTATGTAGCTTTAAAGAGAATATCATAGTAGAAGACATCAAATGTTCACATAACATCATTCTTTGTGTAGTTGTGATCTTGCACAACATGTGGCTGCTTATGTGTTTGTGCACTAACCAAGGTGTATGAACTGGTTTATTGGATAGGCTTCTTCTTTATTTGTTGCCATCAGTTTAAAGTCATTATTGCATAGCCTTCTTCATACAGTATCACCGGGTTCAACAATTTGTCTTCTTCGACCGTGATGACATCTGGCTCCTTTTGCTGCACTGATTCATCCTTCTCCACTTCAACATCTGAAATATTTGGATGTATTCAGGCATCCTAACAAAATGCTGGGTCACACATATGGGGTCTCTTTTGTTCCAAACCTTTGTAGTACCATAGCACTCATTGAGGCCCTCTACACATTTGCACAAGTAGTGTTATTTTGTGGAAAAGTTGTAGGTGCATATTAAATTTTAAATAATATGCATTATTTTCACATATTCATTGACACACTTGCTGTAGTTGATCTAGACACAACATCTCCAACGCAGTGAATGATCACTCCATTCCGATAAATAGTTCCTTCAATATTTGGCAAACCAACCAAATAGTGTCATTTTGGATTTATTATGTACTGGAGTATACTTGTAAAAAATGAGAAGGAAATAACTCATGTATTCATAACATCTCATTGCATTAGATGTGTTTGTGTTGCACTTGAAATAGTACCTTTATAGCAAAGCATGTGGATTTGCCGCCTAAATCAACTACATTGGTAGAGGCTTGCATCATCTGCTCACCACAATCGTGATAGTCAAATTATATAATATATGTAACACATTCAAGTGAGTGTCACCTAAGTAATAAGTTATGAATTACGATTATATCATGACGATATTTAAAAGCTTATAACTTTTGTTGTTAGCCTCTTCATGTCAGACTCAAAGTCAACCTTGTACGTCGCTTCTGGTGTGTAGCCTTGGCAGCTTGCTCCTACATGCATGATTCCTCATACATTGTAGGTTAGTAATAATCAATGTGAGGAACCTCTCCATAGACGGCCTTTGGTTGTTTACTGTCTTTGACTAAATTGCGTATTGTCCTTTTCTTCTTCATAGATTTTCTACATTGGTCAACTTTTTCATGACATATTACCCCTTGACTGCCAAGTGTTTGGTCGAATGGCCTAGCAATTTGTTGATGAAGGCCGACGTCATCTCTTCTTGAATGTGGTGAAGTCTGATTTTTATTACTATACATTTCCTCTTCAACTCGTGGTGCTTTTTCCTTTAGAGACATCTTTCACTAGCATAGATAATTCAACAAATTGGTGAAGCTATCTGGAATTATGTTGGCAATGACCTATTCAAAAAAGTAATTTGAATATTATCATCGATAAATTTTGATAACCTAATTGTTTCATACCTATGTAGTATCGTATCCCATATTTCTCAAATTTTCCTTCATCTCTAAGTTATGATCGTCATCCCAAAAGATGATAAGAGGTAAAGTGGGTAGATGGCGGCAGCGCATCATGTGCCACATGGGCAAATAACTATGGGTATGTTTGACAATGGTTAAAAGTTGTCACATTAAAACTTTTCAATTTAAAACTTTTCACTTTCCACATCAATCATATTTTTTAATTATTTTTTCACATTTTTCTATACAACTACCATACTTTTCAATCATTTCTACACAACTACCCACACAACTAACCTATTTTTTAAAATTTTATCATTTTTACTACTCATCATTACCCCTATTATATCACATCATTTGACAACTTTTACTCCTCAAAACTTTTCATCAAAAGTTTTACTCATTCCCAAACACGACCTTAGTATGCAAGCAAAAAAGTTTTTTTTGGCCATTTGTAATTTTTCTGTAATCTTGGCGATATGAAATAATAATTTTTTTGTTATGATTCTAGCCATCTATTTTTTGTAATATCTTTGGCTATCTTATAATGTTGGCTACATTTTTAATGCAAACTTATCATTGTAATGAACCCAAAATTATTCCCTTCACATGGATAGTAAAAATGTGAAGAAGGGTTTTCACTGACTTTGAATCAATATGTAGATTTTAGAATCTGCATGTAGAGTCTTCTACAAAGAGCGAAAAGTTGTCAATGACTCTAAATTAGCATGCGAATTTTAGAATTTGCTTGCGGAGTCTTCTATAAGAAAAAGTTGTCGCTGATTTGAAATTAGCATGCAAATTTTAGAATTCGCATGCAGAGTATGCTACAAATAGCAGAAATGTCCAATTTGAATTGTTTGATTAACTACAACAATAACGATCTGAACTTAGCTAAGCTACATGAGATTTCATATCCCACGTGATGATTCATGTCTGGTACAATCCATGTTTAAAGCCACTAAAATTTGGCATACTCTGCATGTTGATTTTATATTTTGCATGCTAATTTCAAATCATTGTCAACCTTTTTAACATTTTAGCTATCTAATTTTATAATCCACATGCTAATTTCATATGCTAATATCAAATTAGTATGCCAATATTGCCACATATAGCTAAAATGTCAAAATGAGTTGTCAATGATATGAAATTAGGATGCGTAATACAACATTAACTTGTGGAATCTATTAAATTCAAAAAAAATTAGAAAATTTGAAGTTTGAATAGCACAGGATATGAAATTAACATTCGAAATTTGAAATCATTAGGCACTTTATGTTAGAATAAAAAAGAATATGAAGAACATAAGTCATTGTCTCAAAATCAGCATGTGAATTCTAAAATCAGCATGTGTTTTACATCAAAATTTAAAACGAAGAACGAAAGTCACTATCTCAGAATTAGCATATGAATTTTGAAATCAGCATGTGTTTTATATCAAAATTAGAAAAAATATGAAGAAAGTAAGTCGTTGTCTCAGAATCAGCATGCGAATTCTAAAATTAGCATGTGTTTTATGTCAAAATTAGAAAAAATATGAAAAGTCACTTCCTCAGAATCAGCATGTGAATTCTAAAATCAACATGCGTTTATGTCAAAATTAGAAGAAATATGAATAATGTATGTCACTTCCTCAGAATCAGCATGCGCTTATGTCAAAATAAAAAAATATGAAGAATATAAGTCACTGCCTCAAAAGCGACATGCAAATTCTAAAATCAGCATGCATTTTATGTCAAAATCAAAAAAAATATATAAAGAATGTAATTCACTATCTCAGAATCAACATGCGAATTCTAAAATCAACATGTGTTTTTTGTCAAAACTAGACAAAATATGAATAATGTAAGACACTATCTCAGAATCAGCTTGTGTTTTACATAAAAATAAAAAAATGAAGAACGTAAGTACTGCCTCAAAATTAGCATGCTAATTCTGAAATTAGCATTTGTTATGTACCAAAATTAGAAAAAATACGAAGAATGTAAGTTGTTGTCTTAGAATCGGCATGTGAATTCTAAATGTACATAATCCGCATGCAGCTTGTGCCCTAAACAACATAAATATACTTTCGATTTCTCTTTGACTCAAAAATTAGCATGCTGAATCTATAATCCAAATGCAAATTGTGCCATAGACAACATAAATGTACCTCCAATTTCTCTCTAATTAAGAAATCTGTATGCAGATTATGTAATCTGCATGCATTTTATGCCCTAGACAACATAAATGTACCTCTATTTTCTCTCTGACTTAGAAATCAGCATGCTCAATCTATAATCCGCATGCGTATTGTGCCATAAACAACATATATATATACCTCAATTTCTCTCTGACTCAAAAATTTGTATGCAGATTATATAATCCAAATACGTTTTATGCCTAAGTGTGGCACACCGGCCCGAGCATCAGATCCTTACCTCATGATCTATCGATTGGTAAATGTGAATCAAGATTGTTGGCTTGATGTGAAATCCCAATCTTAAACACGTATATGAAACCCTAGAGCTGTAAACCCTAGGTAATATATTAATAAAATATATATTCATGAGTATAAAAATATGTGAGAATAAAGGTTAAAATAATTATTTATGAAATTCAGATGAATAGTGCACGTGAATGGTGAAATGTGAATAGTAAACGTGGGATTAATGAATATGTTAAGTTAATCACTTTGGAGCCACGCGGGTGTTACCAGCGTGGTACATGACCATGTCCCACGAGTCAGTGGTCATGTGTTCGAAGGGCAACAAATGCAGTTTGTGGAGCAAATGCAGTTAGTGGTGGTAGCGTCTCCTTTGCAACAGCAATGGGAGTGTTCACCGTTGGTTCTTGTAGGAAAAAATAGATTGTTGCAGGTTTATT
>JAXCLR010000092.1:25865202-25903244 GCA_035584095.1 Annona squamosa
TTATATCACATCATTTGACAACTTTTACTCCTCAAAACTTTTCATCAAAAGTTTTACTCATTCCCAAACACAACCTATATCTGTAATTACGAACACAAATCTCGATGACCCTAACATACATGGAGAAGTGTTGTCAGTAGTAACATGCTCTTTAACTATGCACTAACTTGTAGTAAGGCAACACAACATCCCACAGTTTGCTTGCTTTTCTACAAGTAAGACTTTAGTGTCTTGTTAGCGATGTCTAGCATATGAAACCCCCAACCTATGAATGTTGCTTGAGTTTATGATATGATGCAAATAAAGTATCGCGTTTGCTCGTTCAAGGCCAAACATAAAAATGAGCCAAAAACCCACAGCACGAAAGCCTGTCAGAACTCGTCATCACATCGGCCATCCTTTATTACTGGAGGAAGTGCTTGACATGTAAAATACAAGTCCTCTTCATTAATTTGTACTTCTCTCATAAGGTTTGAACACTTCAGTGGGATTTTAAGGGCTCCACTGATTTCTCCAGTATAATGAATCCTAAAATCAACTCCACATTGCGCTCACTTATGCGAACGAATTGCTCATCGATCTTGAACATGCTCTTATCAACATCGCAATGATCCACAAGCCATCGAATTATCTTAGGGCAATATCTACTAAACTCTAGTGATTATAGTCCACCAAATCCAATACTTCTCACTATTGCACGCTGATCCTCAGAAAGTTCATGCACTAAAATGTACATTGAATTTAGTCTGCATGTTGATTCCAACTATTTCTCTCTAATTTTAGATATGATTGCACTATCTCCCTCCATTGTCGAACTCGTGCTATGATTTCAAGCCTATGAAAAAGACACGTGAGATCAATACTACAAGAAAAAGTTTAGGTACAAATTTCAAGAAGAGAATAGCAAGTACAAAATCATCACTTCTATTATTGATCCCCTATGTAATTCATACATAACGATGTAAATACAAGCACACACCAAATGCAAAGATATGATTTACTAAGGTAGTCTACAAGTGTGCAACAAAATATACGACCCACACATTCACTAACTATATAAACATATTTCACATCAGGTGCTACAGTTTAGAAAAAAATAATTCAAATGATATTAGTGATCTTGTGATTCACAAAATAATCAAAGTGATGTCAGCGAACTTTCCATCACAAAGCACAAAAAATCCCAACAAGAAGAACCAAATGATATCAGTGAACATGGATTCTCATAAGCCCTAAAAAGATAAAAAAAGAAGAACATGCATATGGACATTGCTGCAATGATTCATTTTTTACAAATCTTCTACTTCATGCTAAATGCCTTGTACTCCCATCTGGGCATCCACGACCATGCAGAATAGAAGGGTTCTTCAATTCTTCACTTTCGACATCCATATCCATGATAACGTCTTTATACTCTCCTTTTGTAGGAGCAATATCACACTAATGCGAATAAATGGTGGCACACAATTTAGATTGACTCCCATAAGAAGCATGTTTAAGACCCAAACAGACGGAGAATGTCAAACTTTATCAAGCGACCATCATGATATTGCCCTGGAATATTAATTTTGAAATAGTATTATTGTCGTCCTCCCCAACTATCATTATGTTATGTGCATTACTTTCCCACATCTCAACTTATATGTCTATGTAGAAGGCCCACATGTATTATTGAAAAAGACTCTTCTCCATAGTTGTGGTTGTTTTAGGCATGAAACTTGACTTACATGTCTTTTTATTTTCTAGGACCTCTTGATGACGCTTATTTACAGACTTTTTAAACTTATTAGATAATCTAGCAGACATATATGTCGACTTGTGTATTGATCCAAAACTGCATTTAACCACTCGATCCTTTGGGTTGTGCACATACCCATGAATCGAGTACCACTATAGAAAATTGGCACCCCCTTCTCTAGTATATAATACAAGATTAATAGCTAGATGTTGCTCTTTAATCAATGAGATTGAATGAATTATGGCCATTGCACCTCAAACACGTCTGTACACTTGATATTCTACATAAATTGATGAAATTCTATCATTCTAGATTGGTCATTGTAGAGTCACCCTAGTTTCTCAGGGATCTTCCGTAGTATATGCTAGGAGTAAAATCTATGAACAGTCTCTAGAGAGACCATCGAAATTATTGACATAATCACTGCATCTTGGTTTGTGATTATGACAATGGGACTGAAACCATCCATTGCAAGCTTAAATTGATTGAAAAACTACACATACATTTCGGTAGTCTCATAGCTAATGAGTGCACATACAAATATAATTGTTCGTTTGTGATGATTCATGCTAACAAATGGGACAAAGGGCATTATATACCAATTCATTTTGTAGGTCATGTCAAAGAATACAACATCATTGAAGACCTTAAAGTCAATTCTTGACCTCTCATCAGCCCAGAACACATTCATTAGTCAGCCTATATCATCCTTCTCCTAGACAATAAAGAAAGTAGGATTGGCACATTCTTTCGTCAATAAGTAACCCAACATGCTTTGTGCATTGCATTCTAATATCCTTTTGTGGTACATACATATGTGATTTTTTACATTAACACAAGTGAAGTTGACCTCTTGACCATGGCTTCCAATCTTTGTAGCCAAGTTGTAGGCCTTAAAAGGATCAATGCCAACAGTCCTATTGTAATCTAAGAGTTAGCGAGTCTATTCATTGACTCTTTTGTGTGATGTGAGATATAGACTCCCCTTCAAATTGAGTAGGGGATGATAACGTTTCTCAATAAAATGAATTGTGAACTAGGTGCCTTCCAGCTTGCTCGACACCACCATCTCTACATGACATCCAACCTATTTTGATGGCTTCCACTTCACTACCTTCTTCACTAACAGTTCTTTAGAGTTGTTTTCATGTACGTTGCTCGAATAATCCTCCATAAAACATAAAAATCTTCTCTACACCACCTCATCGGTAGACAAGAGTACCCGAAGTTGACCTTTATAGATGCTAAATCCCATTTGTTTGACATAGGTGTTGTAGAATTTTCATGCTTGAACCTCGATGTCGAATTCTTGCCTTGTATGTGGTTTGAGGATCTCATGTTCATGTGAGTTCTGCAATTTGTTTTGGGCACCTAGTCCTGTATGTCCAATTCTTCCCATTTTTTACACATGTAGATTCTTATTTTACATGAACTATAGAGCTTGTATCAAGCTATTCTAATGCAATAAAATACACTTGTTATAACAACTTCTTGAAATCAAGCACATGATACATGCATATGACACATGTTATATGACAGTCGATTAGGCAAAAAAAAATACAATCAAAACTAAAAGAGAGAAACAAAAATACAGGGAACCTTGCACACCTAATGTGCAATCCACACTTAGGGTGCGTTTGTTTCTCATCAAAAAATGTCAATTAAAACTTTTCAGTCTAAAACTTTTCACTCTCCATAATTATTCTATTTTTGAATTATTTTTTTACATTTTGCTACACAAACTACCCTACTTTTCAATCATTTCTACACAACTACCCAAACAACTAACCTATCTATTTTAACTTTATTATCTTTACTTCTCATCATTACTCCTATTATATCACATTATTTTCTATTGATTTGACAATTTCTACTCCAAAAACTTTTCATTAAAAGTTTTACCTCCAACCAAACACACCTTTAGTCACCAAACTCTATCCATTTGGTGAAAGGATCAAAATTACTCTATTCATCATACACATTTGATATGATTCGATTTGCACGGTAAGCAAGAAGCATGAAATGGTAAGACTTAGTTGATTTCAATAAACCCATTCTCAATTTGTGAAGAATAATACAATGGGACTATAAAAATCCATCCCTCACCATTAGTATAATGTTTAAGAGTTATTTAGGAACATATGTTTGCTTTTCCCATTATTCAGTGAAGGAACCCCCATCTATAACCAATCGAATTGTTCAAGACATCGATAATGCTCGAAATAATATGATAACCTTTGAATTCAGATATGACATTACACCTTAATATTTCACTTCAACTCATAGACTGAGCTTCATAAGGTATCTACACATGCAATTTAGCAGACAAGTGATAATTCAAGAACAACCTAAATATTACGTTATAAGTCAGTAACCAAACACACCATACTTGCAGAATATTAAATTCAGAAACTGCCTAACCGTTGATTGTGAAGGAAGGAGGGGGGGCTTAGCACTGCCTTTTGGGGGAGTAGTGGAATATTAACATTTAGAGTTTTTCAAAAAACCACATCGATGCTATGATCAACGGGGTTTGTGGTCGAGTACTTTGGAGATTGTCAGGCTTCTACGGCAACCCAAAGGTAAACAAAAGAGTTTTGTCTTGGAACATTCTAATGAGTATGTTTCAGCAAAATCAAGTACCTTGGGTAGTGTCGGGGGATTTTAATGAGACCTTTGTCCATCCGAGACAAGAAGCAGAAGATGGAGACCGGAACACTAGAATAAAAAATTCATAGAGGTTGTTTATTTTTGAAATCTGTTGGATCTGATTTTTGTGGGGGCATTGATGGCATGGAGCAATAACCAAATCAGGGTCAATCGGGTGGAGGCAAGATTAGATAGGGGCTTGGCCAATCTGGAATGGGATGAATGTTTCCTTTTCCAAAAATTTATCACTTTTAGGTGGCTTACTTAGACCACTATCTTATTCTGCTTTGGCTAAATACATGGACGAAATCCCAAAAAAAAAAAAAACAAGGAAAATTATGTTCAGTAGTTTTGTACAAGGCATAATGAAACACACAAAATTGTGAAAGGACGTGTGGGCTTCTAAAGGGGCTGGTATGTCTTATGATGCGGGCAGAATCTGTGCAAAGATCTAGATGTGTGGCTTGCAACTATTGAAGTGGAGCAGGAAGATGGTGGGAAATGTTAAACAAAGTTTCCAGGATTAGCAAACTAAACTTTAGATCTTGAGGTCCCAACTTTCTATAGATGAGAGATATGAGAAGATCAACCAGGTGGAGAAATATATAAAATGCACTGCTAGAGGATGAGAATCAGTTATGGCGGTAGATATCAAAAGCCCACTGGCTTAAGGCAAGGGACCGGAACAAAATGTACTTCCATTGAGTGGCTTCCAATCGTAGAAGAAAGAACTTTATTGATGGTTTCTGATAGGTGGGTGCATGATCAAGCTAGACTGGAGAAGCCAACCATTGATTAATTTAAGCAGATTTTCTAGGAGTTCAAATCCAAATGATTTTGATAGAGTAACGGGTAAGGGTCTAACATATTTTTGATGAGGTGTGGGATCAACTAGTCAAGCCCCTCGAGTGGGTGATTTCCTTGATTACACTATGACTGACGACTAGCCAATCCTTGATCAAGTTCATGAGATCCAGCACATCATCAATCAACTTGAGTTTGAGGGCAGTAAAATAGATGAGTCCATTCTTGTAAGTACTATTATTGCAAAAGTCTGAGGGCAGTAAAATAGATGAGTCAATTCTTGTAAGTACTATTATTGCAAAATTGCCACCTACAAGAATTTGAAACAAATGAAAGGTCTTATGAGTTTAGATGAACTTGCTTTTAACTTGCGTACTAAGAAAAAATTTAGACAAAGTGAAAAGAAAGACGAGCAAATTCAATATAAAGCTCATATATTGAATCTCGAAATCAGGTGACAATTAGCAATAATTAACCCGTTAGAAATTTAACTTAAATACTAACAAAACTATTGCTAAGAAGAAAAAGTGACTTTGTTATTATTACAAAAAGAAGAGACATTTGAAAAGGGAGTGTAGGCATCTCAAAAATTTTGTTGCTATGATTTCTAAAATTTGTGCTGAGTGATGATCAGACCTGGTGGCTTGATTTTGGGGCTACTAAGCATGTATGCAAAGATAGAAATCAGTTCAAAACCTATGAATCTGATAATAATGGAAATAATTTATTCATGGGTAATTCATCTACCGCCAAAGTGGTAGGGTCAGGGACTATTATCCTGAAACTAACTTTTGGAAAATCATTCACCCATACAAATGTGCTTCATGTACCAGAAATTCGCAAAAACCTGGTCTGAGTTAGCCTTCTTAGCAAATATGATTTTAAATTGGTATTTGAGTCAGATCAAATTATTATTACAAAAGGAGGTATTTTTATTGGGAAAGGTTATGTTGTAGACGACATGTTTCGCCTAAACGTGAATAATGGATCATCTTCTTCTGCTTATATTGTTGATTCATTTTCTTTATGACATGATAGACTAGGTCATGTTACTTTTAGAAGTATGGACACTATGATGAAATTAGGATTAATTCCTAGATCACCAAATGAATTAATTGATAAATGTAAAGTATGTGTTCAAACTAAAATTACTAAAAAGTCATTTCAAAAAGTAGAAAGAAATTCAGAATTATTGGGTTTAATTCATTTTGATATATATGATATGGAAAATGACCTAAGAAGAGGTGGGAAAAGATATTTTATAACATTTATAGATGATTTTAGTAAATATACTTATATTTATTTGCGAAGAACTAAAGATGTAGCTTTAAAAATTCAAATATTATAAGGTTGAAGTTGAAAATCAACTTGGTAAAACCATTAAAACTCTAAAATTAGATAGAGGTGGTGAATATTTATCAAATGACTTTAATAATTTTTGTGAAAATGTTGACATAATTCACCAAGTAACAACCCCACGTACTCCTCAACAAAATGGAACAGCAGAAAGGAAAAATAGAACATTAGTTGAAATAGTAAATTTAATGTTAATAAATGCAAACCTAAGTATAGGTTGGTGGGGTGAAGCTTTATTAACAGCTTGTCGCATTCTTAACAAAATTCCACGTAAGAAAACTAAAGTCACTCCTTATGAATTATGAAAAAATAAGGTACCTAATCTTAAATATTTTAGAGTTTGGGGTTGTAGAACCTTAGTAAGATTACCTAATCTTAAAAGACCTAAATTAGGACAAAGAGGAATAGAATGTATATTTTTAGGGTATGCAATAAATAGTCAAGTCTATAAATTTATAGTGGTAGAGCCTAACAGTCCAATTTAATAAAATACTATTATTGAATTTAGAGATGCTAATTTTCATGAAAATACTTATAAAATTATTTATAAGCTCGATAATAATGATGAAGCTTCTTCTTCTCAACCATTGGATAAGTCTATAATGATTCTGCATCTGCAAATAAACCTTAGATGATGAAAATGAAAATATGAGGAAAAGTAAAAGATCAAGGAAAGATAATTACAATCGCTTTGGGTCTGATTTTCAACTATACTTAGTAGAAGGATCCAGAGATAATATAAATGAGGAACGCATAGTTGTTCTTTATACCGAAGGGGATCCAACTACTTATGACGAGGCCATGAAATCTCCAGACGTATCATACTAGAAAGAAGCGATCCAAGATGAAATGGATCCAATAATGGAAAATGGAATTGGACATTAGTTGATTTACCACTAGGCTCTAAACCTATAGGTTGTAAATAGATTTTTAAAAAGAAATTATAAGTTGATGGATCAATTAATAAATTTAAAGCTAGGTTAGTAGCTAAGGGGTTTAGGCAAAAGGAAGGTATAGATTTCTTTGATACCTATGCTCTAATAGTTAGAATTTCAACCATTAGATTATTAATAGCCCTAGCTTTTATCTATCACCATGAAATTCATCAAATTGATGTAAATACGGCATTTCTAAGTAGAGATTTCGATGAGAAAATTTATATGAAACAACCTGAATGATTTATAATACCTAAACAAGAAAAGAAAGTTTGCAAACTGATAAAATCATTATATGGTTTAAAACAAACACCTAAGCAATGACATGAAAATTTTGATCAAGTTGTATTATCAAATGGGTATAAATTAAACCAATCAGACAAATATATTTATAGTAAATTTACTGCAAATAGAGGAGTTATTTTATGTTTATATGTAGATGATATCCTCATTTTTGGAACTGACATTGATATTATTGAAGAAACTAAAAGTTTCCTATCAGTTAATTTCAATATGAATGATATGGGCAATGCAGATGTTATTCTTAGCATCAAGATTATCAGAAGGTAGAAACTATTTGAAACCATTGCTAAAATCACAAATGAACCTCATGATTGTGATGCTTGTCAGTAAGGAAAACAAGTAAAAGTTTCATTTCCAAAAGGCCAAGCTTGGAGGGCCTCTCAAAAGCTGCAAATTATATACACCGGTGTGTGTGGACCCATGATTGTTACATCAATGAACGGTAGTCGATACTTTTTTCTTTTCATTGATGATTTTTCTAGAATGTGTTGGGTCTATTTTCTCAAAGCTAGAAGTGAAGTTTATGCTGTGTGTTAGAAATTCAAAAATTATGTTGAAAATCAAAGCAACTTGAAGATTAAAATGTTAAGATCTGATAATGGTGATAAGTACAACTCTAGCAAATTTGATAAATTCTATAGTAATGAAAGAATTAAACACCAGTTGACTGTCACTTACACACCTCAACAAAATGGTGTAAGTGAGAAAAAATAGAATCATGATGGAGAAGGCTAGGTGCCTAATGTTTGAGAAAAATTTACCAAAACATTTTTGGGCCGAAGCAGTAACACTTTGGTGTATTTACTAAATAGGCTACCTACTAAGACTCTCAAAAATAAAACTCCATATGAGGCTTGGCATGGTGTGAAACCATCTGTACATCATCTCAAAGTATTTGGGTGCATTTATTTTTATCAAATTCCTTATCAGAAAAGATATAAGCTTGATAAAAGAGTAGAAACGGGAATTTTTGTTGGTTATAGTCTTGTCACAAAGGGATATAGAATTTATTCCTTGAAAACTCATGAAATTTTGGTCTGTAAAGATAATAAATTTAATGAAATGACAACTTGGAATTGGGACAATCTTGAGGATGTGCAACCTAAAATTCTTAATGACAAGCTAAACCAGCCACATACTATAACATATGATGAAAATTTTGATGATGAACCTATCAGAGGTACAAGAACTTTGCAAGATATATATCAGGGGTGCGATTTTGTTATCTCAGAACCTAGCAACTTCCTTGGGGCAAAAACTTCACCATCTTGGATAAAAGCAATGCAACAAGAGATTGATATGATCAACAAAAATGAAACATGACAATTAGTTGAAAGACCTAGAGTGTAGAAAGTGATTAGAGTCAAACGGGTATTCAAAACCAAACTCAATCCTAATGGCTCAATATGCAAATACAAGGCAAGGCTTGTGGTGAAGGGATATGCACAACAACAAGGAGTGGATTACCAAGAAACATTCGCACCAGTTGCAAGGTATGATACTATCAGATTAATTATTGCCTTTGCTGCATTCAAAAAATGGCAAATTCATCAACTAGATGTTACATCAGTATTTTTAAATGGCTTTCTTGATGAAAATATTTATGTTGAGCAGCCTGATGGTTTCGTAATTTCTAGAAAAGAGAATTATGTTTATTTATTGAAGAAGACTCTTTATGGCCTTAAACAAGTTGCAAGAGCTTGGTACAACAGAATTGATAGTCATTTTATTGCAAATTGGTTTCAAGAAAAGTGATACAGAAGCAACCTTATACATCAAAGGAGAAGGAAGCAAAATTTTGATAGTATCTCTATATGTTGATAACATGTTATTAACAGGGGAAGATTACATTCTTATTCAGTCTTTCAAAACAGAAATGAATTAAGTTTTTGAAATGACAGACCTAGGACTGATGCAGTATTTTCTGGGTATGGAAGTGAATCAATTCAGAAATGGTATTTTCATATGTTAGAAAAAATATGCAACAGATATCTTGAAGAAATGTTGCATGGAAGATTGCAATCCTATGTACACTCTAATGCCAACAGGTGAAAAACTGAGTAAAGATGATAATTCAAAGAAAGTTGATAAAAGTTTGTTCAGAAGTCTTACAGGGAGCCTATTATATCTTACAGCAACAAGACCAGATATTTTGTTTGTCGTGAGTATCTTATCCATATATATGCATTTTATATCTAAAAAACATTTTTCAGCAGGAAAAAGAATACTCAGGTACTTAAAAGGTACCATAGATCTTGGTGTTTTATTTAAAAGTGCAAGAAATGAAGATATGAAGCTGTTGTGATACTCTGACAGTGGTTGAAGAGGTTGTCTAGATGATTTCAAAAGCACTTCTGGAAATCTCTTCTATTTGGGTTTTGGTGTCTTCACATGGAACTCAAAGAAGCAAGAAACAACAACACAATCCACAGCTGAGGCTGAATACATTGTTGCTGCTGCTGCTGTGAATCAAGCTATTTGGTTAAGGAATCTTCTAATGAATCTTGGTTGTCAATAAAAAGGTACAACTGAAATCAGATGTGATAATCTTTCAGTAATATCAATTTCAAAGAACCCAGTATTTCATGGTAAGACAAAACACATAAAAATAAAGTTTCATTTCATTCGAGAAGTTCAACAATCCAATGAAGTGAATCTGGTGCATTGTTCATCTGAAGATCAACTTGCTGATTTACTCACTAAGGCTCTGCCTAAGGAAAGGTTTGAAATTCTCAGACAAAAGATTAGTGTTTGTCTCAAAATGCCAAGGAAGAGTGTTAAACAGTTGACATTTTAATTCCAACAATAAAAATCTGTTAGCATGAAGATCAATAGGAAATCAAAACGGATTTGTTTTCTTTTATTATTATTATTATTTTTTCAAGTTTTAACTATCCACAAATTCGGGAATTCAAAGTAGGAGAATATTGTTATTTTTTATGTATAAATCACTAATTTTGAATGAAAGAAAGCAGATCATTTTTTCAAAACCTTTCAGTTTACACTTTCATTGCTTTCATTGTTTTAATCCAACAGGACCAAATTACCAAAGAAAATAAAAATTTTCGCATGGAGTCTCCTCAGAAATGCTCTTCCCATCAAAGCAAACCTCCGTAATAGAGGTATTGAAGTTAATACAGCTTGCTCCTTCTGCAATGAATTCATGGAAGATGCCAATCACTTGTTCATGTACTGCAAGTGGGTGAAATCTGACATTAAGAAGGTAATCAAAAACATGAAAATCTGGAATCCTAGATTGGCAATTATGTGTGTATTTAACATTCTTGCTATGGTAAAAGATGATGCAGGGTTGGTTCTATTCATTGTGTTTTGCTGGGGGATATGGTCCTTGAGAAATAAATTTCGAAAAGAAGGGGAGTGCCCTATGTTCACGAATTTTTGGATTGGTGTCAATCTTACGTTGATAATTTTAAGGAGGCATAGGACATTAGTGCATTTTACTCTTTTGAGCTATGATGCTACTGAGATGGAGGGTGTCAAAAAATGGTGAACTAAAGGTTAATGTGGATGGCAGGAGGAATGTTGGGGGGTAACTGCACGGGTTGGTTGGATCCTTGTGGCAAGAACTTGGAGAATGGTGGGATGGTTGGATGCTCTATCTAAGAGGCCTTAACAATAAAGTGTGGTTTGGAGTGGGCAGTCGAAATGAAGATTAATAGCAGGAGATTGAAAATGAATCTTTGTCTCTGATTAATTTTTTGAAGAAAGATTGCACGGTCTGTAACTTTTTTCCAAGAGATTAAGCTGAGGTGTTTTGATAAACTAATTTTTAGTCACATTCTTACAACCGAAAATATGGTGGCTCATGGTCTTGCTGATGCTGCAGCTAAAAGTGTTGAGGGAGGTAAAATGTGGTGGGGAAATCCACCCAATATTGTTGTAAATTTTTATACCTTGACCTTTTTGCTCTTTAGTAATGAATATCACATACTTCCATAAAAAAAATAAAAACTAGAGTGCATCAGCAACACAAAATAGAGATCACCAAGGATAGCTATTCAAAATAAGAGCAAAACATTCATGTCGATGATATATTCGCCAAGCAACAAGAATGCAGTTCAACTTTAAATGCAATAAGAACATGATACCCTCAACAACATGCAACAAGTATTCACAAAGAGTAAACTTTAGAATTATTTTTCTAAAATTGTGGATTCCCAAGGATATAAGACCGAAGTACAAACAAATTGAGAGACTTTCTCCAGTTACCCCAAAACATTAGTTAACACCTCCTTATATAGAAACCAGAACCTCAAACTCCTCAAAAAGTAGTGCCGGATTTGGGACTATGCTAGCAATTCAATATCGTCTATCAGCTAATAGCATAAAAAAGACTGATTCAATTGACAAGATAAAGAAACTGTCTGTATTCAGAAAAACATATGAAGACTATCCTCACATTCCATATATAAATTCATCTCCAAATCCCATTTACTTGCTAGGCGACAAACCATGAATAAATTATTTCAAGAATATTTTAAATATCACACAAATCTTCTAAAAGTGTGGAACCTAAATGTTCTAGAAAATTTTTAAAAAATAGATACAATAAGGATCTAACTAAAAAATAGGGTTGAAATGTGAATATGCAGGAATTCTGTTAAAAACATCATGAGATTAGCAACGATTGCACTCATTCAACGACTTATCTAATAAATCATTCAAACTAAAAAATTGAATAAATGCAATATAATTTAAAATGAAAAATTGAGAAGAATATGTTATCGAGAAGAATATATTGCTTTGGCCTCAATGACAATATCACACATTGGATTGTTCTTTGTGGAAGTCCACTTTTTAAAACAATGAAAATGAAAAATTATTGCCATCAAACTCTATATTATTAGAAATAGTATGAATTCACGTTAGGAAACTATTAGAATATGATATATATACTTAATAAAACTTGATTAACATATCAAGCTAAAGTCGTGCCAAATAATTCTACATGAGGTATAAAACTTGTTTTTGAAGGGTCAAACATAATAATTATAATAACCGAAGCTTGTGTTTCCACCCCCGAAAAACAACAAAAAATGTTTGGAAGTCGCCTCTAGTTTTTGAAGTAAAGCTAGAAAACAAGAAAATGCTAAACTAGTCCACATTAGATATTCCAAATAAAGTTTTTAGTTATGCAAAAGGAAAAGTTTATGCAACCTTTTGCACCCTAAAAATGGATTTTCATAAGTATTTATTGGCTCTTCTTTCATTCACAAGCATTTCTCAATCATTTAGGTTGGTTTCACAATTCCAAGTAGTGATGTATATTTTGAAGAAAGCTACATTCCATCCCACAAAACTATGCAAGTTTCATCTATGCATGTAAATGCATAAACATTTTTGGTTAAAATCCAATTTTGGCAATGAATACATCAATCCAGCAACTTTATTGCGTATGGACTAAAATAACAACTAAACAATTTTCCATACATGATTATATGACCTCATCTTAATAGTATTTAGTTCTCACACAAGAGTAAAATCCTTACTATAATGTATTGTTAATGCATCATCAAAATAGAAATCTAATAGGGCAGTAATAAAGTAAAACCCAAGGTACACAAGTCCCTAATGAAAATTAAATATTAATATTATATTGGCAGCAATTTATACTAATCTGGTGGGTAAATCTTTGAGTTTAATTAATTTTGTGATCTTTTGGGCTTGAAATCACGTTCTTTTTACTTGATGCTATAAATATGAATTATTGCAATAATTGGGCTTTAAATAATTTTAATACAATGACCACGTGTTTTGATGAATTAAATATTTGTGTGCAGGTTAACAAATAAATTTCCAATGTGGGCCCCACCAGAAAATCAGCACCAAAGCTCATATACTCCATTTAGGATTTGCAAATCCAAGCGGTGGGCCATTCAACACGTACAAGAATTTTAGCACATCAGACCATGCAGATTAGATCTGTCGTCCGAATCAAATGCTTAATTTATCAAGGTAATCCAAGTTGCCCAGGAAATTAACTTCAGCAACTATGTAATGGATAAATTTCCAGCCGTCCAAAAGTTCAGTGGGGCCCACCTTAGAAACCTGAATTTCCAGTTCTCCATCTCTAATTCAATTCAAGCAGCTATACCATCTAGGTCGTCAATCCAAATCAAAGCAATTAAAATCCACCGATCATTCAGATTCAATCCTAGCTGTTCAGCTATTGTCCACCATCACAAAATTTCCAATTAAATCTGGCCATCAAAAATTTGCCCCTTGTTGTCCATCCAAAATTTTGATCCAAGCTGCCTTTTTGACCGTCCATTTATTTCAGCAAAACCGTCTAGAAAATAGAACTAATAATCACAACCGTCCATTGCAGTGGGTTGCATAAGCTCATCACTATTCACCCATGCAATCAGCACACTAGAATCATGCAAATTCTAGAGGTGGGGCCCACCATGAAATCATCATGCAATGCAATGATCCAGTCCATTCAATCCAGCTAATCACCCAATTATGAATTGCACCATCAAATTTTCAGCACACCAAAACCGTTCAATGCTGTCCATTAATGGAGAATCCTAGCCGTCCAAGTAGCAAAGTTGGCCGTCCAATTAATCAGCAGTACCTTGATCTCCTAATCCTGAGCGTCTTAAACCATCACCGCCCAAGTTGAAATCCAAACTAGCAAGAGCTTGGACCGTCCAATCCAGCCAACCAAATTAATACCGTCTAAAAATCTGAGTTGCAGAAATCATCCAGCACCATTCTTCAGCCTATCAATCTTAGTAATCTCAGCCGTTAAAAAATTTATCAAGCCATCCAATATAGTCGTCATCCTTGGAGCCCACTAAGCATTCAAGTAACCAGCAGCAACTTATTGGATGCGAAAGATTTTTTGCTCATCACCACCATCATCATTAATTTCCAACCGTCCATCTTGCGTAGCAAAGCAAGAGACTCAATTTTCTGCCAATGTAAAATCACTTATATAAATGGAGGAGCACCACCAGGCCGAGGTAAGAAAAAAATGGAGAGAGAAAAAAAAAAAGAGAGGCGGTGAGGAGGTGGAGAGCACAGGCAAGAGGTGGGCCGACAAGTTGTGTAGAGTGACCGACGTACCATTGAAGGCTTCAAACCAATAAGCTTTTTTTTTTATCTTTTTTTATTTTAATTATCTTGTTTAAGATGAATTTGAATTTGAATTTCATTTCGGACTTAAATCAGCTTGGCTAAATCCTAAATCTAAGATTTAAGATGTAGCGTGTGTACAATGTAGCGTGGTGTATTATTTTAATTTATTTATGATGTATATTGTTGTTAATTTAATATTTTGTAATTTTAATGCATACTTTGTACATGGGCCCATACTTTGGTATGATTCCATATATTAGGTGATGAAACAAAGAGGTGAAAATCTAATATACGATAATTAAAATATTAAACCTGAAAATTTAAGACCATAAGAATAGGCATGATGACCTTGAGAAATTTCTTGAAAAACCACAGAACTTAACGGATTCTAATTAACTTAATTCAATGAGAATAGGTAATAAGAAAATTAGGATACGCCTTGTAGGTTTTAAGAGAAGGTGAAAAAATTAATTAAGTTTTGTTTTCCTTTAACGAAGAATATCTGGATTAAATAATTATACTAATACCGATTGCAAAAGTTGCATATGAATTTATAAACCCTAGGTTCTCGCACCATTGTTTTCTACTACTCATTCTAGTTTCAATTTTATTTTCCCTTCTCATTTTTTTATATTCTATTCCATTTTATTTACTATATTCTTTTTATATCCAATATGAAAGCATTTAAAAGTAAAATTTATAGCCCCAAATTCCCTGTGCATTGATAATTTATATATTACAATTTATGATCTGTGCACTTGCAGTAAGATTCCAAACACCTAACTCATTATTCACAAATTCCAAGTATCCTAAATGAGTAAAGTTTACATTGCAATGCACAATCCAACAAATTTTTCCTGCATTGACCTCACCTATCCAAGTACTCTATCTCTAAGCGTTAAACAAATCAAATTACAAAAGATGCTTTCAAAAGAATTTTAAATCAACCACGAACAAGAAGTTTCTGTAATCCCATACCATGAAAACACAAACAAGATATATATCATGCAAATTTGTCATGTTAATTTGCAAATAGGGAAAAATCTGCAACATAGAGAATTTACGCAAATCTAAAATAAAACAACTTCATCCTTTTAAATATTCTATTTGTAGATCATTCAAATCAACTCTCATTCAACCAATGACATTTACTACTAATTGCAAATATAAAAAATGTTATAACTAAAGCTCAAAATGATATTAAGATGCGTATGCACGGGGAGGTAACATAGATGCATATGGAGTGACAACAATTTAAGTCATTATAGTCATCTACTCCAACAAATAGCCCAAACCATTCTGTATCTCGTGTCTCACATAAAACCATATGAATATAATCATTAAATTATTGAAATTTCAGAGGAAATTAGCAACTTTCAAACATGATTCATGCAAATAAATTAAAGAAGAAATGAACATAGCATAACTGAAATTTCAATATTGAAAATTGAACTAGCAAATAAAAATAATCTGAAATAATGATATATGACCAAATTTTTTTATTCCATTCATGAGTTTTTGTAAGCTAAACCAAAGGAAAAACAAAAATCATTCAAAAGAAGTTGTAAAACAGTGTAAACCAGATAATCTAATTAATAGAAATTAAACGAAACAAGGAACATCCATAACTCAACTACAAGCTGGTTTTCATTCCACCCATAATCTTAAATCTTACCAAAAAATAAAGGTCGGGCGAACTCAAAAAAGACGAACAATTTCTGTTCATTTTAGTCATAAGATGGCACTGAAAACGAGGATTGAAATCAATAGAATATATATCAATCAAAAACTGGTCAAAACAACTAATGCCTCCGATCAGTTATAGCCCTTTCTTCTTACTTCATTCATTAACTCACTTAAATAAAACAAACTCAAATGGGCATTGCACTAGAAAAAAATACAAGAAAATGAAATAAGGATGACAACCATACACAATCCATTCAAAATTAGAGGGCTAAATCTAACTTGTTGCAATTGAAAATCAAGTTATTGGTCTGAATTCAAAGCACAAAGGCATTATGTGTCCATGCCACAAGCAGATCTAAATATATATGGGATATATTTAGGTGCAACAATGCTACACCCGAATTCTTGTGCAGGCACATGTACTTTGAAATCCAGACCGTTTGTTCCAACGCACGTGATCCAGGCCGTTGAAGCGTGTTGCAAGTAGGCCGTAAGGAGGACTTGTGAGGGTGTGCGTGTTTCAATGCTCAATTGAGTGAGCAGGAATTTTGGTTTCCAAGGCAACATGCTGAGCGCAGGGGAGACATGAGAGAGTTGAGGAAGAGGGAACAACAAAGGAAGGGAGACAGAGACGGGGAAAGAACTACAAGAGAGAGAAGGGAGAGGCGCAACCGGAGTCACACAACGCTGCAGGAGCAGGTGAGAAAAAAGAGGAAGGAAGAGGCACATCTGAATTGCACTAACACTGCCAAAGCCACCATATGTTGCCCCAATGCTGTCGGAGCCACCATTGCTAGGACTGGTGAGAGAGATGAGAGAAAGGGAGAGGGAACGACGAGTGAAACATGAGGCAGGGAGATGGAATGGTGAGGGTTTGGCAATAACATTTGGACATCTTTGACAAAGAGGGAGAGATAATGATGATGGAATAGAGAGGAAGGGAGAATGGTGCCTTCATTGTGAGGACCAATTGGGAAAGTGTAGTTGCAGGAGAAGAGAAAGATGGGAAGAGAAGGAGGGAGTTGTCCCCATCAATTGGGAAGCTAGTGTCGCGGGAGAAAAGGAATAAGAAGGCTATTAGTGGTAAGGACCTTATTGTTTACTATTCAAAATCTTGATTTTTTCGACCGTAAATCATCAAATAATGCAAATATGCAACTGGTATTTCTAATTCTGCTATATTAGGGATTAATGTTACTGTAAGTGATTAATGTTTTTGGAAGTACTAAAATTTTACAACTCCGTAATTAAGTGATTATTTAGTATTTTTGATTATTACATTTTTTATGACCAACTGTCATTTCCTGTATCTCTATTATTTGGTGATTTTGTGGTTTAGGATGCTAAATTTGAATTCAACATACTATAGTAATTTATTGTACAAATTAATGTGAAATTATACTATAGTAGAGTGCAAATTAGTTTAGATGCTAATTTGTAATATATTGCACATTAATGTAAAGGGGATTGGATTGAAAACATAAATAAATATCCAGAGATTGGAAATTTAAATAAATTTACAAAAAGAGCTCGCTAATTCTAGCTTAATCACATTTATCCTTTTCTAATTATCATGATAAGTATGTCAATACCAAAAATAATGCATAATCAGTGTCACAATTTTATTTCATAACAATTTTAGTATTAAATAATGATATGATTAAAATTTTAAATTTTTGAAAAATCTATCAATATATTTACAATTAAGGAAATGATAGTTGTTAAGTATGCTATGTGCTCCTATGAGCATGCTGAATTTTTATCATAACCTCATGAATGAAAATTTTAAAATTTTTGAATTTTCAATAACTTTACTGCTTTTATTCTAGTGATTGCTATATAGTCAGTATCATGTTTAGTTTATTTACAAATTTATCTAGGAACTCTAAACTATCCCTTCACGTGAGTATCAACATGCTATATGTTGAATCGGCATATCCTGTTGAGTGACAAGGGTTTAATGATTTTGCTGCTTTTACGCTAGTGATTGCTATATAGTCAGTATCATGTTTAGTTTATTCATAAATTTATTAAGGAACTGTAAACCATTCATTCATGTGAGTATCAGCATCCTATATGTTGAATTAGCATATTGTATTGAGTGACAAAGTTTTCGATTACTTTACCACTTTTATGCTAGTGATTGTTGTATAGTCAGTACCATGTTTAGTATATTCACAAATTTATCAAGGAACTCTAACCATTCCTTCATGTGAGTATTAGCGTGCTATATGTTCAATCAGCGTATCACGTTGAGTGACAAATGTTTTCAATGAATTTACCACTTATATACTAGTGATTGTTGTATAGTCAGTACCATGTTCAGTTTATTCACAAATTCATCAAGGAACTCTAAACCATTCCTTCACGGGAGTATCATCATGCTATATGTTGAATCAACATATCGTATTGTGTGACAAATGTTTTCAATGACTTTACCAGTTTTATGTTTTTGATTGCTATATTGTCAGTACCATGTTTAGTTTATTCACAAATTCATCAAAGAACTCTAAACCATTCCTTCATGTGAGTATCGACATCTATATGTTGAATTAGCATATCATGTTGAGTGACAAAAGATTTAAGTGACTTTACTACTTTTATACTAGTGATTGCAATATAGTTTGTACCATGTTTAGTTTATTCACAAATTCATCAAGGAACTTTATACCATTCCTTCGCATGAGTATCAACATGCTATATGTTGAATCAGCATATTGTGTTGAGTGACAAAGGTTTTCAATGACTTTATCGCTTTTATGCTAGTGATTGTTATATAGTCAATATCATGTTTAGTTTATTCACAAATTTATCAAGGAACTCTAAATCATTCATTCATGTGAGTATCAACATGCTATATATTGAATCAACATATCTTGTTGAGTGACAAAGATTTTCAATTAGTTTACTGCTTTTATGCTAGTGATTATTATATAGTCAATACAATGTCCAGATTATTCATAAATTTATCAAAGAACTCGCAACCATTCTTTCACATGAGTATGAACATGCTATATAGTGAATCAGCATATCGTGTTGAGTGACAAAGGTTTTCAATAACTTTACCCTAGTGATTACATGAATTACATTCATGCTCTTTAGATTACCGCCTTATCACTTTTATTGGATAGATAAATTTAAGAATTAAATGATAGGATTGAAATATGGTTGTTGACTATGGATTGTTTAATGCAATGTGATTTGGTGCTGAACATTATTTGATTGATTAATAAGTCAACATGCTAATGTGAAGTAGGAAGAAATAATATATAATGCTTCATAAGTTGTTGATGATCTTTTACTGATTTGTCTTTTATTCTTTAGGACGAAGATAAAGAGAATATAATATGGTGAGGACACCAAGCAATGCTAAGCCAGAAAAGAATGCAGATCCTAAATGTCAAGAACGAGGGCAGTCATGTACTAATAAACCTCAACAGAAATAGAAAACTCAAGTTCATGAGAAAGACATTAGCGAGTATGCAGTTTCTATAGTTACTAAATGTCAAGAAGCAGGACCATCATGTAGAAATCAACCCAAAAAGAAACCAAAAACTCAAGTTCATTAGGAAGATAGTAGCGACAAGGCATTATACTTTTCGGACCTGAGAACATCATTGATATATAAAGAGAAGTTTCAATCAAGACTAGTAATAAAAGGTCATCCACTCTGCATTGATGACTTTAGCAATTTTCCATTCTCAAAGTGGCTTGTTGACTGTGGATTATTTGAATTTGTGATAGTCGAAGAGTAATTACCCTAATCTGGTGATGATGTTCTACTGTAACACGAATAAAAAAGTCATTACGTAAGTCAAGGGAGTGCAAATACTAATGAATGATGAAATGCTAAAGGGTGTACTTGACATACCTCTTTGGACAGGTGAGAATCCTCCACAGATAACTAAGGAGGTGTCATTCACCGTGTTAAGAAGAGATAAAGAGAAAGAAAGGAGGCAGCCAAGTTAACTAGTTGAGAGTTGCTCATTTTAAATATGAAATTATTGCACTATGTGACTGTGAAGAACATCTTTCCGAGAACTGGATCAGTATCCGAAGGGTCAATCCATGATGCTTACATATTATGTGCACATGAAAAGGAGATGCTGCTTGCTGCCCCCATAGAGATTTTCAACCACATGCTAAAGTGTCGAAAGTGAAAGAATGGGGCTTTGCCCTATGAGATGGCTATTACTAGAATTTTAAAGCATTTTGGAGTTGATTTATCTGGAGAGGAGATGATGAAGTATAACAATTCGGACAGAATTGATGGTAGTTTGATGAGGAGGTTGAGATATAAGCTTAATATGGATTACAGCAAAGGAGGAAAATAATACAAATGAGGAAGAGTTGTGGAGACAGATAAAGATCTCAAGTACTAGTGAGTGGGCGATGACACCACTAGAGCAACATATTGATGATGATACAGAAAAGCGAAATGACCAGGATGGTGTTCATTCATCTCCGAAGGAATAACTGCAAAGGAATGTGTGCTACCAGGTGTAGAAAGTAGATTGGAGGAGGTGTTGAGTGCAAAGATCGAGTAAATGAAGAGAGAAATCAAGTCTCACATCTCCCAGCTTATGTCTTCATAACCCAAAGTCACTTCAACAAATTTTATGCCCGCAGTGGATGTAGGTGTCAATCTTACATCCGTGGTGGCAACCCGTGCATCTGTTACTGTGGCCCCTACATCTGTTACTGTCACCCCCACATCTACGATTGCCACTCCCATTGTCACTCATTCCACATCTCATGAATTTCCCCCATCTATGTATACCCCCATTGAAGTATTGCTATTCACGTCTATATCTCCTCATATAGCAATCAATGAGCAACAATTGTCACCTTCCTTTGCGGACCTACCAAATACAGATAATGTATGTGTTGATGTTTTGTATTCTGGGAATATTGCACATCTTGCTAGAGCAGTGGAGCAAGTCCTTAAGCATGTCAATCTCATTGATAAGAGACTTGTTGGTGTTGAGAATGTGTTACAGAGAGATTACAATGAAGGTAAGTGAAGACATGAAGTTGTGGACATACATTACTTATTTTGATCACTCTATTTTGTTTATTGCATGTTATCACAGTTCAGTACATTGGAAGATCTGTAATTAAATCGTCCACTTTTTTTATACTTTTTATGTTCAAAAGTTTTATGTTAGAGGAGAAATGTTCGCAAAAAACTTTCTTTCTTTGTATTTTTAAATGTTAATACTTTCAATAGTATTGATGCTTAAATCGCAGGTTGTGAATGATGATGATATGTTGTGTGCATGCATGGAGATACTTTCATTGCTTGTGAACATAATTTGTTACGGTTTGAATGGTGTTGTTGATCAAGTTAATGGTTGGATTGGTCAAGTCTATGCTAAAAGATCAATGAGCATGCTAGAAAGTCAAGTCAGTGTGTGGAATGGAGAAGCAAGTCGTTTGTTTGCTTGAATCAACATGCTAATTAGTCAACAAGCATGCTATATAATTAGGTCAGCGTCTGGAGTGGATTTACTAGCCATCTGTTTGCCTAAATCAGCATGCTAATTGGTCAATGAGCATGCTATATACTCAAGTTAGATTTGTAATGGATTTCCAAGTCTTATGTTTGAGAATATCAGCATGTTATATATTATGTGCGTACTATATACACAAGTCAATGGGTCCCTAGCATATTCAATATCAATTACACTGTTGAGAAAAAAAGGACAATTACTTTTGCGTTTTAAATAGGTATAAGTCAATACAAAAAATACACTTTCATTTCTATCAAAGTGTACAGGCAAATACAAAAAAAATCACAATTCTCTTTTCCTTTCACATTGAGACTAGCATCAATTTTTGGCTTGCATTGACTTCTAATTGTATACATATATATCCATATATGTACCCACATGCTTTGTGTTCATCCTCCATTGCACTTAAAATAATCAAAATACAGCAGCAATTCATTGACAACTTCATGCAAACAACTTATCAGAGGATTATGACAACTTCATGCAATCAACTTTTGGTTAGCATTAACTTTCAGTTGATTAAATCAAATGAGATGTCAAAATACATGCTGCTCACAATTATTCTGATGCAATTTTGGATAGTTTCGCCGATCGTAACCAACCACAAACTTCTTGCATCCTCGACATAATCATCCACTGCGTTCTATAGCTTTTTCAACTGAAGATTTTAACCCCTTACATGATCATCCTTTTCTTTGAACAACATTTGGAAATTTGACAATAGGAATTGGGGCAATTGATACATCGTCTTTGTTGTAAGCCTTATTTCTCCTTCAATGTTATCATTTGTCTCAACATTGAATGGTGTGAAGGAATTGTGAACAATTTGGATAGGTTCATTTGCATGGTTGCTATCTTCAAAAATCCTTTCTTTGTCTCATGCTATTGGAATAATATATGTTGACAAGTAATCCCAGTCTAGTTAAATAGTCAACATGAACATATCGCAAATTGCTTATCTTCACACCAAGTAACTGTTCTCCCGTACATGGGGTCTTTATACTTGTGTATTTCATATATAATACGACTCCTGTCCATAACCTCAAATTTAGGCTTGTAATAATATGACTCCTCTACTTCTACTTGAAACTCAAAAAATATTCTTCTAGTATATAATTTGGTAATTTAATCCTCAATCACAAATTTAGTTTTCAGGATTGGAGTATTGTATATACCTTTACAATCAGCATCTTCTCTCATCTTCTCTCATCTTCATAACAACACGTTCGTATGCTTCTACGAACTCAAGCAATTGAGTGGTTGGCCAACAAAGTGGTTGAAAAAAGCATTCATGCTTTCAGAAAGTTGTGTTGTGGTTGTCCCTGCTAATAAAACACTTCTTGTATAGGTCGGAATTCACTTATCCCTCACATTGTACATCCGCTATAACCATGCATGGTTTGTCATATTATAATCGTTCATTAATTTTGCCCAACCAGATTCAAACTCATCTATATCTTCTATATTGTGAATCAACTTGTACAACTTATCTTTAAATTTAGGATATTTTTTATCAGCAGATTGCAACTTTTCAAGAAATTTCCTATGTATACGTCATGAACAAAAAATATGTTTTGTGGTTGAAAAAACTATGAAAATGACCTTTGTTATAGCCGGATCTTGATCTGTGACAATGGCTGTAGGTGGTACACCACTCATAGCATGGAGCCATATTTTGAATAACCATGTAAAGTCATCTTTACTCTCATCAAATAATACGCCTACACCAAATAAAATTGATTGCTTGTAGTGGTTTACTCCGACAAATGGCCCAAAAGGCATATCATACTTATTTGTTCAATAAGTTGTGTCGAAACAAATAATATCATCAAAAACTTATAATCTTTTTTGGATTCCCCGTTTATCCAAAAACATGACATCAACAGATGGTACTCATTGACCTGAATTTCATAAAAGTAATCTGACTTCACAACAAATTGCTTCTGAAAGTACTCTAGTAATGTTGTTGCACTTCCACCATATCTTGACATCTGTCTAGAACTTGAGGTATTACAAAGGTCAACTTTCGTGAATCTTAGTTGATCACGTCCCCCAACCTCTTCAGTCATGAATTGTAATGATCTGGATACTCCAATACCAACCTTGCACAAATTTTCAACTATATTTAGTTGGGAGTCCGACACATTGCAATAAGATTGCAAGCAGCGAGACTTTGTGGAGGTCTCTAACCTATGAGAGTGCTCTTTCTTAAAAATCATAACTATCTATTTCGAAGTATTACCTACGAGATTAATGGTTACTGATGCAAGGCATCCACATCTAGTAATGTCCAGCCGTTTCCTCTTTTTTTCTAACATTTTTTGCATTCATTTTTAGTCCTTGCCTTGAGCATTTCAGAATACAATAGCATATCTGCTTTTCTTATTAGATCTTCTAACATCACTTTTTCTAATATTGAAACTACAACATCTTCTATATAAATTGTACAAAGAATATGCCTCGTCTTCAGTGTCAAACTCTTGCCCAATAGTATGAGTTAACTCATAAGGCGCATTAGGAGTAAAAGTAGTCACACTTGTTGAACTTTGTCCACTTTCTACAACTTTTCTAGTATCTTCATTGAATTTCATTGTGGGCAATGGAGACATACTTTTGTCCACGTTCATTGATGATGTCATTTACTAAATACCTACTGAATCAAATTTGTTAAACAATATAAATTATTCAACTAATAAGAAATAGAACACATCAATTCTACAACTACTTGCAATGCAAGAATATTTATTTTGCAAAATAAATGGTGTAGAATTGTAATGTGAACATGCTGATGTTTTAAAATACTACAACTATGGAAAAGCGAATACTGTAGAGTCATATATCAAATTGTTAGCAAATACAGAATGCTAAAATCATTTCTTTCTTTAAAATAGTTTGTATAGTGATAGGACAACTATGCAACTAGATCTTCATAATTTCCATAATGATATGAAAACTATACAACTAGATCTTCTACACAAAGTCCAGTAAATCATTAGAATAGTAATGCTTCCAAAACTAGTATGCTAATGTCATTGTAAAACATATTAATTTTATAAATCTATTTAAATGTTTAAAAGTGCATTCCAAAAGTAGTGATAAATAAATGACAGTTGATCCATTTATATTCCTTTCTCAAATTAATATGCCTAGTGTTTTATCCTAAAATGGGTATCGCCTGTAGGATTTAAATTCTATATAAAATATATTAAATCACTTTTTTCATAAATTTTTAGTTGTCAGCATAAGTCAATATCCAATTTGAGATTCCACGCCATCTATTTCTAGCTATCCGCATACTAAATGATGGATCAACATGCTATATACAAAAGTCAGTGTGTATTTTGCTACTAAAGGTCATCTGTTTGTGACTATTAGTTTCTTGTCGTGTTAAATGAGCATGCTATACATGCATTGTATAAAGTAAAATTGCAGGACATCTGTTTTATCTCTGGTTATCAGCATGTTAAGTGTTGGATTAGCATGCTATATGCACAAGTAAGTATTTATTTTAGAATTGAAGGTTTTTCCTAACTATTGTATGAGCATGTTTTAACTAATATAGAAAATAAATTTTATTTAACATGATTGGAATGTTGAAAGTTATCCGCAATCCACTTTTTGTAAATATGTAGAAGTAAGATAAAAAATTATGATTTTACAATTGCATTACATGAATGTCATAACTTAAATCTATATTGCTCAAGATATCATGTCGTTGGTGATCTGTCCCACCCATAGTGCCTCTGTTCATCATGTCCACATGTAAATTTCGAGTATAAATTAATTAGAAATAACCAACAATCGCTATTAAATCAAATAACAATTAAGATTACGAATATTTTTTGAGAAACGTATTTAAGCATTTGTACAATTTTAAAAAATCTAAAAAAATAGTAAAATAATGGATAAATTTTGGAGGTTATTCTAATAATCTTAAAATTTTTGAAGATTCAACATTTTTTAAAATCTTCACTAGAAGCAAAGACTACCATCCTTGATTTACACATGGGAACTTCGTAGCAAAAAATCAAACTTCTTTTTAGGTAGAGAATTAATCAGAACCTAAAATTATTTTTACTTTCAGTATATTTTTGTCCACAACTATTTTCATTCATCCCACTGAATTTTTTGATAGTTTCATCAACTTGAAGGTGCCCATTTATAATTTTTTGTTATAAATTAATCAAAAAAATAATCAGCAATAATAGTTAAATCACATAATAGTTAAGATTACAAAAAACTTTCAGGAAAATGTACTTAACCTTAATGACTTATGGATACATTTTGCAGGTCATTTTAATCAATTTTTAAATTTTGAAGCTTAAATTTTTTTTAATTTGCAATGAATACAAAGACTATCTTCTTCTTTGATTTTACACCTGAAAAATTTGTGGTAAAAAATCGGCCTTCTTTTTTTCCATGGAGATTCACACAAAATCTACGATTGTTTTTGTCGGCAATCCGCCAATCATCGCTTGCCCATTTCACTATTTTCATCTAAACAAATTTTTAGATTAAGAATCAATCACGGGCAACTTTTTTACCTTCGTCCTCTTTGGTAGCGTTGATTTTGCAATGCACATTTCATCCCACTAGATTAATTGGTGCAACATATCTTCCCAGCTTTAATTTTCTATCTCTCAATTTTTCTACCACATTTTTCGGCGCGGCATTTAGAAAGCTTCCTTCCACTTCTTCTTTACTTCTGGCCAGCTGCAGCTCATGTGGGGCAACACAATAGGCCAGGAGGGCAGGCCGGGAGAGCTGATGGCTTGGCAACCTTGTTGCCAACATTGAATGTGCAACAGCTTTTTGTAGCCGCTACCTGGCACATGGAATCCCACACACGCAGAGCTCAGTGCCCTCACAAGTCCTCCCTGTGGCCTGCTCGCGACACCCTTCAACGGCTTGGATCATGTGCGCTAGAATAGATAACCTGGATTTCACGGTGCGCACCCCTACATGGGAATTTGAATGCACCATTCCTGCACTTGAATATCTCTCTCTATATATATAGGAAATCTACCAAAAAATAAAAAAAATTAAATGGAAAACACTTTGGGACTAACTAAAATAAATTTGAAGAACAAGTGGTAATGGATTGATTCACTCCACCCATCCAAATCTAATATGAAACCAAACGTAATTCGCAAAATGAGAAATCTAAAGCAAATAGAGAAATTCTGCCATTTATGGGTTTATTGCATATTGATTTATTAACAATGACAAGTAAAAATCAACAGATAAGCGTAATTCCTATACAATTGAAATACAGGGGCTTTAAATAGATGTGCTAGAAAATTGAAAAAACAACATAGTGTATCTAATCAAATAAAATGTAACTAATTTTCTTATTTCAGGCATAAATTCATATAAAAAATTGAAGACCCGATAGGATCAATAAAAATCCCGACATATACTATCGATATGAGGACGAGTTTAAGCCATTCAAGCAAAAATAAGATGTGAAGTTAGCCATATTAATTATCGAAGAAACCCAATAGGAAGAGACATTGGCAACTTTTTAGAAACTAGTTAGTTTTTATTACATTTTATCACAAAATTAACTCCTTAAAAATAGAGAATCAATTGTAGCCAATAGAAGCATCTCTTCATATATTTCAAGCATTCAAGAGCATAAGAAATTGAATTAAATCAGATCAGATATATGGCTGGCCAAACATGTGATTACATGAAAGCTCAAAACTCAACCAAAGAATCAAAATTGAATAACACAAAAGAGAAAATATAACTTGAAAACCATTCATATATATTTTTAGACAATTAATGGGGATGCATTCAAATCATCCCAATTGCCTGAGATGGATATTAATCTAGATTGAGATGATTCAAAAAAGAAAAGAATAGCAAAAGCAAAAAAAGGATGTTTCAATCATTCACCTCCAATATTGATATGACTTTACTATATGTGAAAAAACAAAATCAGATCAAAGGCTGCATGATGGAATAATCAAAACTAAGGAGAAAATCTAAACTTTATTACACCTAACCAAAACCTAAAAGAAGCTCTCCAAAACAGGTGATATGTCAATCATCAACCACACTTTAACCTCAATACATGAGGGAACTTCTCAGGTCCAAGGGATGAGAAAAAATATTTTGATTAAAGAGCTAAAGAGTTTTAAAATTCTTGACAACAAGAATATTTTTAAAATATTTGCAAAATTCTCTAAGATTACTAATGCTTTGAAAGGCCTAAGAAAGGCTATATCGGAATATGAATAGATCATAAAGATACTAAGAGTGTTGCTAGAATCTTGGACACCCAAAATTAATATAATTAAAGAAGCAAAGGATCTCAACAGGCTAAAGCTTGAAGACCTAATCAGCTAACTAATGTCTCATGAACTGATAGAAAAAATAAATGAATAACATCATAGAGGGAAAAAGACTCGCGCAATAGATGTGATAGTGTGGGGCAATGTGGGACACATGCAAGTACAATGTCCTACTCCCGAAGAAAACAAATCCAAGGAGAGACAAGAAAAGAAAGAAAAGAGCAGCACAAGAAGGTTCTCAAAGTCTAAAGGCAGAGGGATGTATATAAATGCGGACTTATTATCAACCAGCTCATCAAATGAGGAACAAGAGGCTACAAACTGCAAATTTACTGTGTGGCAAGTCTTGAAGAAGAAGACTCACAAAACTGCCTCACAACCATGGAACTAGTGGAAGGAAGGACTACCTTAATTTATCATACAAGTAGTGATCAAGTAACTTCTAAACTAGATAATTCTCATTCTAAATCCATCTATTCTTTCATTAATGATTGTCTCAAATGTGCTGAGCTAGAGGAATTGCAATAAGTATATGATTCATTATTTGATGAAATAAAAAACTGGGCAACAAGAATACATTAAAGAAGAAACAATGTGACTCTACTATTATTATGATTGAAAAACTAGCTGAAAGAGTCAAATGTCTGGTTGATGAAACCAAAGCTTTAAATGTTAAAATTGAGAAATTAAAGAAAGAAAATGCAGTTTTAAATGAATCAATGAAAAATTCTCTAATCCAAGGGAGTGTGTCAAAATGTTCCTTAATATGATAACTTAAATAAATAAAAGAGGACTTGGATACTTTACATTTAAGCAAGGAAACATAGCAAATCAAATACTCTAAAATGGGTCAGACCTCAAGATAAGGTGGTTGCACCCCACGGTCAAGCTAGAACAACGAGAGTAGCTTGGGTAAGAAGACCAATATGGAAATCAACAAGTGCGCGAAGTCCTCCCCAAAGGATTCATGAGACATATCATTTCCGTAAAAGTGTAGATATAATATTTATCAATATAGATTCGAAAATTTACATAACAAAGGAGCTAAAATGGTTTTGCACCAAAGAGCATTAGATTTATACCCTATAGACACGAGCAACATATGCTTTAAATGCTTAGTAACCTAAATAGACCCAAGAGATGAGTACCACAAAGATGTGTTTTCATTTGATTAATTTTACAGATATGTCTTAGGCCAAAAGCAAGTAACACATGGTTCATAGATAATAGTTACTCAAGACATATGACAGGAGACAAAGTCATTTTCAATGATCTCAAGCCTTACAATGGTGGAACTATTGTGAAAAAGGGAAAATAAGTAGTAAGAATAAAGCTTATGGTATTTCAAATGCATGCATCAAGAAAGTTCTATTTATTAAAAGTCTCAAACACAATCTAATGACTATTGGTAAATTATATGGCAAGGATACAAAATTGTATTAGATTTATTTATGTGTAATGTTTTAGAAAGAAAACTTATAGTTTTCAGTGGAAAAAATATGAAAATATATATTTGGTACGCCTTGATGAGTTAGAAGGAAAATGTCTCGTAACAGTTAATAATGATCCAGGAGTTTGGCACAAGAGACTTGGACATCTAAACATATCAAATCTCAAAACTGTGTGAAAAAGAAGCTTAGTAGAAGGTCTACCAAAGCTCAAGTATAACAAAAACAAAATTTGCAAAGCTTGTCAAATGTTCAAGCAATCAAAGATATTATTTTCACTAAAGAATGAAGTATCGACCACTAAACTACTTGAGTTATTACACATGGATCTTTATGGACCATCTGACATATTGAGCTTTGGAGAAAAGAAATATGTCTATTTCATCATCGATGATTTCTCAATGTTCACTTGGATAATGTTATTAGCTAGCAAGAATGAAGTCTTCTCTATGTTTGTTAGTTTTTCAAAATTAGCGCAACATGGAAGACGAAAAACAATCGTATCTATTAGAAGTGATTATGGAGGTGAATTTGAAAATCAATGTTTCATAGAATTTTGTAATAAAAAAGGAATTCGTCATACATTTTCCACACCAAGAACTCTTCAGCAAAATGAAGTTGTGGAAAGAAAGAATAAAACCATACAAGAGATAACTAGAACTATGGTGAATGAGAGCAAATTATTCAAGGAAAGTTGGCATAAAGCTATAAGTACAACTTTTCATATTTGAAATTGTGTTACAATTAGAATAATTTTGAAAAAGACACTATATGAGCTAAAGAAATGTAGAAAATCAAATATTTCATAACTTGTTGCCTTTGGTTATATATGTTATGTTTTGAATAATGGAAAAACAACCTTGGCCAGTTAGATGCTAACAGTGATGAGGTCATACTTCTTGGATATTCCTTCAACAGCAAAGAATATAAAATATTCAACAAAAGAACTCAAATAGTATATGAGTCAATTTTTGTTGTTTTTAATGAGTTTAATTTAACTCCAAATAAATGAGCTTAGTGATTATGGCCCCCCAACCCAAGTGTCACAACCTTACTCGAAGACCTTATCGATTGGTAAACATGATCAGGATTGTTGCCCTGTCACACGACGGACTTTATTGGATATTTATCCACTTAAACTTAACTTCTTAGGAGTTTATACCATTGCATACTTACTAATTTTCATCAAATGCCTTTTCAAGTCGTTATAACATTTGAGACATACACATATGATCTCATAAATTTTATACTTAATCATAATATAATATTTCATACCTTAGCATTTATCCATAAAAATTTTTTGCCAATCCATAGGCATAATACATAATATGTTTCATATACATCATCTAAATAATCATTTAGGAACATAATACAACCATTCATACATAAAATCATATACAGGTGTTCATGAGAATTCATTCATTCTTGAATCTCCACCTGTTCTCATTGCCTCCTTCCTTGCACCTGTCTTTGGATTTGAAAAATAAAACATGAGTTGAAACTCAATAAGAAAGTTGTAGGGTTTTCAGGCAATTCATTTTGAAGGCAATACTATTTAAAAACATTTCTCTGTATTCGGTAGAAGATACTTAGCAAGTGATCAACTACCAATTAGAATAGAAACATTTTCATATACCATTCATGGAAAGCATTCATGTAAACCTAAATTTTGGCAATTTCATAAACATTGGATGTACAAATGCATCATTTTCATTCATGACATAATCTTTCAAGTAAGGGTACGCTAGTTCGGGAAACATACTTTCAAAACATGATTCTTTCCATCCTTAGTGTTAGACCATCCAACTTGGCAATATCAAGGGTGTACTTCTTGTCCTGCTTTTTGCCTTGAATAGCCTACTTAATTTTCATTCTATACATAACTTTTAGTCACCCTAACATTATATACCTCTTAGACATGGTAACTTGTCATTCTGATAATTTCGTAAAAATGAGAGTTATCATGGCCCATTTCAGACTGTATTTGTATGTTAGCCCAAGAGATTAGGTTTAGTTTGCATTCATTTAGCTTAATTTTCACTAGTTATGCATTTTAGGAGCATTATTTAGTTTTTATATATTTTTAGCATTAATTAAGCATTTTTAGTCCATTTATTTATTTTATTCATTTTTGTAGGAAGGACGGACAAGATAAAGGCATGCTGGCAAGTGGAATGCAGATTGAGACCAAGTCACAAGGCATATGGATGGCGACCCAGTGCCACCCTACGTGCCCTTGCCAGATTCCAGCACAATTCAGCAAACACATTGCTTCCAATGAATTAGTGCCCAGGCGCCAAGCATAATCACATAGGTGTGTCTAGGAGAAGCTCTAAGTCATGAAAGCTCTAAAGAGTTGGCGCCTAGGCGCCAATAAGCATCCGTACGAACAGATTTTAGTGCGTGTGCTACGCAATGCTACTCTATAAATAGATCTTAGGGGTTTGCATGCGAGGGACGACCAAGGGAGAGAGCCTAGGAACAGAATTACACAAAAGAGAGAGATGAAAATGCGATTAAAGTATAGATTGAAGAGAAGATTCAACTTCGTTAGTGGAAGCCACCCGAAAGCTAGTTTTCTCTTATTCTTTCTCTGTTTTTATGAGTACTTTCAATATGGATGTAATGGATGTTATGATCATGTCTTTAAACTAAACTTTCATTAGATGGATGGATAGGATGGATTGAACTCTAAACTTATTGTCTTAGTTCTTTGAAATTTAGGAATGAATATTTGCTATTATATATGATTGTGTGTGATTTACCTTTACATGTGTGATTTTAATACTTTTTATAAGATTAGCTACCTTGTAAGATGATTTAATTACTTGATTTATCCTTGGAAGAAGAAAATCTTTGCTAGATCCATGTACAGGGCATAGGTTTCTTCTTTGTTAAGGAAAGTTGTTTAACGAATAAGAATATACCATTAAACCCTGTGTAGTTATTAAACAGGTTATCAATTTATCAATTTCACTTTATTTAATGCCATAAGAACATAACAATTAAACAGGGTATAATTAGCTTTATATAGTGTTAGAAAACATATATAGAGATTATTGAACTTGGGCTAGGAAATCCATGAACAATTCAATTAAAAAGAACCAATGCTATATATTTTAGATTCAAGGATTCCGAGCTATTGATTTGTCATCCCAAATTAGTAAACCTGTTTCTAGCATCTAACAGTTCTGTGAACCCTACTCTGATTTCTTATTGGAGTTGTTAGCTTTAGTTTAAATTCATAAACTCAGAATTTTCTACCCACTGAAAGCAATTAAACTAATTAATAATTCCGGTTAACAATTCCTCGTGGGAACGATACTCTACTCACTCTTTATTACTTGACATGGCACGTATACTTGCGTAAATAGTGAGCATTTTAATTGACATGTGCGCAGCTCGTCAAGTTTTTGACGCCATTGTCGGGAAACTGTTTAGCTAATTATCGTTAGTTTTATTGCTTTCTTATATAATTTTGTAGAATAGTTTATTTTCATAATTTCTTTTAGTTTAGAATTTTTTCACTAGTTCAATTAAATTAGTTTTTGCAGATTAATCTCATATTGCATGCGCCGAGGTAGAGCCAGAAAGGAGATTGTTATTCCTTTTGACCCGGAACGCAAATGAACTTATTTGAGAAGGCGTCGTAAGAGCAGGGAAGCTAGGAGTAAACAACATACTACATAACGCATCGAGAACCAGGACGAGAATGTTCACGCAAACCAACAGAGGAACCAAAGGATTGAGGTTCCAATCCATCCATCTCAAGATGATTTAGACCAACCCATTTGGGATCTTATTGCGCTGGTCCAGAATATAGTTCAAACTAGCATCGTACCTCCTCTTATCGATACCAACAACTTTAAAATCAAACCGGTGATTTTTCATATGCTCCAATCCATTGGGCAATTTGGAGGAATGTTTTATAAAGATCCACACCGCCATCTGTGGAATTTCCTGCAAATTATGAACACATTCAAGTAAAACAAAGTCTCCAACGAGGCAATGTGGCTACGGACCTTTCCACTTTCTCTATGAGATAGAGTTTCGGAGTAGCTAGACTCTCTGCCCCCGAACTCTGTCAATACATGGAAGACTTGACTCAGAAATTCTTGGAGAAATATTTCCCACCTGCTAAGTTAGCCAAGGTGAGAATGGACAATCTCATTCAAGCAGCACGGAGAGGAAACCCTATTAGAGGCGTGGGATTGATTCAAAGACCTGCTTCGAAAATGCCGCATCATGGAATTCAGTCGTGAGTCCAGATACAAATTTCCTATAACGGTCTCCAGGATTCCATCCGTCATATAGTGGATTCTTCATCGAACGGTTCTCTGCTGAGAAAAAGCTATCAAGAATCATACGCCCTACTTGAAAACATGGCAGCCAATACCTATCAACTATCATCTGACATGAGCCAAAGTGGAGGTCTACTCCAACTGGACATAGTCTCATCGATAAAGGCCCACATTGACTCCTTATCCAGGTAGATTCAGAATTTATTCAGGTCGGCCAATGTCAGTACACTAGGGGTGTCTACACCACAACAGCCAACAGCAGTAGATATTTGCACGTGGTGTGGTGAGTTCGGCTATTCCAGTGATGAATGTGCATCAAATCCGGAGTCCATTAATTACGTAGAAAATTTCTAGAGAAATCCAATGAATCTGTATGGTCAGTCCAACTTTTCATAGAACAAACAGACGAGGCTAAATCATCCACTGGGATTCTTGCAACAGCCCTCGCAGCAACAGCCACCAAGAGAAGAGAAGAAATTTGATCTGAAAAATCTCTTTATGCAATTCATGCGATCCCAAATCATGACGAATAGGAACTTGCAAGCACATATTGGCTAATTGGCCTCAGCCTTGAACAATCGGCCCCAAGGTTCACTGTCAAGCGATACAGAGCAAAACCTGAAAGGCAAAGGCAAAGAACAAGTGCAAACAATCACGCTGTGTAGTGGGAAGCAGTCACCCAATGCAATTCCACCAAAATCGGTAATTGAACCCACTAATTCTTTGATTCAGTAGTCATAGGAGCCAAAAGAACTAAATGCTACTCAAAAGCAACCAGACGCTGAAATCGCCACAAATCAAAGCCCACCTCCACCATTTCCTCAAAGATTCGCAAAGACTAAAAAGAGGGGCAATTCAAGAAATTTCTAAAGGTATGAGAGCAACTACATATCAATATACCTCTCATTGAAGTCTTCGAATAGATGTCTAGCTATGCTAAATTCATGAAAGACGTGCTATCCAAAGAAAAGACGATTAACAGAATTCAAGATAGTGGCGTTCACAAAGGAAACAAGTGCTATGGTGCAAAGGAAGCTGCCTTCTAAGCTCAAGGACCTAGGGAGTTTCACTATCTCATGCATAATTAGAAACTAATACTTGAGGAGAGCCCTATGTGACTTAAGAGCTAGCATTAATCTCAGGCACAAGTCAATTTTTAGAAAATTGGGCATCGGGGAAGCCCGACCTGCGACAGTAACGTTGCAATTCGCGGATCGATCTATTATGTATCTGGAGGGTATTATTGAGGATGTTCTTGTCAAGGTGAACAAGTTCATTTTTCCTATTGATTTTATTATCCTGGATTACGAAGAAGACCATGATGTTCCAATCATTCTAGGTCGACCCTTCCTTTCAACGGGTAAGGCCATCATCAATGTACAGGCTGGAGAGCAAACCATGCGGTTTCAGAGTGAACACATTATTTTTAGCGTGTTCAAGGCAATGTAGTTACCAAATGATCCAAATGAATGTCTAATCATTGACATGGTGGATTCAACAGTTCAAGTTGAATTTCAAATCTCAACTTTCAAGAACATCGTAGAAGCATCGCTGGTTGGGAAAATTAGTGAATATGGCGACAATTTGGCAGCGATGATACATTACCTGCAGCAACCTCTAACATTCCCATGATACCAGCAGAAATTCGAATCACTGGAGCTCAAGCCGGAATCTTTTAAATAGTTGAAGTCGTTGATCGAAGAACCACCTATTTTGGAGCTGAAACCCTTGCCAAAGCACCTCAGATATGCCTAGCTATGAGTGGAATCCTCACTCTTAGTGATTATACCTTCTACACTGGATCCCATGCAGGAAGAAAAATTTCTTCGAGTGCTTAGGATCATAAAAAGGCCATATGATGGACCATAGCCGACATCAGAGGCATCAAACCATCCTTTTACATGCACAAGATTCAACTAGAAGAGAATTTCAGGCTATCTATCGAAGCGTAGAGAACGCTGAACCTAATCATGAAGGAGGTGGTCAAAAAGGAGATCATCAAATGGTTAGATGCAGGCGTGATATACCTGATCTCCAACAATTCTTGGGTCAGCCCAATGTAGTGCGTTCTGGAGAAAGGTGATATGACGATCGTCTCCAATGAAAATAACGAGTTGATTTCGACCAGGACAGTTACTGATTGGGGAGTTTGTATGGACTACCGTAAGCTTAATAAAGTCATCCGAAAGGATCACTTTTCGCTTCTATTCATTGATCAGATGTTGGACAAGTTAGCAGGACATGAATTCTATTGCTTTCTAGATGGCTATTCAGGTTATCATCAGATTATGATAGCACCGGAGGACCAAGAAAAAACCACGTTCACATGTCCTTATGGCATGTTTGCATTCAGGCAAATGTCATTTGGCCTTTGCAACATTCTAGGTACATTTCAGCATTGTATAATGGCCATTTTCACTAACATGGTGGAGGATTTCCTGGAGGTATTTATGGACAATTTCTCGGTATTCGGGAATTCCAATGATGAGTGCCTGACCAACTTATCGAAGATGCTTTAGAATTACGAGGATACAAACCTGGTTCTCAACTGGAAAAAGTGTCATTTTAGGTGGAGGGCATCGTACTTGGTCACCGGGTCTCTAAATAGGGAATTGAAGTGGACAAAGCTAAAATCGAGACGATCGAGAAATTGCCTCCACCCACCTCAGTCAAAGGCATTCACAATTTTTTGGGACATGCGGGGTTCTACAAGCAATTCATAAAAGACTTCTCGAAGGTAGCCAAGCCGCTATGTTCATTGCTCGAGAAAGATGCGCTATTTGAACTCACCAGCGAATGCATAGAGGCATTCCAGGAGCTGAAAAAAATTAGTATCTGCATCAATTACTATTTCTCCAGAATGGAACCTCCTATTCGAATTGATGTGCAATGCGAGCGACTATGCAGTGGAACTAGTACTAGGCTAGCGAAAGAATACGATTTTTCCCTCCATCTACTATGCTAGCAAAACCTTGAACGAGGTGCAAATGAATTATACTACGATAGAAAAGGAACTGCTAAAAGTGGTATTTGCATTCAACAAATTCAGAGCCTATCTGGTGGGCACCAAAGTGATCATTTACACAGATCATTCAGCCATCAAATATTTGATTGTTAAAAGGATGTAAAACCACTCATGATTTGGTGGGTTCTACTGCTACAGGAGTTCGACCTCGAAATCAAAGACTGGAAAGGAGCTGAAAATCAAGTCGCTGACCATTTATCACACCTTGAAGGATCCCAGCTAGTCCAAGATATAGAGCAAATTCGGGAAGTGTTCCCGGATGAGCAGCTATTCTCTATCTCCCCAGGCAGTCCACCATGGTATGCAGACTTCGTCAATTACATCGTCAGCGAACTAATACCTCCGGAGTTGAATTCACACCAAAGGAAGAAGTTACTTCACAACGTTAAATTCTATTTTGGGATGATCCATATCTATTCAAGCAATGCCCAGACCACTTATATCGAAGATGTATTCCAGAGTGTGAACAGGAATCAATACTACCAAGATGTGGCGCCTCGAACTGAGGCGTCCACATAGTCCTTACTCCGAGATCTTGTCGATTGGAAAACGTGACTCAGGATTGTTTCCCTGATCACACGGTGGGTTCTTAATTGGATCTCGTCCAATTTTTTTTATTTCTTTTTCTTTCATCACATAAACATATACTCAACATCATTTATAATGGACTCATCCATATCATTATAAATCATCAACTTCTCATATTATTTATCACTTCATAATTTCATACAATCTATGTCCTTTCTCATCATATCCTATTAGGAAATCTGTTCATATAAAAATCTACTAACCTTTGTAGATTCTTCTTTTCCTTTAGCAACCCATGCCCTTCATCTCTTGGCTTTCCCTACACCTGTCTGAGGTTGGGAAAACAAAACATG
>JAXCLR010000092.1:25903344-25921845 GCA_035584095.1 Annona squamosa
TAATTAATGAAAAAGTAAAGCTACTTTTTTATCTTCAAATGATGTTTAATCTTGACCCTTAATTCATGATTTTTGATAAATCTTGGACCACTCATCATGTTCATCATCATATTTTGGCCATCCATAAAAAATTTTATCTCAATCTGATGTCCGTATTGCAAGATATAAATTTTTCTTCGTTTTCTTCACAAAAATCCATAAAAATCCAAAAATTATTATTTTAATCCAAAAAGCAATTTTATCCTTTAGTGGGAAGCTTCCTTTTTCATCTTTTATGATTAAGTTAATCCAAAGTGATTAACTTAACATATTTCTTAATCACACGTTTACTATTCGCGTGCATTATTCATCTGAATTTCATGATTAATTATTTTAACCTCTATTCCCACATATTTTCATACTTATGAATATATATTTTATTAATATATTACCTAGGGTTTACAACCCTAGGATTTCATACACGTGTCTTAGATCGGGGTTTCACAAAAGATGCCATTCATCTCCGTACGAGGGCTACTTTCAAGGAAACAAGACTGTGGCAAAAATACTTCAATTGGGATTCTACTAGCCATATCCTTTTAAAGACACCCATTTTTATATCAAAAGATGTGATCAATGCCAGCAAACAGGTAATATTTCCAAAAGACACGAAATGTTTGTCACTAATGTCATTGAGGTAGAAATATTCAATGTTTGGGGTATCGACTTCATAGGCCCATTCATCCCCTCCTTTGGAAACTAATACATTTTGGTTACTATTGATTATGTTTCTAAATGGGTAGAAGCAATTCCCACTCAAGCGGGTGACGCCAAAATAGTTCTCAAATTCATCAAGAAGAACATCATTACCTGTTTTGGCACGCCTTGGGTGATCATTAGTGATGGAGGATCTCATTTCTGCAACCAATAGTTCATGACAATTTTGCACAAATATGGTGTATGCCACAGGGTAACAACATATCAAGCTAGACGACGCACTATGGGCATATCGAACTGCTTATAAAACTCAATTTGAAATGTCTCTTTACCAACTGGTTTATAGAAAAGCATGTCATCTGCTACTAGAGTTGGAGCACAATGCACATTGGGCGATTAAAAAATTGAACCTGGACATGCAGTAAGCAGGGGAATGTTGATTATTGCAACTCCATGATTTGGACGAATTCCGGATGCAAGCCTATGAAAATGCCACGATCTATAAAGAAAAGGTAAAAAAATGGCATGATAAAAAGATTCTACCACGGAGATTCGAACTAGGTCAGAGAATTCTGCTTTTCAATTCAAGATTAAAACTATTTTCGAAAAAATTCAAATCTAGATGGTTGGGTCTATTCGTGGTGATAAAAGCGACTGAGCATAAAGCAGTAGGGATATTCAACGAAGCGTTTGGCAATTGTTTTATTATGAATGGCAACGCCTTAAGCATTATATGAGAGATGATTTTCAACATTGCAAGGAGGTGGTGGAACTGAAAGAAATTAAACAACGGAAATGTCGAGCTGAGGACGCTAAACTTAGCACTAGATGGGAGACAACCTATCACTCATTTTTATTTTGATTTTTATCTTTGTTGTTGTTTTTGTTTTTATTTTAGGAAAAAGATTTGGAGCTCAGTTTCAAAGAGATCATGGTCGGAGCCTGCTTTGGACAGCCATCTCAGCCCTAGACCGCCGACAGTGAGGATGAGGTCGCCACAAAGTCTAATTCTTGAGGGAGTCCCCATCCTTTCATTTTGTTTTTATTTTTTCTTTTTATTGTATTTCCTTTATTAGGTCATTCTAGGTTATCATGCATCGAGGACAATGCATCTCTCAAGTTTGGGGGTTGTATAATTCTCGACCGTAGATTAGTTTTTCATGTTTTGTTTTATGTTGATGTTATGTCAATTCCAGCTAATAAAAGTTATCTTTGTTTGATCCATCTTATTAAAAATGTGCAAGGTTGTGATTAATGTTGACTTCAAATTGAATTAAAGAAAAAATGGGCAATTTAGATTAAGAACCAAGTATGAAAGGATTTCATAATACATTGTTCTAATTCAATTACATATATATCTTCCAGACTGAGATGATGAGAATTGAATTAAATAAATGCCGACCAAGTACTTTAATATGTTCAGAAATGATATTAATTCACATAAATCACACAGGTATGTTCAGTTCCCCTAACAAAATAAGAAAAATAAAAAGGGGGTGATTGACCTAAGCTGAGTAACCGGAACTTAACATCAACAAATGGCAAGGTTCGCATAAAAAAGCAAAGGACAATCATAATAATGATGCTTTAAAATCAAAATTCTCCCTAGATACCCTGAAATATGGTGAGGGGAGCTAAAAAAAATAGATCTCCACATATCTTGAAATATGGTGAGGAAAATTTTTGCAATAAGTTTGGGAGAAAAAGAATGTGCAGTTGGTAGAAATTGAATCCAGTGACTTATTACTATTTTCTGTAACCAGTTAATTTAGTTTAAACCTTAGTTTGCCTATTTTCATTAATTTTCTAACTAGTTCCTTGATCCAATGGAAGATTAACATGTTAAATTATGATCATGTATTAAGGAAATTTGGCATCCATACTTAACTTGGTTTGACATTGAAAAGGCATGCCTTGTTCTATGTAATGGATGATTTTTCAAGTTAGATTACTCTTGATCATGTTGAATAAATAAATGGATTGATCAAAACATCACGAGAAGCAAACGAAGTTAACAGAGTCTACATTTATTCAATCATTTATTCATTGTGTTTACATGTGTCGTTCAAGGACTAGCAACATTTAAGTTTGGAGGTGTGATAACTTGTAAAAATGTGAGTTATCATGACCCATTTGAGACTATATTTGTGTATTAGTCCGAGAGATTAGACTTAGTTTTCATTCGTTTAGTTTAATTTTCACTCGCTTTGCATTTTAGGAGCATTATTTAGTTTTTATGCATTTTCAACATTAATTAAGTATTTTTAGTTCATTTATTTATTTCATTCATTTTTTGTAAGAAGGAAGGACAAGATAAAGGCATGCGGGCAAGTGAAATGCAGATCGAGACTAAGTCACAAGGCATATGGATGGCGCCCTGGCGCCGACCATTGGCGTCCAAACGCCACCAAAACTCCAACATAATTCAACAAACACATAGCTTCCAGTGAGTTGGCACCAGGCATGATCACACAAGTGTGTCCAGGAGAAGCTCCAAAGAGTTGGCGCTTAGGCGCCAAGGCATGAACTCCTAGGATTTGTAGAAAAGTTCTAAGTTGCCTAGCAAATAGAGAGTTAGCGCCTAGGCGCCAACACGCATCCGTACGCGCATATTTTAGTACATGTTTTATGCAATACCACTAAATAGATCCTTGGGGTTTGCGCGCAACGGACGACCGGGGGGAGAGCCCAGGAATGAAATTACACAGAAGAGAAAGACAAAAACGTGATCAAAGCACAGATTGAATAGAAGATTCAACTCCGCTAGTGGAAGCCGCCGGAAAACCAATTTTCTCTTATTCTTTTTATTTTTCTTTCGTTATTTTTATGGATACTTTCAAAATGGATGTAATGGATGTTATGATCAGGTCTTTGAACTAAATCTCCATTAGATGAATAATTAGGATGAATTGAACTCTAAACTATATTGTCTTAGTTCTTTGAAATTCAGGAACGAATATTTGGTATTATATATGATTGTGTGTGATTTACCTTTGCATGTGTGGTTTTAATATTTTTTACAAGATTAGCTACCTTGTTAGATGATTTAATTGCTTGATTTATCCTTAGAAGAGGAAAATCTCTATTAGATCCATGTATAGGGCATAGGTTTCATCTTTGTTAAGGGAAGTTGTTTACGGATAAGAATATACCGTTAAACCCTGTGTAGTCACTAAACAGGTTATGAATTTATCAATTTTACTTTATTTAATGGCATAGGAACACAGCAGTTAAATAGGGTGTAATTAATTTTATATAGTGTTGAAAGACATTTATAGAAATTATTGAACTTAAGCTTGTAAATCCATACACAATCCAAAAAAAGAACCAATGCGATATATTTTAGATTCAAGGATTCCGAGCTATCCATCTGTCATCTCTGATTAGTAACCTCATTTCTAGTATCCAGCAGTTCTGTAACCCTACTCTGATTTCTTATTGCAGTTGTTAGCTTTAGTTTAAATTCATAAACTCAAAATTTTCTACCCACCGAAAGCAATTAAACTAATTAATAATTTTGGTTAAAAATTCCTCGTGGAAATGATACTCTACTCACACTTTATTACTTAACACGACACATATACTTGCGTAAATAGCAAGCATTTTAATTTACATATACGTAACTGGTTACATTCTTATGTAGAGAATTCTTTGCACTATTCACTTAAACATCATATTGACGAAGCATCATTTTTATCAACATTTGATAAAACATAACACAAAACATTTGTCATAATTGAAAATACATTTCAACACATATTGAACTAAAGGAATGATCACCCTTACATAACTTGAAAATAATTCATCGATCAATTGTAAAATGATTCGAAACATTTAGAACATCATTTGCAATTATTTTCTTATATTTTGATAAAATGAAAAGCATTTAGAAAATTGCTTGATTACCTGCTTCGCCTTAGCTTTTCATATTTACTTTTTCTTTGTCTTTCCCTATACCATAAGAATGACATTGCGTTCATAACATTTTCATTTACTTGCATACACTTAGTTTTCCAACCCATAATCCATTTCATACATAATCCAACTTGAATTCCAAGTCGTGTATACATGCATTGCACTCACTTGTGAATCATACCATCCATTTCATATTTCGTTTTAAATCCATATTTAGGGTAAACACATAATAATCATTCATAATTCAATATATGGGGATTTATGTCTCCTATTTATCATTTTTATTTATTTTTCATTTTTTCTACGTCAATGCTCATTTTAAGCATATAATTGACGTCTTAGGCTTCATAAATAAATCTCAAATTTTGAGATAATCAATAATAATTCATAAAACAACATACTTATGTATTTCATCACATATTCATGCATTTTAGCAATTCATATAAGTCATTTATCACTTTTTCTTGCTTAGCCTTCTACATACACCCATCTTACAACACATAACTTAGGTATTTATTAAAATTTCTCAAATCATCAATTTGTGTCCTTATTCAACAAGATTAAACATCCTTAATTAAAATATAATTTAGGGCCTATTTTAAAATTTTAATCCATTCATCATTAGGTTTCAAAACAGTCATGTTAAGATCCATTTTTCATCCTTTCAATTCCTCTTTCAATACTTAAATATTAACAGATTTATAATCCATAAATTTCAGCAATTAATCATGATTTCTTAACCCAATTTTAGGGTATTATCATATATTTAAACTTCACAATTTAGTTGCTTCCGAAACAGCAACTTCTTAAGCATGTAGGGTATCATCCATTTTGACCTATTTCAACGTGTCCATATATATATCTTTAAAATTAGATTTAGGGTAAATCTTTTTAAGCCTTTTTGGACACTCAAAGTAACTTAATTTTAGTTTAATTTACCATTCATAACATCCATAAATCATTTGCTGACAAACAACAACAAAAAATCACATGTAAAGTACCCGTTTCGGCCCCTATTTGGACATTCCATACATATACTCTAAAAAATCAAATTTAGGAAAAACTCATCCAGCCCACTTAGTTATCCATAGAGTCCTTAATTTAGGGTAATTTATCCTACAATTCATCCATAAACCATTTAAGCACTTCTTCGTATCATTTTTAACTCAAAAATGGAAAATTTGGGCATTACTTGAAATCCTAAGTTCCATTTTTGCTAAAATCATTAAAAAATGCTCAAATCAACATATGTAATCTGAAATAACATGAATTACATCTGAATCATCATTCTTTAATCATATAGCAACTTGGTTTAGGGTTTTGAGAATTTTTAATTTAGATTTCATCTCAAAATTCAAACCTAACTTTCCTTTTCACTCTCTTGAACTCTTAATCTCGTTTATATCTCTCAAAAATCATTTAATACACTTATCAAGGACTCATAACTCATCCTTTAAGAATTATTTATGAACCATATTCATGGCTCATGATTTGAGAGAGAAAATCTTAATTCAAATTTTTCAAAACTTAAATTTCGATTACTTGGATTGAATTTAACTTGAATCCAACTTGTTTAGCCAGGTTCCTATTCTCTTTCTTTCCCTTTTTTCTTCTTTTTTTCTTCTCTTTTCTCCTTCTTCCTTGTTGTTTCTGGACGTGCCCAAGGTTGCTTCACTTACAATATTTTTGAGAGATTTTTCTCTCCCCCTCTCATGTGCACGTTTCCGTAGGTATGCCTCCCTTTTATATTTTTTATCAACCTTTGGAACCCACTTTGCTACATGTCATAAGGGTAATTCAATTCTAACTTATCCTTTGATGATATGGTAATTTTAAATTCAAGTAAAATACCCATTTAATAATTATCAAAAATTATCAAAAATCCATTAATTGATGGAATGCATTGTTGTCCACTAGGTGACGCCCCCCTTAGTTATGCTTTTTGACATTTTTATGCCTCAATTATCACATATTTATGTGACTCATTAGTTACCGTTGGGTCTTAGCTACTTAGATATGCATTTTAGGATTTTTAAAAATTTAAAATTTCATGACCCATTTGCCCTGGAACATCCCTTGGTGTGCCACATAACCTATGCTCCATTTTGAGCTACATATTAGCTATTAAACCAATGTATTTAAATCCTTAACTTTCCATGGATTTAATCATTATACAAATTCATAAAATCCAACTTCATTCACCTCCATTTGACACCTTGCATAGCATTAAACCAAGTCATTGAACTCATTCGCTTTAACATAAATGTTATGGTAGTCTATAGTACACAAAGCCAATGCTAGGTATCTTTTTTCAATTAAGCTCTTTTCCATAGTAATTAACTTAATCCAATCTACCTATACCATAGATTTCATAATTTTATTCAATCATTTCAAATTTCATCTCAAACCAACGTTTCTACGTCAAGTTATGAACCTTTGAAAATAACCATAGAGTGTTAGATTAAAAATAAATAATTATCACCATAATCTCATTACATTTATCTTAATCCAATCCACTCATAAGGTTGAGATCAAAATCATGAGCTTACATTTCAAATTTCATCTCATTTCGCCATATAAGCGTCAAGTTATGAATTTTCTACATTTTTCAACATAATTCCATAATTATCATTTCAATTTTCATAAATCATATCATGATAATTAAAATAATTATTCATGAATTATTAACATTTTCTAATCTTCATTAAGTCCTTTTAGTCATATTGACTCACATTAGGCCATGATGATTAATCTTAATCATCATTTTTAATCATAACCCTAATTACAAAATATTATTAAATTATAAAATCATCCAAACATACATGAATCATACATAATTCATGTTTACATTCCAAATGTGTATACATGAGTCCTACTTGGGTTTGGGTATCATAGTGGTGCAGATGACTTGTCAAAGGATTTTTGAAAAGCTTCAAGTAAGAAAGTAAGGGTGAGAAAAGCTCAAGCAAAATCAAGATGCAAATCAAGAAGTAAGAAAAGGTAATATTTCCTATTAAACCCCAAAGACTTGAAATTCAAAAATGACCATCCAATTGAGCAAATTACAGGAGACATATAAGATGGTATGAAAACTAGAGGCTTAAGGAAAATGTATATGGAAACTTTGCTTTTGTGTCAAAAATTAAGCCAAATACAATTGGTCAAGCTTACAATGATAAAAATTGGGTAATTACAATGCATTAAGAGCTTAATTAATTTAAAAGGAATCAAGTATGACAATTAGTTCCTAGAGCAAACAATTGCATGGTAATTTGTACCAAATAGATTTTTAAGAACAAATTAGGAGAAAGTGGACTAGTTGTTAGAAATAAAAGCTAGACTTGTAGTTAAGGGGTACTCATAAAAAGAAAGAATTGATTTTAAAGAGTCATATGCTCTAGTATTTAGATTGGAAGCCAAACGCATACTATTAGCCTAGGCATCACATATGGGCTTGAAATCGTTTTAAATGAATATTAAAAGTGCATTTTTTGAATGATTATCTTAATGAAGAAGTATATGTTGAATAACCTCTCAATTTTAAGAAAAAAGAATTAATCTAAGTTTGTATACAAACTAACAAAATTCCATATGGATTGAAATAAGCTCTTGGATCTTGATATGAAAGACATAGTAAATTTTTAATTGATCATAAATTTCAAAGAGGCAAAGTTGATATTACCTTATTCATTAAATACAAAGGCAGAGATATTTTAATCATTCAATTTTATGTAGATGATATAGTATTTAGGATTACTAATGAAAGTTTACATCGATAATTTTTCAAGTTAATGCAGAATGAGTTTAAGATAAGCATGATAGATGTACTCAATTTCTTCCTTGGACTGCAAATCAAGTAAAAAAGTGAAATTTTTTTTATAAATGAGTCCAAGTATATCAAAAAAAATGTTCAAGAAATTTAAAATGCAAAACAACAAAGGATCAAGTATACCCATGAACTCGATAATCAAAACAAACAAAGATGAAAAGATAAATAAGTAGATTAACGACTGTATAGAGGCATAATAGGATCATTATTATATCTAACCACTTCTAGTGTTCTAGATTTTAATCAAATTGTAAGGAACCTCATGTGATAGCAGTAAAAAGAATTTTCAAATACTTGATTGATATAATCAATTCAGGTCTATAGTATCCCAAAGGCTCAATATTTTATTTGATTGGATATTCAGACACGGATTTTACTACTTACAAAATGGATAGAATAAGTACTTCCAGGACATATTAATTCATTTGAAGCATGATGGTTTCACATTTTTCAAGCAAATAAATTAGTATTGCCTATCTACCACAGAAGCCAAGTATATAGTTGTCAATAGTTGTTGTGCCCAATTGTTATCGATAAGAAAATAATTAAGAGATTATGACATAAAATATAGTAACATTCAATTAGGTGTGACAATGCAAGTGTCATTTGTTTAATAAAAATCTAGTATTATACTTTGGAACTAAATACATAGATATTAGATACCATTTTATTAGAAAACATGTTGAAAATTATGATATTTATTTGGACTATGTTAAAAATGAGATAAAATTGCAAATATTTTTACTAAACCATTAAATATTGATTCATTTTATAAAATTGGAAAAGAAATGGGAATGAATGATTGATATTAAAGCTTGAAACATCTAATAAATTGGTTACTTAATATGAAATTGTTGAAATATGTTTTGTATGAAGAATGTATATTTTGGGAAAAAGGGTAGAATAAAAATTGCATTGTCACTTGGGATAAGCAAGCCAAGTTGACTTTGGTTGCCCAAATAGGTGCTAAAAATGCCTCTTCTCACTTCCCTCTTATTTCCTCTCTCTCAAGCTTGAAAAACACCCCAGGATACTCAAGACATTTTCAATTTTTCATCCCTTATTAGATCCCATTTACGAATCCCTTGCTATCTCTCTCGTTCCTCCTCAATGGCTCCTAAAGCGGTGTCCAAACCCACCTAGCTCCCGGTATCTCTTCCATCTTGCTCTACTACATGAGAGAAAGTTCCATGGTTCATAAGACACCCAACAAGCATCCTTGGGATAAGGCCACCACCTTAACCGGACGTTAGGTTTGATTTAGAGAAAATGATACCTTCACATCTATCCCTCAAGAAAAAAACTGTAGAAATAGTATAGAGGAAGGTCCAATTAGAAAAAAAGGAACCCTCATATATTAAACTAGGAAATTACAAATAAGAAGTAGAGCAAGCGATTGGACAAATTTTACCAGTGCCATATGAGACCGATAGAATGCCTGAGGGACTTACAAGCAATAAATATGGAGAATGACATAAATTTTTACACTATATGGATATGCTTCCATGTATAGGGTGATGAGGCTATTGGTAGCCCACTGTGTCTTTCCAAAAGGTGAGAAAAGAAATACTATAAATCCTAATGAGGCAAGTGTCATTTAGCAATTGGTGAACCAAAGTCATATCTCACTCCCAAGCCTACTCCTACATGCCTTGATAGTAAGAAAAGAAGATCCAAGAGGAGTACAACCATACGGAGCATGGATCACAAAGATCATGAAGCATTTTAGCATCGACTTGGAACATGAATTGTTTGAAGTGTTGAAGCCATCCTATGCCATTAACAAGGCTCTCTTGTAATGGATGAAAATAGACATTACGGCTTTTAGGAAAGCACAACTTCATACAAGAATGGGTGGTGACCCACAAGCAAAAGAGCAAGTGGAAGAAGTTCTAATTAAGGGGGAGTTTGATCCCCCTCATGCATCACCTCGACCTGTAGCTCCTATGTCCCATGCCTCTCCTTCACCTCAAATTTCTCATGATGGCCCCAGACTTAACCAAGCCTCAATTTTTGATATGTCAAAGATTCATACCTTATTCCAAGGCTTAGAGTCTAAGATTAACCAAGAATTGAGTGACAAGATACATGTATATCTAACTAAAATGCCCATTTTCATGCAAGTATACGCATCGATCAAGTAATATAGAATGAGTAGAGTATTGTTCCCACAAGGAATTGGTCTAAACTAATTACATCTAAATACTCCAATTGCCTTTGATGAATGGATATTTTTGTGTGATTGTTGAATGAATGTGTAATAAAAATAAAGGGGATGAGATAAAGATGAGAGGAGGAGAAGAATTTTGATGGGGGTTTGTAGGGTTGGATTGGTAGATGGGATAGTTAGGAATCCTTAGCTCATATTAAATCAGTTCCTATTCACTAAGTTGTGCAGAGATTTATTAATCCAAGTTCATAAATCCTTATATATATTTTCCAACACATATAAAGTTTATCACACAACACCCAATTGTTAAGTTCTATGCAAGCGAATGCGATGAGATCGATCTACACGTAACTTGCTCATGATTACATAAGATATAATGGTATATTCCTATCCGTTTCAACATTCCTCCTTAGCCAAGTGAGAAACTTATACTTTATACATGAACGTTGCCTAGATTCACTTTTTCCAAACATTAATCTAGCAATTAAATCATCTTACAAGGTAGCTAGTGTTGGTCCCAAGTTTATGGCAACTACCCAAGAGGGGAGGAATGAATTGGGTATTTTAAAATTCTTTACTTAAACGAAAATTTTCTTCCTTTTTAAATTTAATCCCCTTAATAAAACAAGTAAAAAATCTAAGAGAGAAACAAAGCAATAAAACACAAATAATCCAACAACACAAAGAGACAATGTTTTATAATTGTTCAGGCAACCTTCCCTACTCCACTCTTCCAAGATCACACCCATTGTGACTTAGGTTCCACTATTGAATTTCAAATACAACTAGAGCAGCAGCTCTTTTTTAGATTCCAGCTCTAGGGGCCTTGCAAAAATACAGCACAAGTAAATGATGAGTTACACTTTAGTCCAATACTATTTTTCCTTCACTTGGTTTAGATTTCCAATATCAAACTAAGTGAAAGAGCTACACTTTACAGATTCATCTAGGTAGTTTGTAGTGCATAGAAGAACTTATAGAGAGAGTAGAAAATTCGGTAATGGAGCTTTCAACAAGTTGAAGCACATTTCTTCACTTGGAGTTGGTATAGATCACTTTAATGTGGAGTCGAATTCGGATGCGACTTCATCCAAGTCCCAAGTTAGAGTAGACTTCGGATGCGGCTTCAATCTTCAGCTTCCATTCCAAGTTCTATCTTCAGATCGACTTGGTCTTAGACTTGACCCAAGTCACAAGTGAGGTCGACTTTGGGTGCGACTTCACCATCCATTCGTATATGTTGGAACTTTGGATTTCTTGCAAGTGATCTTGATACTTCATTTTTCTCTCCTATCTTGTTCTTCATTTGACGTCTTGGTTTTTCTTGTTTAGTCTTGAGACTTTAGCACATAATTCTTCTCTTGAGAGGTTCTTTCTTATGGCAGGATGAATGTCCTTCTTGATTTTAATATGATTTTAATATCCAAATCTTTAGTATATAGTTTTTCCTTAATAATACTTCAACTTTGAAGGATTCTGACACAGCCATTTGCTTGAGTCGCTCGCTTGGGTTGACTTGAAGTTCAACTTCACTCAAGTCACATTGCAGAGTCAACCTGGGTCTGCGATTTCACCTAAGTCGTAAGTGGAGTCAACTTCGATTGCGTCTTAACTGTCTCTGTACCCAAATTGAACTCTGGAATATTTAATGCATTCGAAGTTAAGTCTGGAGTCGACTTGGGTCTACAACTTCAACTGCAACTTCGCCTGTCTCCATGCCCCAATTTCAACTCTAGAACTTTTTATGCATTTGAAGTCGTTTCTTGAGTCGACTTGGGGATTGACTTCACCTAAGTTGATAGCTAAGTCAACTTGACACTATGACTTGGTCTGCTATGTTCTGAAACTTGAGTTTTTAACCTTTAATAACACTTAGCAACCACAATAGTACCCAATTAATTCTCAAATTGAGTTGCTAATCATCAAAATATGGATTGTGCTTAATTTGTCTTGAATTCCAATAATCTTGCCCTTTCTTATGATTGACAAAACCAATTTGAGGTATACCTATCATTTTTGTTCAAAGATGTTATGTTATATTTGTTTTGGCAATTTGAATAATTATGTTGTTTTGTTTACACAAGAGTTGTATATCATTGCATTCAATGAAACAAAAACATTTCAGTTTCAAACAGATTCATGCCAAGTACATATAATCATTCAACATTGCATTCTAAACATTCAACATTTCAATTTCAAACACAACAATGATTTGTCCAATTAGAAAACAAATCCAAAGGACCTATATCACACATGCTACCCATACCCAAAAAACAATCTAAGTCCTAAACCTAGAACAACCCTCTCAAATCTCTCTCATCCTTTTTGTCCAAGAATCAAAAAGAAGATAGGTGAATCATGATTTTAAAAATTGGAAAGTGGTGATTAGGTAGTAGGGAGAATAGGTACGTAGGATAGGTCGGATGTGGGCCGATGAGTAGAAAGAGGAGAAAGCCTGAACGGTGGGTTCGGCTGACATAGATTCTACAAAATAAGGATTGATCTCAAGTAGACTCGGAACCGTATGACCACGACTACTTCCTGACGCAATTTTGTACTTGAGAGTTCTCGACTCTCGATCCATTCTATCTTGGTGACTGTGCTTCTCCGTCATCGTCATATGAATGGCCACCAACTATTATGTAATTCTGTCTTCTATCTGCTTAAGATGATTCCGGATGATGTAAGCTGAAGCAAACCAGTTAGGTGAGTGTGGATGAGGATCTGGAATCTATGAACCCCATGGAGAACAAGATCCATGTGAGTGTGGTCATGCGGGATCTGTAGCTGCATGAGGTGAAGATGGAACTGGCTCGGGCTGTGGTGGCTCCTCCCCCTCAGGGTGACCACCCGCTTCTGTGGGCTGATCTGCATATCCCATCATCTCCCATCAGGAGGGCCTAGTTGATGGCATTTGTGGGCTTCAAGACCTCAAATAGTTCCTCATTCAAATTCACACCAAAGAAACTCATAATTTTGGTAATCCACGTCCCATAAGGCAAAACTCCTTATGGATTTTCCTTCTTAGTGTCAGAGCTTTCAATAATAATCTGCGTAGGTTAACCTTGACCTGATTTGCCACCTTCTACAAAATTTTAGCCTGTTAGGGGTTTAACTGATTGTGAGCTCCTCCCTTGGAATATATATGTTGGGAAATCAGTAATGAAGAACTCGTTGCCTGGGGGACAGATCCATATAATGAAAAATTTTTGTCCCCATATGGTACGTGTTGCAGCTAGTAAGTTGGTTGTACATCTGTGTAAGTGACAACCCATTCGGAATCCATTCATTTTCTTTTGGAACCTCCAAAATATTTGCAATCTGATGAATGACATTGCTCCTGCGTGTGTCACTTCAATTCCCAGGTTGAGTTCAACTCCCTTTATGTGGCGCCCCAGCTCGAGCATCACAACCTTATTCCAAGATCTATGGATTGGTAAACGTGATCAAAATTGTTGCCCAGTCACACGACGGACATTATTGGATATTTATCAACTTAAACTTAACTTCTTAGGAATTTATATCATTTATATATTCAATTTCCATCAAATGTCTTTTTAGGCCATTTTAACATTTGAGACATACACATATGATCTCATAAATTTCATACTTACTAAAATCATGATAAATCATACCTTATCATTTGACTATAAAATTTTTTTTTCCTTCTATGGTCACAAAACCATAATATAATTCATATATAACATTAAACTACTATTTAATGTCATCATTCATACAACCATTCAACCCATAGGTTCATACACAGGTAACCCATAGAAATTCATTCATCTTTAAATCTCCACCTGTGCTCCTTGCCTCCTTTGTCCTTTCACCTGTCTTTGGGTTTGAAAATATAAAATGAGTCAAAACTCAATAAGCAAGCCATAAGGTTTTCAGACAATTCATTTTAAAGGCAAAATTGTTTAAAAGCATTTCTGTCTATTCTGTAAGAGATACTTAGCAAGTGATTAACTATCTGCGGAGCAGAAACCTTTTCATAAACCATTCATAAACTTTTCATTTAAATCAGTCATGTAAACCAATTTAATCCCAATTTTGAGCATTTCATAAATATTGGATGTGCAAATGCATCATTTCCATTCATGACATAATCCTTCATGTGAGGGTATGCTAACTTGGGGAATACATTTTTATAACACGTTCCTTTCCAACCTTAGCATCGGACCTTCCGACTTGGCAATGTCAAGGGCAGACTCCTTGTCCTGCTTTCTACTTTGACTCGCCTACTTGATTTCCATTCTATGCATGACTTTTAGTCACTCTGGCATTATATACCTCTTACACATGATAACTTATCATTCTCATGTAGAGAATTTTTTGCGCTATCCCTTTTAAATATCATTTTAATGAAATATCATTTAAATTCATACTTTATCACTTTTTATGAATAATTACGAAATAGTAAGCAATTCATTTATCATAATTGAAATAACATTTCAACACATATTGAAGTAAAGGAATGGCCATCCTTAAATAACTTGAAAATAATTCATCAATCAATGCAAAATGGTTCAAAACATTTAGAACATCATTTGCAATCATTTTATCATATTTTAATAAAACGAAAAGTATTTAGAAAATTGCTTGCTTACCTGCTTCGCCTTAGCTTTCCTTATCGCTTATTTCTTTGTCTTTGCTTATATATATATAAGAATGACATTGCATTTATAACATTTTCATTTTCTTGCTTAGTTTTCCAACCCATAATCCATTAACATACATAACCCACTTGAATTCCAAGTCGGGTATACATACATCGCACTCACTTAAGCATCATACCATCCATTCCATATTGTGTTTTAAACTCATATTTAATGTAAACAGATAATTATATTCATAAATCAACATATGGGGATTTATATATCCCATTTATCATTTTTCATCTATTTTTCACCTTTTCTACGTCCATGCTCATTCTAAGCATATAAGTGATGTTTTAAGCTTCATAAATAAATCTAAAAAATTGAGATAATCAAACATCCTTCATACAGCAACATCCTTATGCATTTCATATTTATGCATATTTTGCATTTTAGCAACTCATATAAGTGATTTATCATTCATCCATACACATCCTTTCATATATATCCATCTTACAACACATGCGTTATGTGTTTCTTACTATTTCTCAACGCAGAAACTTGTGTCCTTATTCAGTATAATTACACCCCTTAATTAATATTTAATTTAGGGTCTAATTTTAGATTTTCAATCCATTCATCGTAGGGTTCCAAAACAGCCATGTTAGGACTCATTTTTATCCTTTCAACACTTCTTTCATGACTTAATCATAACAGATTTTTAAGTCATAATTTTCAGAAATTAAACATACTTTTCTTAACCCAAATTTAGGATATTATCACATATTCAAAATCACGAATTTAGTTGCTTCCATAACAGCAACATTTTGAGCATGTAAGGTATCCATTTGACCCATTTTGACGTGTCCATACACATATTTTCAAAAATTTGTTTTAGGACAAATTTTTTCAAGCCCTTTTGGGCACTCAAAGTACCTTAATCCTAGAGTAATTTACCTTCCATAGCATCCATAAATCATTTGTTTACAAATAGCAACAAAAATCACATATAAGGTACCCATTTTAGTCCCTATTTAGACGTTCCATATATACAACCTAAAAATCAGATTTAACGCAAACTCATCTAGACCACTCAGATTCTCCAAAGGGTCCTTAATTTAGAGTAATTTACCCTATAATTCATCCATAAATCATTTAAGCACTTCCTTGTATCATTTTTAACTCAAAAATAGAAAAATCAGATAATACTTGAAACCGTAGGTTCTATTTTTGCTAAAAAATTTTAAAAATGATCAAATCAACATATGTAATTCAAAAGAACATAAATTATATCCAAATCATCATGCTTTAATCATAAAACAACTTGGTTTAGGATTTTGAGAAATTCTAAGTTAGATTTCATCTCAAAATTCAACCCTAACTTCCCTTTTCACTCACGTGAACTCTTGATTTCATTTAAATTTTTCACAAATTATTTAATACCCGTAACAAGGCATTATAACTCATCTTTTAAGAGTTCTTTATGAACCATATTCATGGCTCATGATTTAAGAGAGAAATTTAGGTTTTAAGAATCCAAAACTCAATCCGTATATGATTCTAGGAAACCTTGAATCCAAGCTTTCCTAAATTGGTTTCTCCTCTTTCCTTCCTTCTTTTCCTTCTTTTTTCTCCTTCTTTTCCTTCCTTTTCCTCCCCCTCGGTTGTGCTCAAGGCTGCTGCTCCTTTGAAGATTTTTCTCCCTTTGAGAATTTTCTCTCCGCAAATGGACGTCTACATGCACCTCCTCCTTTTTATAATTTTTTCTCACCTCGTGGGGCCCACTTTTGCCACATCTTATGAGGGTAATTTATTTTTCTCTTATCCCTTGATGTGTCAGCTAACTCATAACCAAGTAAAATCTGCATTTTTCATTTATCAAAAATCATCCAATCAAGCTCATTTAAGAGCAACCTTACTGTCCACTATTTGCAACATCCATGAAACTTCTTCTTTAACAATTTTTGCCATGAAATTCCACATATTCAATTTCCCCATTAGTTACCCTAGGGTCTTAGCTACTTAGATATGTATTTTAGGATTTTTAAAAATCCAAATTTCATGCCTCATTCACCCTTGGACGTCCATGGTCATGCCACCTTGTGTAAGCTCCATTTGAGCTACACATTAGGTATTAAAATCAAGCACTTAAGCCTTCAATTTTCCATGGATTTGAACCTTATGTAAATCCATAAAATTCAGCTCCATTCAATTCCATTGGACACCTTACATAGCATTAAAATAAGTCATTTAACTCACTTGCTTTAACATAAACGCTATGGTAGTCTAGGATGCACAAAGTCGATGCTAGGCATATTTTTCAATTAAGGACTTTATCTTACTAATTAACTTAATCCAATCCACTCATATGATAAATTTCATAATTTTATTCAATTTTTTCAAATTTCATATCAAACCAACGTTTCTACGTCAAGTTATGAACCTTTGAAAATAACCTTAGAATGTGAGATTAATATCAAATAATTATCACCTTAATCTCATCACATTTGCCTTAATCTAATCCTCAAATAAGGTTGAGCCCAAAATTATGAGCTTGCCTTTCAAATTTCATCTCATTTCGCTTTATAGGCGTCAAGTTACGAATTTTTTACGATTTCCAACATAATTCCATAATTTTTATTTTAATCTCCATTAATTATATCATAAAAATTAAAATAAATATTCATGCCACATTAGCATATCCAAATCCTCATTAAGCCTCTTTAGTCATCTTGACTCAATTTGGGTTATAGCGATTAGTCTTAATCATCATTCTTAGTTGCAAACTCTAATTACAAAATTTATTAAATCATAAAAGTCATAAATCATCCATAATTCATTTAAATAACACATGTATCATATTTACAGACCTACTTGGATCTGGGTATCACACTTTACATATGTACAATGATATTCATGATCCCATAAGTAATAAAATAATCTGGTCAGGTCAGAATATATCTTATTATCTGCCTTCAACAGTCCAGTCCACCCTTGAAAATCTAGCAACTCTTCAATCCCAAACTCGTAATCACTTAGAAATTTAAAATCGATAATGTTGGGAACAAAAATCTCACGCTCATAAAAATGCCGATAGAACTGACTGTGTTATTGGTTGGTTCTAAAGTAAGTAGTGGACAGTTTTATAACTTGCCCCTTTTGTGTAGGCATCCCTTGCCTAATTTCAGCCGATTCAGTGTCACTGCTCAAGTTTGCAGGTGAATCCTCTTGTCATGGAGCAGATACAGAAGGATTACTGTGGAACCCCGATCTTTGAGACGTGTACAAAA
>JAXCLR010000092.1:25921945-25943997 GCA_035584095.1 Annona squamosa
ATATGTTTATGTGATGAAAGAAAAAGAAAAGGAAAAAAATTAGACGAGATCCAATTAAGAACCCGCCGCGTGATCAGGGCAACAATCCTGAGTCACATTTACCAATTGACAAGATCCTGGAGTAAGGACAAATGTGACGCCTCGGTTCGGGGCGCCACAATTACCTTCTCGAAAACATACACAGAGCCTTGCAGATGCAGTGGTCTCCTCGCAAGCCCATTTGGATGGTGTCCATTGTCGCCCAGGCAATCCCTTGCCAGTGTTGGACTGAAATGGCTTGATACTAGCAATTTGGAAGGTTTAACAATTGCCTTGGGTGCCATCGATCTTTAATAGATGATTGGAAAATTTGTTGGGGGTTCTATGAGGGTTGTGAGAGGAGTGTGAGCTGAAAAAGAAAATAGAGAAAGAGAGAGAATAGGAAAAAGAGAGAAAGAGTTGGAAATAGGAGCTGAGAGAAGGAAAGAGAGAATAAAACACAGCTAAAGAGAGGGAGAGACAGATAGAATGAAACAAGGAGAGAGTAAATGAGAGCAAATAGGATTGAGACAGTTAGGGCGAGAGAGAGAAAGAGAGATGGTGAGAGAAAAGGAGAGACAAAAAGAAAGAGAGAGAACGAGGAATATAGAGAAGAAAAGAGAGAAAATAGGAACTTGGAGTGGGAGGAAATGAGGAAGAAGAATAGAGGGACAACGGCGCGGCAGGCGAAGCAACACGCTGGAGTTGACTTTGCCCTAACCAAAGTTGACTTCACTTTTGTGGAGTCAACTTCGGTAAAGTCGACTTGGGCAGTTTGGAGTCGACTTGGTTCTATTGACTTATATTCTATGTTCTTTCTAATTTGCTCCCCCTATCATATTATGCTCCTTAATCAATCTCAGTCATACCTATATCATTTCTAATCTTATAGAATGGTTCCTTTGCTAATTGTTTAGTGAAAATGTCTAGCAATTTGATACCCTAGACAATTTGCTAATTGTTTATATTTATATGCTTTGTTTTAGAATGTAACATAGGATTTTTAGTTAAACAGATAACACTTGTATTATCACGTCTAATTAGAATGTCATGATAATCAATACTATAATCCTTAAATTGTTATTTCATCCAAAGTAATTGGGCACAACAACTCCCAACGGCTATGTCTTCGCGGTAGATAGAGAAACATTAGTTTGTTTCCTTCAAAACTATGAAATTAAAATGTTTCCAAGAAACTGACATGTTCTACTAGTAATTTTTCTATCTACTACTTGTAACTAGCAAAATTAACATTCGAGTAGCCGATTAGAACAAATGTTGATCCCTTTGGATACCACGATCCTAAATTAGTGGTTTTGATCAAATATCTAAAATTTTTTTACATCTATGGATGTGATTCTTTTAGACATGATTGGAATCTTGAACACATGCAAATACTAAACAAAATATTTGGTCTAGAAGCAATCAAATATAATAAGGAACCTATCATGCTTCTATATAGTTTTTATTTAATAGGTTTACTATTTTCAGTCTTATCAATTTTGATAGTTGAACTCATTGGCATATTTGCTCCTTTGCTATTTTACATTCCAAACTTCTTCAACATCTCCTTGATGTATTTGGATTGGTTTATAAAAATCCCTTCCGCTAGTTGCTTAATTTGCAGTCCAAGGAAGAAGTTCAACTCTCCCATCATGCTCATTTCAAATTCGCTTTGCATAATCTAAAAAAAATTTTGGCACAAAATTTCATTAGTACCACCAAATATTATATCATCTACATAAATTTGAATAATTAAAATAATTTTGTCCTTATACTTAATAAATATTGTTGTATCAACTTTTTCTCTTTGAAATTCATAATCAATCAAAAACTTACTTAACTTTTTATACTAAGCTTTTAGAGCTTGTTTGAGTCCATATAATGCTTTGGTTAATTTGAAAATAAATTTTGATTGATTCTTTTCTTCATATCCAAGAGGTTATTTAACATATACTTCCTCATTTATGTAACCATTAAAAAATGTCCTTGTCACATACATTTGAAATAATTTAAATTTCATATGAGAAGCAAAAGCTAGTAGAATACGTATGACTTCTAATCTAGCCACAGAAGCACAAGATTCTTCAAAATCAATTCTCTCTTTTCAAGAATATCTTTTGGCTACTAATTTGGCTTTGTTCTTACCACAAGCCCACTTTCGTCTAATTCATTTTTAAAAACTCATTTGGTACCAATAACCATGTAATCCTTAGGTCTAGGAACTAAGTGTCATATATTATTTTTTTCAAATTGATTTAGCTCTTCTTGCATTGTAATAATCCAGTTTTCATCATTAAGAGCTTGTTCAATGAAGGTTGGTTTAATTTTTGACGTAAAGGAAAATTTTCCACAAATATTATGTTTTGACCATCTAGTTTTTACTCCTTCATAAATATTGCCAATAACTTGCTCAATTGGATGATCATTTTTGAATTTTAAATCAGTTGGAGGTTTATAATAATTATTACCTTCACCCTTTTTTCTGTGAAATTCTCTTGTTTTGCTTTGACTTTTCCTTGTTATTCTAGTTGTTCCACTTTTGGGTTCCTTGACATTTCATCTTCATCACTCAACTCATTATCCTTTTTTGGATTTTAGTTAAATTCATAAAATAGAACATGTATTGATTCTTCTACTATTTGATTTTTTTTATTAATAACCTAGATGTTTTACTATTTGATGAATACCCAAGGAATATTGTCTCATCACTTTTGGCATATATTTTCCAAATTAATTTTTCCATTGTTCAACACATAGCACGTACATCTAAACGCTTGAAAATATGATATGTTTGGTTTTCTTCATTTCCATAGTTCATATGAGGTCTTTTTCAAGATAGCACTTATAGTAACATCGTTTAATACATAGCATCTGTACTTATAGCTTTACCTCATAATCTTTTGGACAATTTGCTCTCATTTAGTATGGTTCTAATCATCTCTTGTATTATCCTATTTTTTCTTTCAACTATCCAATTTTGTTGGGGAGTTCTTGGTGCAGAAAATATATGGTGAATTCCTTTCTCATAACAAAATTCTATAAATCATTTATTTTCAAATTCACCACCATGATCATTTTTAATGGAAATGATTGTGTTCTATTTTTCATTTTGCACCAAATTTGAAAAAGTGACCAACATAGATAATGTTTCATCTTTGCTAGTAAGAAAATTATTCATGTAAATTTTGAAAAATCATCAACTATAACAAATACGTACTTTTTTCTACCAAGAGTTAAAATGTTGGATGGCCCGTAAAGATCCATATGTAATAGTTCAAGTGGCCTAGTTGTTGAAAATTTCTTTTTGGTGGAAAATCGCATCTTGGGTTGCTTGGATAGTTGACAAGCTTTACAAATTTTGTCTATATTATATTTAAGTTTTGGTAACCCTTTCAATAAGCTCATACTTATGCCATATCCATGGATCCTTTTCGATGGCTATAAGACATTTTTCATTAAGTTCATCGAGACAAACCAAATATACATTTTCATATCTTTTGCCACTAAAGACTATGTGATCATCATCAAATACATTGCATATAGAGGATTCAAATACAACTTTATAGCCTTTATCACACAATTGGCTAATGCTCATTAAGTTGTGTTTGAGTCCTTCAACAAATATTTGAATTTTCATAAACATTTCATTTATCTTTAATTATACCTTTTTCATTGTTCCTAAATGCAACCGTTCCTTCACTACATGGTTTAATCTTGTGGAACAATCCTCTTTCTCCTGTCATATATCTTGAACATCCACTATCTATAAATCACATGTTGTTGGCCTTACTTTAAGACATACCTGCAAAAATAAAGTCATGTGAAGCTTATCTTTTTGGTACCCATTTTATGGATCCATTTAGGTTAATGAGTCATTGAAATCTACATTGTTCTATCTTGAAAAGCATAAATCCAATGTTCTTTGGTACCCAAACCAGTTTTGCACCGAAGTTATATAATTTTTTTATTTTGCATTGATAGATCTTGTGTCTTATTTTGTTACAAAAGTTACATGCCCTTGGAAGTCTTGGAGTGGGAATCCATGTAGTGGGTGGTTCCTAAATTGGTCTTTTAGTCCAAGCAACATGATTCATTTTTGGTTTAGTATAAATGGATTTTGTTATTTTGGGTGGTCATGTTTGGAAACATTTTGACACTTTCTCCTAGATTAAAAAACTTAGCTAATGATTCATTTTCTTTCTTTAGTCTTTCCACCTCATTTGTCAAAGTATTCTTTTCATTGATTAGGTGGTCCATTTTCTGCAAGTTTTCAATTTAGAATGATTATTGAATCACATTATCTTTTTTTTATTGTGAATTTATTTCCCAACTTCTTTAATTCATCATACAACGAATCATATGTTTTGTTATAGTTTTTTTAATTCAGCACATTTAAAACATTCATTTGTGGAAGAGAAAATAGAATGAGTTTTTAGTTTAGAAGTTACCTCTTCCTCCAAAATTTCTGTTGCAGCGAGACAAAGGTTATTGTCTTCCTCCATTGTAGTCATGCAACATATTCTTGCACAAAATTTCTGTTGCAGCGAGACAAAGGTTATTGTCTTCCTCCATTGTAGTCATGCAACATATTCTTGTACAATTTGCAGCTTCATTATTTTTATTTCATGAGCTGCTAGTAGTGGACGTCTCTTCATTGACGGACATCCCTCTTTCTTTAGCTTTTTGGAATTTTTTATTTTAGCCTCGATCTTTCTTTTCTCATCATTCCCTTGTCTTGTTCTCCTCGGATGAGGGACATTGGGCTTGCATGTGCCCCACACCTCCACACCGGTAGCATTTTATTGCTTCCTTCTTTTTCTCTTTTAAGTTTTTTCTTTGAAAGCTTTGAAATTCATTTCTTTTCTCACAAACTTTCTAAATCTTCTTGTGAATAGAGCAATCTCCTCATTATCATTTTGAGAAGACAAGATAGACTCATCTGAAATTTGTGCAACCTTCGAGGCGATTGCTCTTTTGCCTTTATGGTGCTCCTTGTTCTTCTTCTTTATTAACTCATATGACATGAGTGAGCTGATAAGATTTTCTAACCTTAGTGTGTTTAGGTCCTTGACTTCTTCAATGATCGTGATCTTGGGAGTCTACGACTCACGTATGTCGTTAGAATCTTCATATCAATACACTTTTGACTAGTACAACATTCTATGTCTGCAATTCCAATCCTCATGTTTGTGTATTTCTGTCAACACCCAACATCTTTTCTTGTAGAAATTTTAGGGCAATAGGCAGTTGTAAGAATCCTAACAAGATTTTGAGTTCCTTCCCTTTTTTACCAAATTTGATATTCAATAGCCATATTTGTGTCACTAATACATTCCTCATCAATACCCTCCACTTTAGAATCATCAGAACTAACATGTACAGAACTTGTTTAAACATCAAATGCACGTAGCCTAGAAGATCTTCGCATCAAACTCCCCCGTGGCAAATGCCTTTGTTCCCCTTCCCCGACGTCTGGTGCTAAAGAATCCACATTCAAAGGCTTCCAACACTTTCGTTGTCAATGGCCAATTTCTAGTGCTCTACCTTCTAGAAATGGTAGAAGGCAAGTCCTCGACAGCTATGCCATTTTCCAATGCATGGGATAAGTCAAGTTGCTGGCAACGGTCTGAACCAAACAACAATCCATTTGCAATTGAACCATTCTGGCTATCTGCCACCTTTGATATGAAGGGTTCAACAGTTTCAAAATTAGGTGCCACATGGGGTAGTTCAGGTCAATCAAAGTCCGGGGAAGCTGTTTTTCATGAGACGATGTTGCAGCACATATAGTGTTGGCTACAAAATAGTTCATTGTGGGACCACACTCATTCCTCTTATCCGGGATGCTTTTTTCTTAACCAACCTCTGTGATTATGATATTCCTTAGTTCTATCGAAAACTGCCCACAATAAGGTTTTTTTCTTTCAGTGGCAGGCATGAAGAGGAAACCTTAGATAATTGGCTTACTTCTGCCTGATTACAAACATTCAGCCTAGGCAACTTAAGGCGACCCCTAAATGATTCCGCCGATCAGATCTCATTCTAGCCCAACATCTACGCTTTACCCTCATCTTGCAATGATCACCATTCCATGGATTGGGGAACAAATCCTTGTGGTTGGTCATCACATCAATTGAATCTAGGTGTTAATAATTCTAAATCTTGTAACCTTTGAGTTGCTGATTGGAAGCCTTAGGTGAAGATAGCAATTTCTTTGATGATCAGGCTCGTCTAACGTGCTATTTTTTTGCCATCCATATTCTACCTGGTTCCATTTCCATTATCAGCTGCATCCACTTCTAACTCAAGAAGATTTGGGTTAGATGCTACTTTATTTACGACATCACTAATAGAATTAAAATAATGATCACCTTTAACAAGCTTCCTTCTTGAGAACTTCTTAATGCCTTAGATGAGGAATACCAAGGGATGTTTGGAACCAACAAACCCCTGATTCAGGGGCTGCTCAGAATGCCAAACCCTTGCCAACAACTGTGGCCAGACAGCTTCCCAAAACAGATCATTTGAATGAGCCTTGCTCAGTCAAAAATTTGAAGATGTCTCCGAATGTGAGGCTAGAGCAAGCTTTGCCTATTGGTATTTCAAAGCGAAGTGAAATCACTTGGTTTGCTTTCAATGGCTCCATTACAATGCCAGTTAGGTCTCTTTTTCTCCCTTTGCCAATTCCTATGGCTTCTGCAAGAACTTCCAAGCTAACCGTACCTTTCAAAGATGAAACATATAATCTTCTAAAGATATCTTCCCCTCACCAAACATCTTGGATGCCTGCATATGAATTACAACATGCAATCATTCAAAACTAATAAGAAGAAAGGGGGGAAACGGAAGTAAAGCTCTATTTCATATATGGAATAGCCTAATAGAAACATGACTTAGGACCTCTCCAGCTTAGACTAGATTAACCTAATTCTTATGGTTTTAAGCCTTAACAAATGAATGAGGAAGAAACAACAATACTTATTTGCATTGTTCTTGCACAGCACCTAACACAGTGGCTAAACCATGTATAGCTGAGGATGGACAATGTTACCCCCCCATTAGATACCCTTGAGAGATCATGCAACTAGTCATGAGATGGTCCATAATGCTTCTAAGTACTAGCCTAACCAGTGTTAGCTTTATCAGTATTGAAGATTTACCCTCACATCTCATCTCATGCATTTCTTGGTCTACCTTAGAAATAGCTAGATGTTTGAATTCTGCTTTCACTCGTCTTATCATCAACTAATGTGACTTTAAGGTTCTCCATATCAGAATCACCCACTGATGCTCCAACCTTCTTTATAACAACCATGAGCACCCATTCCGCATGTTGATAGCAATCTAATTAAATTTATAACACCACCATCATCTACAACTTTGTGATCATTACTTTGCACTACCGAAATGCACCCCAGAAGTCAGTGCCCAGTTCTAATTACAAATTTATGATCCCATAAATTTCGACTTCAATTTTTATCAATTCCAAGTGACTGTAGCAGACTCCAAAAGAATGTCTCCATCTGATTTACACAACATGAGTTCTACGCACAACATCCTACTTGTCTCAAAGATAACCCAAGGAAATGGTCCTCTTGGATGCGTTTTGGTGAATAACTCACACACAACACATGCACATGCAAGCATTCACACACAAAATAATCACCTCAACACTCACAACTCTCATCATATGTTATATTAAGGAAGTGTGCCTTCACATGCTAATCACATCATTTTAGATCTTTACAGTGTTCATAGAATTTTTTTAGTTAAGAATTTTTTCCAACACACTTCCACACCACAAATATTGACATGTCTTCGTCCCATAGACTAGAACAGTGTTCAAAGATGTTCGCGCCTCCAACATATGCTAATACACACGAAGATGATATCAGATCCAACACTATTTTAGAAATTATGCAACAACATAGGGCTTAAATTGTATTATGCTTTACCACATCAATAGCCCAGGAGGAGGATGATGAAATTAGTCCAAGGTTCACAAATTGTGACTTAGCAATCCAACAAGAGTTATTCATGTATTCTATGGTTCGAGGGGGATATAGGAGAAGCATATCACAAGTTCGAATGACCACTTGTGCATTCAACCAACTGTGTGATCTTGTGAAAAATAAAGTCTTGTTATAATCAACCAGATACTTAATAGTAGATGAGCAAATGACTATGTTTCTGCACACATTGTCACATAATGTACGGAATAGGTTTGTTGGTATGTACTTCTGTAAATCTGACGAGATGATACATCGCCATTTCCATAGGTGTCTTCGAGCAATTCTTGGGTTACACAAGGATTGTGTCTTTAGCCCTGACAATGGAACTCATCCTAAGATTAACTTCGACCTGCCTCTATCACCTTATTTTCAGGTATGTCTCATTAATTAGTTTTCTGTTCCTAAACTTCAAGGCTTTAACAACTCCACATGTATTTGGTAGGGATGTGTTGCAGCTATCGATGGTACTCACATTTCTATCTTACCTCCCTCTAATAATGCACTTGCTTTTAGAAACCGTCATGGCAATCCTAACCAAAATATTATGGCAGCCTGTGACTTCAATATGAAGTTTACATACATTTTAGCTGGATAGGAAGGCGGTGCACATGACGCAAAAGTCCTCCAAGTTGCACTGGATTGGACAGCGAACCGTTTTACAATACCAGAAGGTAAAATATATACCTCCTCCCTTAGAAATTTTCATCTAATTTTCATCATATTGGACACGGATGACTTGATATTGCGTGGACAATTTCCCTAGGTCGGTACTACTTGGTTGATGCTGGTTATGACCACTTTTCCGGTTTCATGTCACTATATAAAGGTGTTTTATACCGCATGAGTAACTATGGGCATGGTAAGATACCAAATAATGCCCAAGAATTATTCAATTTTCTTCATGCGCGCTTGTGCACGACTATTGAGACTTTTCACAATATGGAAGAAGAGGTTCCCAGTACTTCAAGTGGCCACTACGTATCCATATAAGGTTCAAGTGCAAATTATAATTGCAAGTGCAGTTCTCCATAATTACATTACCATGGTAGATGGCCCAGAACTTCCACTGTTCATAGAAGACAAACCACTCCTAGCCGCGGATGACGTCATTGATGTTGAAGATGAAGAAAAGGAGTAACAGATATTGATTATGAGGGCGTCTATAGCAACCCGAAATGCTTGGAATGAAAAATGGGATGAGATAGCTGCTAATATGTGGGCACATATGCAAACTATGATTACCTTAAATGTGTATTCAGCCCTCTGTTAGTGTGGCCTATTGTTCTAATGTTTCCATTTTGTGTTAAGTTCAATACTACTATAATTATTTTCTCTTATTATGTTTTGTAAATTGTTATACTTGTTTTGTGCATCATTGTAATTGTCTATTTTTTTTATCATAAGTATTGTTTTACATTTAAAGTTGATTTGCATAGGTGAGACATATGGATCACATGTTCAATGTATTTATCGGTGACCACCAACTTGTTGATGAGAGTACTCTTCAAAATATGGTTGGTTCGTCCACATTGAAGAGGAGACATCAGTGGACAAAGTTGCTGGATAGAAAATTAGTTGAAATATTACTTCATAATCTGCACACTCGGACCATTAAAGTGAATAAGATAAAGGATGTTGTGTACCAAGTAATCAGATTGAAGTTATCTCATGTATTCTCTGTTAGTATCACACCTCGGAACGTGAGGAACAGAGTGCGGTCACTAAATAAAAAGTATGAAATGTACTGTATTATTAACAACAAGAATGGGATGGAGTGGATACATGATGAAAATAGGTTCAACAGTCCCTCAAAAGTCTGGAGTGTGCTCATTCAGGTATAACACTACTTTGCTTTCTATTTACACTATTATTAAATGTCCTGTTACTCTAATTGTTTGGATAATCCCTTTTTGGACTTGTTAACTCTTTCCATGGTTCATGACTATATGCAGCAAAATAAAAAGTTTAAAAGTCTATAGAAGTCGCAACATCTAAGCTACGATGATCTACACAAGTTATTTGGGGAGAACTGTGCGATAGGTGCATATATGAGTACTTCGAGGTCCCTTATCAAGGTGAGCCCCCCCACGAACAACATGATGAATCTGAGGATAATAATAGTATGGAGACATTACCAACGCAGATGCTTGAAATTGGATCTTCAAGTCAATCAAACAGACGACGGTTGTTAGGGACTCCTATAAGTGATTCATCTGCTAATTCGTTAGGGCAAAGAGTGCAATCCTCAGTGCACAGATGACCTCAATCACGAGTCTCGCATCTTAGAACTGAAATGAAGGATGTCCTTACGCAACCTACAATAGTTACTGATAAGGTGGACACAAGATTATTATTCTGTTTTTCTCTTATTGAGATTGATGTCTATCTCAGGTCGTCTACTTGGGCAGGCAAAGTGTTATTTTGATAAATATCCACACGCGGCAATGTAATTTGTACGTGTAGACAAGGAAGGGTGAAGGGACTATTTGGACTACATTTTCTCTTCTACTTGAGTTAATGTTTCCCTTGTGTTATTTGAATTGATTATTATATTAGGACTATTTGAACATTCATGTAGCAGACTATCTCTTTCCTCCGTTGATGTTATTGGACTTTGTGATGTACTTTTTATGTATGGATTCTGTTAAACTATTTCGTCGTTGTTATTGGTAGTTATGGACTTAAATTTGTTTCAAAGTATTAGACACTTTTAATGAGTTCGCTTATGAACTCTACAATGATTATACACGTTGACGTATTTTCAAGTACAGATAGTGTGCTTATATGTAGTTTTCTCTGGTCATGTGCCTAGCATGTACCTATCATGGCCAGAAGCACATGCCCAAGTTACCGGATTCAAAGAAGCTTGTTACCAAACTTTCAACAATACAAAAGAAGCCGAAGCTACATGGAGAAATTATAATAGAAGGGGTGAAGTAGAAAAAGCTATGGTCATAAATATATGTGACTACATGAAATGTTGCAGTTACTCTGATAGAGTAGTGATCAATCTAAGTGATTGCAAGGCATGTGGCAAATCACCACGTATGTAAACTTCCAAGTAGAGCATAAGATATAAACTTCCACTTTGTGTAGACTATAGAGAGAATGCTAACTTCAGTATGTCGTTTACTATGAGACTTAATTAATGTTACAAATATAGTTTTTATTAGTAGTAATGGACTTATGCACCCACAATAAGTTCCAATTGCTTGGATGATTGATTAATTTTTATAATTTATCGAGGATTTCTACTGTTAGCGGAGGCCGTTTATTGTTGTTATTATTCGCGGAAATTTTAAAAATAGGAGGGTATGCATTATATTAGTTTAAGTTAAATTCATATCTAGAATTTTTAAATTCTCGTCTATTTAAAAATAAATCTTCAAAAATTTAAAAACATGAATATTTTAGTTCAAAATTTCACTTTAGACGCAATACATTGAACATCAGTTGGAAACGAAACAGATTCTAAATACTAATCAATTTAATTATGAAGATGGTGGCAAAATATACAATTTGTGTAAATTTGAGAATTTTTGTAAGGACCTAAAGATTATCAAATGAGTGAAACAAAAACACTGTTTTACCACTTCTCACGTATTCATAAAGGATCATGTGAGAATAGGTTGTTTCATTTGAGGTAATTTGCAAGAAGATTCTATTTTAAAAAAATAATGTTTAATTCATGATACAGGTGCATTTTAGGTGTTAGTTGAATAATATAAGGCTCATCTTAAGTCACGAAGGAATAGTTAGCAGCAGTTGAAATATTCACTTAAATTAAACAAATTATTTTTGCAATTCAACCTGGCCTTGTTAATTGGGGGTCCTAGCGGGGCTATTTTTCTAAACATTTGTGATGAAGAAATTTTTAATAAATAATTTTTTATAAAGACATTCTCTTTATAATTAATTTGAAATGAGCAATGATCCCATGTGGCTAGCCACAAGAGACTCCCCATGAATTGGGTCGTGGGAAAAAATATCATAAGCTTTTTCAAGTTGCAATTTAATGCACCTAGGTGCACAGATATACAACTCACTCGGGTGCATTAAACCCATTTTAACCCAAATTTTTTTTTGAAAAGTTTTTTATGCAAGTGTTAATCTAGTGTATTTAACATGTGTACATATTTTTAGCATTTTTGGAATAATTGATATATGAATTTTCGATGCTTGAAAATCAATTACATTTTAGTCATTTAAAATGACCCAAAATGCCAATGATTTTCAAAAATTAAAAATCAATATCTAAAATACTTTGGAAATGATAAAAATTAATACATGTTAAATATGATTAATACTTGTATAAAAAATCCACGAAAAATAAAAAAAATTGTTTAATGCACTCTTGTGAGCTGAAGCTAAGTGCATTCGGGTGCATTAAATTAGAAATTAGTTTTTTTGTCATAAATGTGTAGAGACAGGTACATTCCACCTGAAAACCAAGTTATACAAATTCTAGATGATTATCTCAAGACATGTGCATTTTTATGTAATTATGTCATCTATGTTTTTGGGAATTTAAAATGTTGAAATTATTATAGAAACATTAGTTGTTACTCATATTAAAATAAAATATTGTGTATTTTTTGTAGAATTGCTGTGAATATAATTATTTTGAAATTGCTAATTTCAATTTATCATGACATAATATTCTGCACATAATTATGTCAAATTAATTGTAGAAATATCTTTTACAATTTGTAAACAATTTAAAAATTTTAAATATTTCATAAATTTTACCGTGTTAAAAAACTCATCGGTTTCGGCAACCAAGTCTGTTTGTTGTTATTTTTTTTACGCCGATGCAGCCCGGAATGCCCGCATGTATAAACACGATACAGCTGAAGTTGGGCGGTAACATCCATGTCAGCAGTTGCGTTGAACAGAAACAAACAGGCGTTGCCTCCATTAGCTGCATTAATGGTGTTATATTTCTCATTTTATGAATGGCACAGTTTTGACAACTTTTCATCCCTATAAAAACATCAAAAAATTTCAACGATTCGCAAACAGACCCTTGGTGAAAAGTTTTGAAAAGTAAAAATTGTTAAATAATATGATATAACAGAGATAATGATAAAAAGTAAAATGGATAAAGATAAAATAAATAAATTAGTTGTACAGTTAATTGTGTAGAAATGATTGAAAAGTAAGATAATTTTATAAAAAAATAATTAAAAAATAACAATAATAAAAAATAAAAAATTTTGGATTAAAAAATTTTACCTTAATCTTCTATAACCATTGACAAACACCCTTAATGCGCCACAGTCATGTCGCCGTTCACGTGTCCCAGTGCTCCATCGCGCCGTACATTTAAATGGATGACATGTTATAGCTGTCGTCCCTTACGGTACGGCAATTTTGCCCCATTTTAGAAAAAAAAAAAGACAAAAAAACACATTGTAGCAGTTGCAGGAGAGAGAATGCATCTGGCAGAAAACCGAAGAGAAGCAGAAATCTTGGCCATTTGATACACTTTTGAATCAGTTTTGATTCCTGTGGTCTTATTTAGCATGGCTTCCTAACCTTGGAAGGTGCTTATGAGAATCAAGGAGCTGATTATGGTCTTTGATTGGAATCTGGCAACTGCTTTCCTTTAAATCAGCAACGTAGCTAAAGCCACTGCTAACTTCATTTATTTACATGTCTGGGAAAGTTGATGTTCCTTGATCCATGTATTGCAATCGGGTTCACTTCTTGCCTAGATTTGCAAATGGGCATCATTGGGAGGTAGCTGGCGGAGTCTAGAGAAGGTAGCGGAGTTGTTGGGCTATGCAAATCCAACCTCGCGTAGCTGAGCTCATCTTCTAGGATACGCCTCAATCACCTTCGGCAATTTTTCCCTAGTTCCTATGCAACCCAAGATTTGTACCACTTTCTTTCCTCTCTCTTTGGTGGGTTTTTTCAATCAACCATGGTCTGCCCAGTTTTGCTGCGATTGTAGTTTGCTACGGAGAAGGAATTCTGGCTCCATCGCACGCGACAAAGCTCCCCTCTGGGATGCACCCCAATCTCCATCGATGATTTTTTTTTGCTCCCGTGCAGCTTCTGTAAATGACTTTCTCATTTCTCCCCTCGCTGAGAACTCTCATCGATCTCCAACGCGATTTCTCCGGTTGAAATCCTTACCTCTCTGCAAAAATTCCTCTTGCCAATCTCCACACCACACTGCGATCTTCTTCTCCCAAGCACTGCCCGGTTTAGATTTCTCTCCTCTTCCTCCAAATCGTTGAAGATTTCTGCTCTGCGTTGCGATTTGTTCTCTGCTGGTTTATGCTCGATGCATTCTCTCCTCAAGTCGCTACACTGCATTTTTTGTCTTTTTTGGAAACAAGGCGAAATTGCAATATCGCCAGGTATGGCAACAGTAAAATCTCATTCGTTTAAATCATTGTTTTCAGAATCGATTCGTTCTCGTGAGAACCGAACTGGTAAAAAGACTTACGTGTTCAAATGGTTTAACCAGTTACTTAAACCGGGTTGAACCGGTAATGTCAATATTATATATTTATAATATTATAAATTGTTAATTAGTTTAAATTATTTATACATTAAAAAATATTTATATTTACAATTCATAACATTTTTTGATGAAAACATTTATAACTCATAACATATATGTAAAACTATTAATAGAAATTTTATTAACTTTGAAATAAAATAAAATTATACATCTAAAATAGAATCAAATAGACTTAAATAATTTAAATGCATCTATTAGCTTATAAAAATAAAATAAGAGTTTTGATCTTGTAAAGCCGGTCGCAGGCGAGGCGGGTTTGAAACCACCTGTGGGAGCCGTTGGATGGGGCGTCATCCATCCACACCGTCGAGGACGAGCGCCTGGCGTATGACAGCAATTTTTGCCCACAGGCCCCTCTGCCAGAAACAGGGGAAAATTCCAACTAGCCCCGGCCCCCCTCGCACAACGCCTCTCTCTCTCTTCTCCCTTCTGCGCTCCTCCCTTTCGTCTCTCTCTCTCTCTCTTCCTTCTCTCTCTACTCCTCTCCTCTCACCCGTCCCCTCCCCTCGCTCCCATCTCTCTCAACGCCTCCGTGATCCGCTTCCTCTCCGGCGGCTCCAGCAGCATCCTGCATCCCCCTTCTTGCCTGCATTGTCGCCTGCAGCTAGCATCTCCATCCTCGACCGTCGCTTGCAGCCAAGAGAAGCGGGAGATGGCTCGCGCCTGCATCTCTCTCACTCTCTGCTCCTCCCCTACCTCCTGACTCTCTCTCTCTCTCTACTCCTCTCCTCTAGCCCGTCTCCTCCCCTCGCTCCCATCTTCCAGCTCTGTACATCCCACTCTCGTCGCTGAAGACATCTTGGTCACCTGAAACCATCCTTAGTCTAGCTGGAATCGAGATTGGTTTCTTCTCAAGTATGTGATTCTGTATCTTTTAAGCATTGTGTTTGTGGGTAATGGTTTTCCCTTGTTTGTGGGCTCTTGCTAGCTTTTGACAGTCTTCTGTAAGATCGCCGAAGATAGACAACACCAGGTTCCTTCCTGGGTCACTACAATTGGGACATTTCATATTCCAGTGTGTCCTTGTGCTACCTGCCTAACTCTAAAACCTGCCATTGTAAATTTTGGTGTGTCCTTGTGCTACCTGCCTAACTCTAAAACCTACCATTACAACAACTCTGGTTTTTGCTAGAATCAATCTAGGAACATTCTTATGACAACCCGATTAAACAAGCCTGCAGATCTTTTACTAATCTTTTGCTGATCCTTTGAAAACTAGAATCCTTCTTGGTGAGAATGGATGAGAACTCAATAAAACATGTTAAAGCTTTCATAAAAAAAAAAATTTTGAAAGCTCGTGAAAAGATGTCATGAATCATTAATTAAAAAAACCTACTCGTAAAAGCTCATGAAAACTTGTTAAAGCTCGTAGCTCATGAAAACTTGTTAAAGCTCATGAAAAGTATGTTTAAAATTTTCATTACCCATAAAATTATGAAAATTATTTTCTATCTTTCTAGATTTAATATAAATAAACATCTGAAACTAATTTTCTAGTTTGAAGGTGTGCAAATAAAATGTTCAATGGGTAAGTAAATCTAGGTGTACTTAAGCTATGAACTAAGTTTTATCATTTTCAAATGTTTCTAAGTATTTTTTTGGATTTTTAAACACAGTGGTATTTTCATAATTTTTTTAGATTAAAAAATTTAAAAAATGCTACTATGTTTAGAAAATAGAAAAAATACTTAAAAACATCAAAAAATGGTAAAACTTGGTTTATGGATCTAATACACGTAGATTTTCTTACCTATGAAAAAACAAAAAAACTTACAAAATTTAAAAAATAAGTTTTTGGGCCGGATGCACGGAGCATCCGACTTCAAAAGATCAAGATTCATTAAACAAAACATTAGTAGCATCCCTTGTTGGTGGTAATGACTTGGCTTGTGATGGTGAATACTAACAACTAGTAATGCAATTGTGTTTAAAAATCCAAAAAAACTTAAAAGCATACCTTTTTGGTGGTAAAACTTGGTTTATGGATTTAATACACCTAGACGATTGGCAGTCATGCATCCATTCGCACAAGATCAGGCCTCAAAATGATGGCTTAGTTGAATTGGCATATTCATGTCTTAGACTTGTAAAATGTATTTTACATTTCATCTTTTTTTAGTGACATGTCCTATTATGCTTCATCTTATTTTTTAGCAACTATTGATTGGTTATGTCTATAAACATATGATGCATGATTGTTAACGGATGTCAGTCTCCTTAGCTGTGACTAGCTAAGCTTTAAGATAACTCTTGGTTTTATCGTAGATTGAGGGTTGTTGGAAGAATAATACACTTTGTAAAGCATGGACGAAAATTTGAGAGTTGATATGAATATGCAAATGCTACATCAAAGTGAGTCGACTGCAACACAACTTCTACCAGCTGATGAGGCAGAACTTGCTCTGATTAAGGAGGTCAGAATTGATGATTTACCAAATGAGTTAGAAGAAGAGGAAGTTGCTTGTCTAGATGTTAACTCAAATGATGTATAGGGAATACACGGTTTGTTCACCCCTGCTGCTCCATTTGAGATGATGCCAAGAATTGGCATGACTTTTAGCTCCATCGATGCAGCCTATGAGTTTTATAATCGTTATGCATGGCTTTGTGGATTTAGTATTAGAAATGATGCCACCCGCAAGTTAAAGTCAGGCGAAATCTCGAGGCGTATTTTAAGGTGTTTTAGAGCTGGCATTGCACCAAACAGACGAACTACCAAAGATGGATTTATAAGTCGTTGCTCATGTCCAGCTCAGATGTATGTGAACCTCAACCAACAAAATAATGTTTATCATGTATCACAGTTTGTTGAGATGCATAATCACTTGCTATGTACCCCAACAAAAACTCGCAAGTTGCGATCACATAAAAAGTTTACAGAAGATGATCTCAATCTCATTGCATCATTAAAAGCTTCCAAGATTAGTGTGGCACGATCTATAACATTCATGCAGCATGAAGCAGGAGGTCCTTCTCATCTTCATTTTTCAGATAGGGATGCTAGAAATGCACTAAGGAGAAGGCGTCAAACAATGTTCGGTGGTGATGCAAATACTCTATTGCGCTATTTTCAAAGAAAGAGCCAGGACGATCCTCAGTTCTCATACGAAATTCAAATTGATGAGGAAATGAGGTTGACCTTGTGCTTTTGGATTGATGGGAAATCTAAGGAAGATTACATGGTTTTTGGCGACGTTGTGTGCTTCGACACGACATACAAGACTAATGAGTATGATATGCCGTTTGGGCCATTTGTGGGTGTCAATCATCACAATCAGTCCATATTGTTAGGAGCAGGTTTGCTATTCGGCGAAACAATCGAAGACTTCAAGTGGTTGTTTCAAACATGGGTGGATGCAATGGGTGGTGTCCATCCAAAAACTATTATTACAGATCAAGATGCAGCCATAGGAGCAGCAATAACATCCGTTTTTCCTTACTCTACTCACCTCCTATGCTTATGGCACATATGTAGAAAGTTGCCAGAGAAGTTGTCCCATACCATTCACCAGCATCCCACCTTTAAGACAAAGTGGAATCATTGTTTGTACGAAACAGAAACTGAAGAAGATTTTGAAAAGTGCTGGCAAGTAATGATAGATGAATTCGACCTACATGACAACTCTTGGTTGCAGCACATGTATGAAATACGTGAGAAGTGGATTCCTACATTTACGAAGAAAATCTTCTCAGCTGGTATGAGGAAAACAGCCTGAAGTGAAAGCATGAATGCTTTTTTTGATGGGTTTGTAAACCACAAGTCAAATCTAGTTGATTTCGCTTATGGATATGATAAAGCACTTGAAAAGAGATGTGAGGCTGAAGGAGAGGCTGATTTTCGTACGTTGCATGGTGTGCCTATATTAAAAACAGTATGTATTATTGAAGCCCAAATGTCGAAGCTATATACGCGGAATGTTTTTTTAATTTTTCAAAAGGAGTTGGAGCAAAGTCTCTTGTATATTGGAGAAAGGATGGAAGGAGATGACATAATACAACGATGGCGAGTGCAACATAGCGAAGTGGATGATGATGGAAAGTATAAGTTCGTAACATGGAATATGAAAGAGTTAGTGGCTGCCTGTCCATGCATGAAATTCGAATCTTTTGGTATCATCTGCAAGCACATTATTGCCATATTTCGATTCGTTAAAGTGAAGCGTATGCCACCATGTCACATGTTGTCATTGGACGCAATCTGCAAAGTCCCAATTCATTCATGGATCCACACCAGATGATAATGAATATAGGCAATCTCTTGCGGTTCGTACTCATACACTATCAAAGTAGTGGACTCATGTTAGACACAAGGCATTGAACAACCCAGAGGCATTTCAAATCGTAAAGGGTCATATGGAGACCATGCTTGCTGAACTTGATGAAATTTCGAAGCAGGAACGACCCACGGAGACAAATAGATTGGATGAAGTAAATGCTAGTCGAAGTCCGTCTCTTGCAGTTGCCAGTGACAATTTTGACCTGAATGTGACCTTCCCAAACTCCACGAATGTCGAAACAATACAAATCGCAAGTGGTGTATTTCCTTCACAAAGTTCTCAAGCCTTTAGCATTGATAAACCGCATATCTCATTGAGAAAGGGACGAACAACAAAACGCTTTAAGGGAGCAATTGAACAGATACGTGGTGGATTCAAACGATGCCGTGGATGTAATAAACTAGTTGTTGGTCATGATAAACGTAACTGTCCTGTATTCAATGTTCCAACTACATCATTTGGATCTAAATCTACTAATGATGCATGCATTTACATGGGGCGAGACAAAGGATCGCGAGGTATTCATATCAACTAATCTTTCGTATATGATAATGTTTTGCACTTTTACGTATATGTGAAGAGAATGTCTCCAAATATTGTACAAAAACGTACAATTAAGTCACTCTGATCTAATTACCGTTATTGTTTCCTTTTGTTGCACAGGTAGGCATAAGTGAGATGACATATAATTGTTTTTGTCGCTCAACAGCTGTTATATTGACATCACATACAAAAAAGAACCCTGGCCAGCATTTTCTACGATGTCCAAATTATAGAGAATATATTTTTCTTAATGATAATATACTTGTTGAAGTTTATGCCCTTTAGATTTTTTTCAAATTGCAAATTCAATTGTATGTCATTTTTCAATGCAGGATCCTTCCAAGTGCTGTAAATATTTCAGATGGGTGGATGAGTCATCTACTTCTACGTTGAAGAGTCCAAATTTATCACAGTATGAAAGCGAAAGCAAGTTGCACTCTGAAGGCCAACTTGACCCTATCATTATGAGCAATTGGTGGCTGATATGAGAGAAGTTGCATGTTGTGTATCGGACCTGAGAGAGATGCACATAGCAGAAACTAGTAAACTGAAGGAGATGCATAAAAATGCAATACAAGAATTGAAAGGTGAAATCCGACATGTAAGGGATGCAGCACTGAAGAGGGACATGAAATTAAAATGCGTTCTAGAGAGAAGAGACATGGAGCTGTTGAAGATGAAGATAGCCCTTGGAATTTTAATTATAGTAGTTGGTGTTGCTTTGCTTGTTATAATGTACTAGACTTTGTTTCTGTTTTAGAACACATGTTTTTAGTGCTTAAGTGAAATTGTCAATGTTGTTGTAACTATGTTTGGAGTCTTAAATTGTCTTACTTGTTGTAACCTTGTTTGAAAACTGTTTGGAGACTATCTATCTTGACTCTTAGTTATCATATCTGTCTTGACTCTTAGTTATGATAAAATGCAAGTTTAATTCGCAGGAATGATTTTATGCGTGATTGATATTTTGGAACCAGTTTCCACATTTTCTGCATTTTTTAAGAATTTTTTGCGTATTTACACATGGCGTGTATTTTATTTTATGCATTTTTGGATGATAAAATGCAAGTTTAATTTGCTGGAATGATTTTATGTGTGATTGATATTTTGGAACCGGTTGCCACATTTTCTGCATTTTTAAGATTTTTTTGCTTATTTACACATGGTGTGTATTTTATTTTATGCATTTTTGGATGATAAAATGCAAGTTTAATTCGCAGGAATGATTTTATGCGTGATTGATATTTTGGAACCGGTTTCCACATTTTCTGCATTTTTTAAGAATTTTTTGCGTATTTACACATAGCGTGTATTTTATTTTATGCATTTTTGGATGATAAAATGCAAGTTTAATTCACATGAATGATTTTATGCGTGATTGATATTTTGGAACCAGTTTCCACATTTTCTGCATTTTTTAAGATTTTTTTGCATATTTACACATGGTGTGTATTTTATTTTATGCATTTTTGGATGATAAAATGCAAGTTTAATTCATAGGAATGATTTTATGCATGATTGATATTTTGGAACCGGTTTCCACATTTTTTGCATTTTTTAAGAATTTTTTTGCGTATTTACACATGGCGTGTATTTTATTTTATGCATTTTTTAACCACATATATGGATAAATCCAAGAGTCACTTTCAATTTACATTCTTAAATACAATAAAAAACAAATCCAATTTCCAAGTGAATAACTCCACTTCTTACAAACTTTATTGAACGACATACATGGAGAAAATCCAAGAGTTATCTTCAGTTCATATTCTTGAATACAAACAAAAATAAATCTAATCTTACATTGTGGAAATCTATTACAGAATAAAATAGATTCTATTACTTCCACCATTGAAAATTTACAAAGAACTTTGTGCTAGAACTTGGATAATAAGTTATCTACATATTTGCAAACACCATCTGCATCAACCATGATCATATCCGCACCAGCTTCTAAAAAACTCTTAACCCTCCTGATGAACAAGTCCACATCTTCAACTACAAACAAAAACAAGACATAGGTGTCATGAAGACATAGGTGCCACGTATAACAATTTACCACAAAGGAATAAGTGAATGGAGACATGAGATGAACCTGTACTTTCAGTAGGATAGTCTCTCAATCTGGCCATATTCATTTGACAATCATTAGGGTGTAATCCTAATGATTTCTATGTAAGGGAAGAGTCATGTCTGAAGAGATGAACCTGTACTTTGTATGCACTTCCGAGTCCCATTGGACCTGTTTCAATATTACCGTGGAGAAATAATGTTCTGTTAAGCCTCATGGATGTCCCAGAAATCTCCTTGATAAGAAACCCCTATTGATTATAAAGTAATAAATATACCAATGGTTCAACCATCAAAAGAGAATTTCAAAGTCTGGATGGAGATGATTATGAAAACCTATATGAAAGCAACTTCATATTGATTTTTGTTGTTTTTTAGAAGATGCTGCATTTTAAAGCATAGAAACACCTCCATGCAGAGTTCCTTGTTTTTGGTTGATGCAATAGAACATGGCTGTTTTAGAACTTTCTGTGGAGATTCAAAAACACCACCAAGGGGAAATTCATTAGTTGTTTTTTTTCTCCCAGCTTCATTAGCTGTAAAGTCATAGCCTGAAAGTGAAAGGAAGCAATCACACAAATCAAGAAGCTGACA
>JAXCLR010000092.1:25951464-25963634 GCA_035584095.1 Annona squamosa
GGTAGTTGTATATTTGAGCTCGGAATGACTTCTTTTCACTTATATCCAATATTATAAATTTATCTACCATCAAGAGAATACTCAGGCGAAAATTTGAAATTGAAAGAAATTCTACTTCCATTAAACTAATTCTATTATAGCAGCGTAATTAAAATTTTAAATTGTAATTATGCATTGATCACGGGAGGAATTCATGTAGTGCCCACTGTAAGTATATACATATACTTATATATGTGCGGGTTTCCAAGTTTTGACATCCAAGGATACTCTGACAATCCATCTTGGGTTAATTAAATGTATAATTAATTAAGTTAATTTATATCTAGGAATTCTTGACCTCATATAACATGTTATATGAGATATCATTATTTGCGGATAAACAAAATACATAAATTGTATTTTGTACATGAAGGTATATAATTAATTTATATAGTAATAAATTAATTATTTGATTTTTTTTGTGATGACAATTATAAATGGTATAAATAGATATTTTGTTTAGCAAATATTAAATAGAGTATGATGGAGGATAAATTAAATTATGATTTATCAGTGGAGAATGGATTCAAGAGTTTATAATTAAATTTCAATAAATTATTTTATTCTCTAATAAGATTATTGGAATAAGAAGGGTGAGATTTGATACAATATTTACGGAGTAAACTTAAGAAAATGTTCGGAATTGTTGAAAAATAAATGAAAACAGAAGGTTATGCTATGTGGATTATTTGTGGTTGTTCATTCTGACATTTTGACTACCTACTAGTTATGATGGAAATGTTTCTTGAATTTACTTAATTAAATTCAATGAGTTGATTCACCCAATTAAATGTGAATGATACATTAATTTAGACGAGATAGTTGTTTTGATGTTTAAGTGAGAATGGTGTGTATAATGCATCATGATTATTGTCAAGTGGAACGGAATTGCATATGTGGGACCCCGAGAATCTGTGTATTGGTTTTGTTTATTTCCTTAGTAGGTCATATGCATGCTAGAAGGCTACTTTGGAATGTCCCTTCGTGGACAGTGTGGTATTACCTTAATGAGCTGTGATAAGTCCCTTTGTGGACTGTGTGTGGCGCCTTGAAAGGCTGTGAGTTTGCTCCATTGTAAGCAGTGTGGGTAATCTTGCACATTGGGTTAGTGGTTTCTGCATTTCTTATGGTGCTTTTATGAGGTTGTACACCATTATATACGTGGTTTATTTCTTGTTTACTGAGTTATTTAACTCATTCCTGAGTAATTTAAATTTCAGGAGAGGCGGGACCATTTGGTCAATAGTGCGGGTTAATGGGCTAAGATGGTGCAGCAGAGACATTTTATTTTTATTTATTTATTTTTAATTGTTGGCTTGAAATAAATTAATGGGAATTATTCCTATTAACTCATTGAATATTTGTGATAAATTTTGGATGTTAGTGAATGAAGTATTAATTGTTAAATTCATTAAAACATAACTGATCTAGGTTTGTCGCCCAATGAGGGTGGTCAACAACTCTAGGATGGGGTCGTGACAAGTATACATCTACACTAAATTTAAATATTATATGTTTTAATATTTCACTAATTATTAAAAAATACATAATTAAGAAAATAAAACATTTAAAAATATAGTATATATTTATTAAAATAGGTTAATATGCAATTACACATAAGGGTTATATATGTACAAATTATTTTGTTGATTCTTATATTGCGTTTTGAATAAATTACTTTTTTTATTGTTGATAGAATTGATTACAAAAAAGTGAGAAATTTGAAAGAAAATAATAATAATATTTGAATATAGACTTATAATTTTTAATAAATTAGTATATTGAGGGCGGGTCAGACTTTTCGGGTCGGTACATGGTCGACCCACTTCGACCCTATTTTTGAATTCGGGTCAAAATTTCTGACCCATTTTTATACCAGATCAAAAATATGTTGGTTTTACTCGGCCAAAAATGAGTCGGGTCAAAGCTGAGTCACGGGTCAACCCGCCTCAATTCCCACCCCTTTTTGCATATGTATTTTCGTATAATTATTTTTCTATGTTTTATCTTTAAAATACATATTCACCACTCCACATCTTCATAAAAATTATTATATCTAAAAATTCACAAGTCTGATCAAGTTGAAATTTTACAAAAAAGCTAAACATATAATTATCTTGTTATTGTACAGTCACAATTCTCTAATTATTACCAAAAGTATGTTTATTTCATCATATAATATTTTCTACCATTTATTTGCTACTTTTCATTGAAATAATTAAAATTTCAATACCAAACATTTCAATAATATTCTTGTAATTAATTAGTCATACTAGAAACATCATGAGTGGTTTAGATCTGAGAAACGAGCTGCCTATATTATAAAAGCAATGAGATTAACTGAAAGGTTGTTTTACTCAACTTATCTTCAAAAACTCCTTCCTCCTTTGCCGGTCCGTGTCCCAAGTCTCTCCATCAAATAGCCGAAACTCACCTCACATTTTTCCCCTTTTATACAAATCTATTTGCTAAATGGTTGGGATTTAATTGCCATAAATCCCAACGTTTTTATTTATTTACTTATTTATTTAAAAACGGCTCTACCCGACCATGGTCGTTACATTATCTGTTGAGGAAAATGTAAAATGAAAATTGTAAGATAAAGTGGACATAAATAGTAACAAAAAAATTGTAAAAAGAAATCATCAAAAACAAACCTATAGTTTTGAAGCAACTTTCGTGCAATTCTTAAAACTCAGCTATCCTATTCTCGTATTTTGTAGGTAGTCATGGAAAACAAGTGGTTTTGCCCACTGTACTGGCGTTGGCTGGAAGTCAACTCCAAGATGTATTTTTTAATTGTTATTGCTACTTGATCTGGATCTAGATCCTTCTTCTAGGCTAGTCATGTGCTCTTAAATTTTGATTTATTTTTTATAGTCGAAGTGGCAACCACAGTAAATGATCCTTAATTGCCCACGTATTTATAATTAGGTTTGTTGCTTCATTTGTAAACTTTTGTCTGTGTTATTTAAATTGCTGATAATCTTCATGAGATTCTTGAATTTTTTTATTTTTATTTATTTTTTTGAGACTTCTCCACCGGGGTTATTGTATCGAATGCTTTTGAGCCATTGGATGTCTGCATTCCCGATCGAATTTGGACCATTGGTTTGCTTTGTTTCAACAGTATCCAATTGCTCCTTACCGAAAATTCCATTTGATTTTTCTTTGGGCCTAGCTCATTTAGGGAGCCGTATGCAACCACATTACTCATAACATTCAATTTCTCAGCTCTCTTCAACCACTTCCGTTTGCCTTGCCATCAATTATGCTTTGTTCGGGTCATACAATTAAAAATCTTTTATTGGTGCATTCAATATATGTCAACCCTCTCATGAGATCATATTAGGCTTTTTTTTAGTTACATCATTTAAGTTCAACCTATTATTTGTAAATAAAATCCTCCATTCTCTTGATTGTTTCTCAATATTAGCCCCAATTAGTCATCACTTGGATGAACTAGTGCCTGATATGAATGTATAAGTATTAGAGTAAAGAGGTCTAAGATTCAAAGATGCACTTACATTAGGTACTCGGTCATCCAAGGTGGGTGACCTAATGAAAAAGGTAGCAGCTCTAATTGTAGTATTTCTTTATTGAGGTTTGTTTCAATGCATCTAGTTGCAAATCTCATTTTTATTTATTTTTTAAAATTTTTTTTTATAAAACTCTTAATTTAGATATGTTTAATCTATAAATCAAGTTTTAAGATATGTTGTGGATATAAAATGCTTATATTCATAGTGATTTTCTACAATACATTGTAAACCTACAATGCATCATTTTTTTAAAATGTTTTTAGTTTTTCATTTTTATGTACAAGGTTATTTAGTTTATATATCGAAAGTTACCGTATTAAAATTCTTAAATGTGTTATACAATTTTTTAAAAATCAAAACATTTTATCCTTCTACACATGTGGAGAGTCTAAGACAGTTGAAGATTTTTTATTTTTGAATATTTGTAAAAAATATATAATTTCAAAATTGTTAAATTTTGATATATGAACTAAATACACGATAAACTACATAAAAATGGAAAAACGCTAAAAATATGAAAAATATTAAAAAATTATTCTTATGTACAAGGTTATTTAGTTTATATATCAAAAATTACCTTATTAAATTTTTTAAATGTGTACAATTTTTTAAAAATAAAAACATTTTACCCTTTTACATGTGTGGAGAGTCTAAGATGGGTGAAGATTTTTTATTTTTGAATATTTGTGAAAATATATATAATTTCAAAATAGTTAAATTTTGATATATGACTAAATACACGATAAACTACATAAAAATGGAAAAACTCTAAAAGTATAAAAAAGATTAAAAAAAATCGTTGTAGAAAATCGCTTATGACCTTTCCAGGAAAAAAGGACAAGGGATAGGGCATGAATATGGTGGATTGTTTTATCTCAAATATGCTTCATTTTGTCTCCGAGCTTAACTCTATTTTGGCGTCGACTAGGGTTGCCGAGCTGGTCATGTCTCATAGTAGCCAAGCTACGGACGAGAATTTGAATGGAAGTTATATTTCTTTATTTAATAGGTAAGAGTTTTGTCTCGGGAATTGATGATAGGAATTTGTTGTCTTACAATTAATATTTAGAAGCTTGTGGTCTACTTTTTAAAAAATTATAAGAATATCTTAAAGTTCTATTATAATATAAATTACGATGGAAGTAAATTACTCCAACTAAAAAAAATCTCTGTATTTTGGCATAATCCTTTGGGTCATCCTTCTTGTGATAAAAAAGTTAATTAAGTACTATACTCTCCATTACTCTAAGTAAGACTCACGTTTTGAAAACTATAATAATTTGATTAAGGTCAATGCAAGGGAAGAAGCTCACAAGTTCATGTACGTCCCATAAATTAAACATAAAGGTTACGTCGTGTTTAGTAGCACACTGATTGGTATCAGAAAATAAAACCAAAATTTAGATACATAGGATAAAAAAATGTGTATTCCAAAAAACGAAACTTAGCACATCACTTTTTATAGCATTTGGTAATAGTTTAATTTCTAAAATCCATTAAGCTTCACGCGAGATAACGAGTTACATTAGGATAAGCAAATAAAAAAATACTAATTAATTCCCTTTTTTTTGTTTGCAGTTGTTAAAATAAAGTTTTTAGCTCATTTTTAAATACGAACGGTCAAATATTTCATATAAAAATTTTGTGAAAATTTTTAAGTGTAAATAGTGAAATTAAAGAAAGAAAGTAAAGAGAAACGAATAGTCCCTTTTTATCTTTTTAAGGAAGATTTTGTTGAAAAAATGTGCAGTTCAAATTAGTTGGGTTTTTTTTTTTGTTAAGAAGCACCGTGCATTTTCAAAAAATTGATTTCATATTTTACTATAGTTTTCACACAACTACCTTACTTATTTCTATTTTATCTATATCATATTATATTACTATTACATTTTTTAAAAAATATTTTCTTTTCAATTTTGTACTTCTTTTTCTACCTACCTATATTACCAACTACTAGTAGTCATATAAAAAGTTGTGAAAAAATAATATAAAAGTAAAACTACTAAAAGTAGAGTAAAAAGTAATTAAAAATGTTAAATTGATTTGATATTTTACTATAATTTTCACATAAATGCCTTACTTATTTCTATTTTATCTTTATCATATCATACTACTAATACATTTTTAAAAAAATATTTTCTTTTTAATTTTGTACTTCTTTTTCTACCCATATTACCAAACCTACTGGTAGTCATATAAAAAGTTGTGAAAAAATAATATAAAAATAATAATAGTAAAAGTAGGGTAAAAGGTAATTAGAATGTTAAATTAAATTAAAAGATACATAGAAAGGATTTCATCATGCATGATGAGCTTTTAGTAATAGGGGTGAAATTTGGGCTGGGCTCAGCCCGAACCCAGCCCGTCAAACTCGTTTTGCCACAATATTAAAATTTCCCACTATGGAACTTGAGCTCGATTTTCTTGGTTCAACCCGAATCCGAATTGATCAGAACTTGAACCCAGGTTTAGCTAAATCCGAACCTGAATTATATATAACGCATATATTTTATATTTATTTTATACTCCATATAAATCTAGTTTCATTCCCCTTATATATATTATATTTATTTTATACCATATATAAACATTATTCCCCATTGAGTTCAATTATATAATATAATATTTTTATATTTTCTTTTAAGAAAAAAAAGAGTTTGGTCTGCTAGTAGTTTTAAAATAAAAAAATAAAAGCTATTTTTAAAACTTGAAATATTTTATTTGGTGTTTTAACTTAACTACTTATGGAGGATGTTATCATTTGGTCATTTCAATATGATATTTATTCTACTTAAAATAAATTTATTATAATTTATTTGACTTAATACCATGATTGTTGAATATTTTTTATTATGATTGACATTATAAGGTTTTTCTTGTAATTAGATATTAATGTTTATGTATATGTTTATGATATTAATATTAAATTGCATAATAGGAAAATAATGTACGTTTTCATTTTCTAAAACAAACTACTAGTCTACTCTTTTTTTTGAGAAATGACTATTAGTCTACTTAATATAAAGAGAATATTTAAATGAGATTTTTCTTCTTTAAATTCTTAAACACTCTTGAATTTTTGCTTGAAAATAGAAAAATATCATTTTTAATTTTTTAATAATAGATTTAAAGTTGAATAAATATAAAATAGATAACAAATATATAGAATAATTTCAATCAGAATTCTAGCCTAAAATTCAATACGAACCCGAATTTCAAAAATAGAGTCAAGGTTTAGGTTTATAAATTGGGTTAAAGTTAGGGTTAGAGTTGAAGGTTTAAAAATAGGGTTAGGATTAAGGTTAAGGCGAACTCGAGTTTCATAAGCCCGAGTTGCACTTTTATTTAGCGATAACTAACTAGGATAAGCAAACACAATGACTAGGGTTACTGTGGAAACGGATTAGAGCATGCACGGTCCTGGAGTTGATGCCCATTACCATTGGAATTAGACCTACCTGATAGGTTTAAGGAGGAGCCGACAGTCTATTTAAGGTATGTTTGATATTGAATAAAAATTGTCAAGTTAAAACTCTTCACCCTTCATAACTATCCTATTTTTTAATCATTTCTTTACATTTTTCTATACAACTACCATACTTTTCAATCATTTCTAAACAATTACTCATACAACTAATTTATCTATTTTAACTTTATCCTATTTACTCTTCATCATTACCCCTATTATATTATATAATTTGAGAACTTCTACTATGTACAACTTTTCATCAAAAGTTTTATCCATTCCCAAACACATCTTTAGTTTAATAATAACTGGTTCGATTTGAAAGTAGAAATTTCTTAGAACTGTTGAACCACCGATTCAACCATATAATTTGTTCAAGATGATTTAACCGAATTGTCAGATTTTTTTTTTTTGATCTTTTATCTTAGAGACTAGGCCCATGCGTTCGACTAAATTTTTTTATTTTTTTGATTTTTTCATAAACATGTAAAGAGTAGGTATATTTAACCCATAAACTAATTTTTACAATATTTAGATGCTTTTAAGTATTTTTATTTTTAAACACAAGGACATTTTTGTAATTTTTTGACTACCTTTACAAGTTTACAAAAAATAAAAAAATAAAAAATGTGTTTTTGGCGTTTTTCATTATGTTACAACTCAAATTAGTGGCATTTTTCAACTCTTTTTAAAAAATCCAAAAAACAATCTACAAATCTCTAAAATTAGTAAAATTTGATACACATATTAAATACACATATATTAATAAGAATATAAATTTTTTTTTCAAAAAATAGATCTTGCCACCCAGGTATAGTAAATCAGAATCCCCTTCCACTAGGGGGCAAAAATTTTCATCATGAGATTCAAATCCTTAACCAAACAACACCTTTGCCACAACTATTGTCAATTGGGCTACATCTTGATTAGTCATTAAGTAGTTAAGATGTTAAATAATTATGAAAGAGTGTATGAATGAAAATAGACACTAAGAAAACTTGTAGATGTAATTACCAAATGTTGGCTTTATCTAGTATATACCTGAGCTTTGTTTATATGAAACATCTGTTCTATATAATTCTTTTTATTTTTAATGATTTGATGATTAATGAAAAATTTATTTCATTTACTATTTTAGTATTATTTATATTATTATAAAAACTCTTTCATTTATTTAATATTACTATACATGAGCTTCATCTATAAATGTGTGAAATTAATGTAATAAAATAATTTATTATTAAAAAATAATTTTTAAATAGTACTTTCAACATCTAAACATCTAAAATATTATGAATATATAGATAAATGATGTCATAAAGCATTATTACACTCTAATACATATATCAATGGATGTACATAATTTTCCTAATTTATATACAAATATATCCATTTTCGAGCAAATATGACCCACGTGCATATTTTATTCTAGATAAAACTTGATCTCCTACTTAAATAAATCATGTTAAATATAATAAATAGATTGGATTTTGCATTAGTTATAAACATCTTAAAAATAGACAGAGTTATATAAAATCACTGCAATATAATCAGTTGAAATCACTTAATATAATTAGTTGAATAGAGATGGAGCCTCTATAATATACTTCGGACTGTTACATTTTAACCGAAAAATATTTGCTCCTTGCATTTTATATCAAACTACTTTTGCCACTAATTAGAAGTTGAAATATATAACTTTTTTCTTTTTAAAATGCGGGAAATTTGTGAAGGAAAAAAATTAAATACTTGAAATATTTTTATATGATTTTATGATAAAGAATGATTCAATGATTCAATGATTCAATGGTTATTTTTTATTTCTTATTATATGAGATATCTCTAAAATTTTGCAACTCATAAAACACACAAAATAAATTTGTAAAAAGTTGAGATCAATAGAATATTACATCTTCTTTCCAAATTAGTTAATGATATTAATTTCTGTTGTTATATTTATTCTGGTTGATATATTTAAAGAAAATTCTACTATCTTGGTAATTCGAACGGTAGATTCTAATTTTAATATATTACCAGGAGTTCGGGTTTGTTTATAATCTTCAAATTAGGATGAGATGGAATCTTCATCTTTCCAAATATTCTTTTTCCATTTCTTAAAAAGTTTACCCTTTTCATTTCCAATACAAATTTTCTTAATGCTAATATGTATTTTCTTATAACAATACTTTTTTCATTTTAGGTTCTCATCTCTTCCTCGTCATATCAAAGCATGCTGTGATCAAGGATCCTACTATCCTTGAATGGAATGTATATTCTCATTTTTTTATCCTCAAAGTAGTTTTTTAAAATCTTTAATACAAATTTTTTATTTTCAATATTAATCATTACATTCTCGTCTCACTTTTTAATTGTATTCAACGCCTTGAACCGTTAAGTTCGACCACAAGTTAAATTCTGACGGCATTGATTTACAGCACATCACTTGCACTTGCAGGCCCTATACAACTTGCTTGAAATTCTCGCCACGTTATCACTTGCAGGCCTCATTCACGCCCTCGAAATTCTCGTGACTCGTCAGCAGGGATGTCGGCACTTGAAATTCGCGTCAACAAATGATGTGGGCAAATGAGGGGCGTGGATGGGCTGACCCTGCAGGACAGTCCACACACTTGTCCCGATCAAATCCCGTTGTTGGTTGGGAGAGAGCTCCAAGTCTTCAACCGTAAGAATCTCCCTGTAGAACAAACTATAAATAATCCACTGCCACTGCGACGAAGCGACTGCGACTGTGCAAAGAGAGCTATACTTGGGGATGGCTAGCTCTGGCAATGGCAGCAGCAGTGTTGGAGGTGAGGCGACGACCAGCCCATCGTCATCCCGAGGAAAAGCAGGAGGAGGTACACCTTGCGAATACTTCGGATGGGTGTATCACATGGGCGTGAATTCGGTCGGCCACGAGTACTGCCATCTCCGATTCCTCTACTTGAAGGGGAAGCACGTCCAGATGTATAAGCGTGACCCGCACAAGGACCCCTCTGCCGTAAGCTCTGTTTCCTTTCTGTAACCGATCTACTTACTTGATTTTGGTGCTCCTTCCAACTTGATAAAATTCCCCTTTCTTTCAAGGGTTTTGAATTTCGATGCATTTCCGCGAATACACACAAGCTGCTATTTGTAATTTGGTTTCTTCTATTCTCTCCTTCTCGTTTTGCTCCTCCTTTGGTTGGATTCTTTAGCCATCTGGACTACGGCTTGCGTGTCAATTCGCATTCCTTGCGTGTTTTCTGTTTCTCATTTTCCGCATGAGTGAATTAATCTGGCGGGCATTCTGTTTTAGATCTGTGAATTTGCTTGTTGGAGTGGCAGAGAACATACTCCTCTATTTTCTCATTTGGTGTGTGGAAATAGTTCACTGAAAGCAACCGAGATTCATCTAGATTACAAGTTATTAATCAAGAATGAGAGGTCAAGCGATTTAGGAAAATCCTGATGGCTGCCAATTGGAGCATGGAACATGGATGCATATTTCCTCAAAAAGGTTTGGAACTATAGATTCTATAACAAAGCAAAAGAAGAGCAGAAGCATCAGCACCTTGCGCATATTATTCCATGGATATTTCCCTCCATTGAAGGGAGGGAAATTCAGAACTTCTTAACGCATGTAAATCTTTTAGGCTCCATGGATTAGTTGCCACCTTCAATTATTCCCTCCTTTGGTGCATCTTCCAGTCTCGTTGATGGCATTCTCTTCTCTAACGGATCATCTGCCTCTTCAATATGTTCATATTGCAATAAAATTTACTTTATCTGCAAATTTAAAATAACTTAGATGTGATACTGTATATCCAGCAGTTATACTTCTAAGAAACTAGAACCTTGTTGTTTTGGCCCATCTTATTGATGGTACGAAGTCCATTCCAATCATTTTTATTTAGAATAATTTGTTTGACTAGGAAACTAAATTTCATCCAAATCTGTGGTGTGCCTCCAACCTATGTAATAAAAGTGTAAAATTAACATAAAAATTGCGTAATTTATGTATCTAAAGCTGTCAATTCCACACCTAAACTGTCTATATCATTCTCCTTATATGGATTATAACATTTTGATGCATCTATGAACTTATAATCAGTTCACATTTATCTAGATGTGGTACTATATATCCATGGGTTATACTTTTTGGCACATCTGGATGATGATATGAAATCCACTCCATCCATTATATTTAGAATAATTTGTTTGATTAGGAAACCAAATTTCATCCAAATTCAAGATATTCCTCAGACCTATGTAATAAAATTGTAAAATTAACATACAAAAATTGCTTAATCTATCTATCTAAAGCTGTTAAATCCACATCTCAACCATCTATATAATTCTCCTTATGTAGATAAATGACTCTATTTGCTATTATTAGATTTTAATGCATCTATGAACCGATCGTAGTGTTTTTCATAATTTACACATAATTATACATATTTTTAAGCAAGTATGGTCCGCCTAAGATTCTCATTGAAATGATTTTGATTCCATGATAAAAGAATGATATTAAACAATATGATTTCATCATTAAAGTGAGCCCCATCCAAGAGGTTGCCATGAAATTTTTATGGGAATTTAGGTTTTTAGTAATGCAGGAACCTATTCGACATGGCCATGGATGAGAAGATGCTTTAACGGTGTGGATTAGAAGGGACTTGGATGGAAAACTGAAAAAATGATGAAAGATCATGCTGTGGATTGCAAAATTTTTCTATTTAACAATCAACTGACTTTCTACATCATTGGTTGATCATAATCTATTTATTGACAAGATTGTATGAGTTTATCTTTTCTCCCCCTAATCTACCATTTTTCTTCTTCTTCTGTGCTGATTTTGGCTATTGTTGATTTAATCAACTCATGAGTGTTTTTATCATTGTTTGTGATCAGAATATTTCATTTTTTTTCCTTTTGGTGGTACAGAAAGCCATCAGGAAAGGTGTTGTAAGCAATGCTTTTATGGTGGAAGAGCTAGGACGCAAGAAGGTCAACCATGGGGTAATGCTTAAACTGCTTTTCTAGATCATGTTAGATGGTCAAGGGTGATAAAAATAGCAAGAAATTTTTCAAATCTGTCTATTCTAGGCGCAAGAATTTTGTAAAAGGGAAATAATCCTAGG
>JAXCLR010000092.1:25963734-25997256 GCA_035584095.1 Annona squamosa
TACCTTCTTTCTTCACTTCTCATCTATAGAGGTTCCTTCCTCTTTCTTCTATTTCTTCTCTACCCATCCTACATCAAAGGGTCTTTCAAGCAGAATCATGTATGAGATTTTTGGCAGTCTTTGGTCAGGATTATATCCTTTTTGCTTTTTATGCATATACATATATTTTTTGCTTCAATTCTGAACTCATCAATCATTTTATCAGATAAATTAACAACATTTTTTTTTCATTTTCTTGCATTGTAGGATGTTTATGTGTTGAGAATATACAGTCGGTTGGATGAGACGAAGAAAGGAGAAGTATGTTGAAATATTTTTTATTTTCTTACTATTACTGCAAGGTGTTAATAAACAAAACTAATTTTTTTATTTTCTTACTATTACTGCAAAGTGTTAATAAACAAAACTACTGTTTAATTGTTGACACGATCTAAAATGGGACTATGTAGTTTTTATCTTGGAAAACTGAAATGGCATTGTATGGCATCTACTCACCAATGCTTTTGTTGGGGAAAAAATTACTAAATGATTTTTCTCTTTCAAGATTGCATGCGCTACACCTGGAGAAGCACGGAAATGGATGGAAGCATTTGATCAGGCCAAGCAACAGGTAAATGTGGAGTAAAGATGATTAATTTAAACTTTTGTCCATGGAAAAACCAATTTACAATTCAAATAAATATGTTGTGATAGGTTGTAATTAACTTTTTGGGGCCATATGTCCATGGCCATGTCTAGAAATTCGTAAGGTAGTTTATGCTACATGGTTTTCAGGTCTGCAAAGTCACGTAGCCTAGCTTTTATACTAAATAGCTTATTGTATATTTTATCACTGATTGGAAGATTTCAGTCTGACTCCTGCCTCCTTTGGGTGAATGAAGATTCAAATGTCTTATAAAAAAGTTGACAAGAAGCATGGAGAGGATTGCTTGTTTGATATCCTTGGTGGCTCTTCAATGAGAAAGTGATTTTTATATTCATTTTGTAACCCAGCATACTTATTGGGAGAAGGCTATGATTCTGATGGTGATGCGTTTTCGCGTTCAGTTCTTTAACGTGATAGCAATTTTCATTGTTATACCTGTCTAGTGCAGTTAACTGTATCGTAAGTTACAGTGCTGTTAGTTTAAAATGGGCTTTACATACACTTAAGTGTATTAATACTTTATACAATAATTTATCCATATATAAATTATATTTGAGATAGTTTCCATGTTGAGAAAACAATTTGAAACTTGTTATTTACATTAAACTATTTTATTATGTTAAATTTTTACCATTTTCAGATGGGGTCCATACGCCTATTCAATTTGGATGAAACTGATATGCTAATAAAATAAATAATTCTAAATATAATGAGTGGAGTAGATTATAATTTTATGATCACATGAGTCCCATTTTGAGCCAACCGCACTCAAATATTTCTCTATATATAGAAAACCTCTCCAATATAGTTAATTGCACCATAAGTTATGGTGCATTTAGCTCAAAATGGGTCGCCATACACTTAAATGTATTGATACTTCATACAATTATTTATTTATATATTAATTATGTCTGAGATAGTTTACTTGTTGACAAAACAACATCTAAGTTCTTGGCATGCTATTGGGCAAATTGATGATAGAAATTTACTAAGAGCATTTTTCTGCAATAGGATTTCCTATGAACTTTTATTAATTTTCCTTCTGTATTTTGAGTAGGCTGATTTTGAGCTTTCACAAGGAAGTAGCCAATCCAGATTGAACATTGGGGATGAGTATGCTCTTATAATATGCACAAAACATTATCTTTCCCTTCACATGTCCAAATGGCAGTCTTTGGTAAATCATCTTTCCTCATTGGTCTAGTTTTTTCATTTTCTTTTGGTTGTGAAGGTTCAATCTAGAAGGACATCGCTCCAGGGTGAGGCCTTATGCTGCGGATGGCTTAAAGAAGCTCATAAGAATCGGAAAAGGTGAATGCCACAATATTATTTTGTACGAAGTGCATGAAGCTCGTGGCATTTCTCACTCCCAAACTTTTGTTCCTATGGTCTTTATACACTTTAAAATGTTTTAATAACATTTTAGTGGATTTTATTTTCTTTCTCCTCATTAGTGAACCCAGTTGAAATGCACAATAAAATAGTCCACTCCTTATTAAGGAAAGGCATTCAACAACTTTGTATGGTTACTAGTAACAATGCTTTGAGTTCAATTCATCATCCTCCTCATAAGTTGTACTTAAGCTACATAGCTACATGAATTCTATTGTCATTCATATTGATCTTATGCCTCAGTAATCCTTAGAATTTTCATATTTATCTTAATGACTCTAGCAAATTCTTTTATAGCCTTCTATTTCACAAATCTATTCCTCCTAACTGGCATAGTCTCAGGCCTGTGTTTCACATGGCCAAAACAACTTAGCCTACTTTCCTGTGTTTTATTATTTATCAATTAGCTTTAGGTAATCTATAATTGCTTATTTCTGATATATTGGCTTTTTGCTTTTCTGGCCATCCTTCTCAATATCCTCATTTTAGCTACCTTTTTTTTTTATTTTTTTTTTTATTTTTTTTATGTATGTATGGTTTCTAACTGCTTAACATTCAATCCCTTTAAGCATATAGTTGGTCTTGTGATAGCCCTGTAAAATTTTCCTTTTGATTTAGTTGGCATTTGATGGTCTTATAAACTTACAGTAGGGTAAATTTTAACAATTTGTTTTCCGTTCCGCTTGGATTCTATGTAAAATGTACATATCAACCCTCCACTCTCTTGAACTATTGATTCCACATACCTAAAAATTGCCATTTTGTGCTAATAGATATTTTGATTGGCTCCTTATTTGTATCACTCTTGATGTTAGGGCTACAGTTCATATATTTGATTTTCGTTTGACAAATCCTAGAATCCCTAAATTCTAAAGTGTCTCACTTTTTGTCCCACTTCAAAATTACATATTTCTCTTCTTTTATTCATCCAAACTATATCACTTACTAATAACATGAGGGAACTCTTCTTGTAAATAGTTAATGGGCTTATTCATGACCAGAATAAAAAGATAAAGGCGTAGCGCTTAACTTGGACGTTAGCCTGCTACAATTGGACATACCATCATTTTGCTGCCCATGTTTCTCATATTAGTCAAAGCTCTGTCAAATTACGTATCCATCAAGTTTACAAATCGATTATCAAATTTTTTTTTTTTTATTTTAAAAACATAGCCAAGCTCATACATGGACTTGTTCCAGGGCTCATCAAGCAAAATACATTGTGCATCATGATATTGTTCCTAGGACAAATTCCTTTCATATCCAATGGTATTCTTCATGAGCATGGTTTGACAACTTAGATGAGCTCGAATGTATTTAGATTGAAGTTTGGAAATTTAGGTTGGTACTGCACATTAGTTCCTTTGAATGAAACCTTTTGTGTGAGTTAACCAGGTCATCCTTTTGACTCACGTTTCATGCACAAGTAAACACTGGTTGAGTTGACTAAGTCATCCTCACAAATGATTTTAAACTTGATTTCACTAACCAAGGGAGACCAAGTATTTAAACTATGTTATGGCTAGGTAATGGCATGTTTATGTGACTTTCTAAGGTGGAATGTTTATGCAACTATGTAACATGGTATACAATCATGTTGTAATTAGGACTTGATGTATTCCTTGTGTTTTTGAATTAATAGGTCCAGAGAGACTTCTGCGCCGCTCTTCTCATTTGGGGAATAAGGTCTCATCAATTGATCATTTTGAAGGGGGTGGACCAGATGCCATCGAAGCGCATGAATGGAAATGTGTCCGCACAGTAAATGGTCTTATTGCCATTTCTACTCAAAGTTCTTGCATTTCATTCAAAACTCTATTAATGCATTTTTTGTTGTGCTGTCCTTTAAATGGAGAAAAAGACAAGGAGAAAATTTATGATGTTTAATAATTACTTAATCATTTATTTGGTTGGGGTTGACAATTCCATCACCAAACATTTAAATATGGAAGCAGCCAGTTTATGCTTTCTTCCAATGTTGTATCATCATTGTACTTTTATATATTCAAAATCGTGTATGTTGAGGCATGGATATTCTCACTGTTGAATCGTTTGCAAACATTTTAGTTTTGTAGTTAGTATGTAGTATGCATTTAATTACTTTGGCATGCTAGAAGCTTGAACTTCACATCACACTATGCAATGATATGGAACATGCATTACATCTGATCTCTGTAGTGGTATTTTTGCACCATATCCCTTTGATACTAAGGGTGTGTTTGGGAAGTGGTATAATTTTTGATCTAAAAGTTTTTGAATTGGTAGAAAATGATGTGATACGATAGGGGTAATGATGAAGAGTAAAAAGAGTAAAGTTACAATAAAAAAGTTAGTTGTGTAAAAATGGTTGAAAAGTAGGATTGCTATATGAGGAAATGTAAAAGAATAATTAAAAAATAAGGTAATTGTAGAGATCGAAAAGTTTTGGTTGGAAATTTTTTTTTTGTTTGCTAAATGCCCCCTACCTAAGAATATCTGGAAATCCAGAATAAATGGCTAATGAATTTATGTATGTATGTGTCATGGATATCCATAATGTCATTGACATCAGTGGTAGGGCAGCTCCACAAGGGATTTTTGATTGTTGCATCATTGCAAACTGCAGAACCTTGGATTTTGTCTGGAATGGCTGAAGGATTGTTCGATCAATGAGTACTGGTATATACAAAATCAAAACAAAGATGGGAGGTCTCGGCATGGCTATTGTAATGCTTAATTTAGTTTTGATCCCAAGTGGAATTGAGAAGAAAGCAAGAGGGCTGAAGGATTTGTGTGTCACCAGGAACATGTCAAAGTGATCCCTCCTCATTACCTTTCCTTTATGTAGGTTACCCGTACGCATAAGTTTATGCAATCTGGATCTTATCAAGATTGGTTGAGAGGTCCCAACCTTGTAGCGTGCAGGTCCTCTTTACATTTGGCAACCATTACTCTCTTCTACATCCTTTATGCATAGGGGCTAGGGCCACACTTAGGGCCACATTCATAGTTTGGGAAAAGAGGCACTGGTAGTCTGCTTTCTTAGACCACTTTCCTTGCTATTGGGCTTTGACTAAGGGGAGACTCAGTACTAAGTTGCAGAGATTGCCTAGGGCTTTTAGCACCTTGTTCCACCATGTGACATTTTTGTGTAATTCAGTGATTATTGAAATACCCTTACTCATTTTTGGGTGAAAGTTTGCATTATCTTTAAATTTAGATGTCCCTAAAGAACACGCACAGAAGTGCTTTTCCCATATTCTTCAAGCATGGAAGTTCTATTCTGTGCCCATTGGCCTCTTATCTTTAGACAATTCGAGTAACACCCTGGTTGGGGTTTCCTCTCGCCTTCCTCTTGCTTCTATGCAAGAGATTACTCACCTATGAATCTTTTGGTCCTCTTCTTGGAGTTGATGGTGGAAAGGGGTAAGGAGTAGGTGGCGGTCGAGATTTTGAGGGAGACAATAGACCACATCCTAGAGGAGGTAGACTTGCTTTGAAGGGAGGTAAACTAACTCAGAGAAGAACTTCAAGATCTAAAGGCATTTCTTTTGAAAGATAGGCCGGAGTGTTACAAGATTCACAGTATAAGCTTTTATTTGTTGTATTTTGTGAATCATTTAGTAATGGGAAGCAGCCATCTATTTTCTTTCATGCTTTCAATGGCTTGTTCTTACATCCTTTATGATTTATGTTGTTGTTTAATGTCAACTTGGTACCTCATTGAGTTGCCATTTGATGTCTGGTTAAATTGTCAAGATTGGTTTATTTCTTGATAAGCACCTAGGCTCGGCATGATGTCTAATCTTATTGTTGTTGCTTTGAATCTATGAGTCTATCTATTTGGTCAAGAGCATCCCATCTTGGTGTCAGTGAATTAAATGAGAAGAGTGTATGAGATGCAATGTCAGTTGATGTTGTAAGGGCTTCTAATTTAGAAAGCTTTTAATGTAAATCCCAGGAGATCTTGTAAGTAGGGTGTCCTTTCTTCCCTTGTTCTAACCTTATATTTCATTTACACACTATGTTGCTAGGTTCGCTCTATTTCCATATTCCTTCGTTTAGTTCATATGTGCTCCAACATGCTGATGATGGTGTGGATTAGTGGATGACAACCATAGTGTTGGTTGTTGGGAGCGAGACTTGTATAGATGTAACTTTAGCAAGAAAGTTGAGTATGAATATGAATAAAATTACAATTGTGTTCAGTCTTCTCATTGCTGAGAGGTAGGAGTCAATTCCACAAGAGATAGCTTCATACCAATTGGTATCAAAGGTCATATCAAGTGAGCCTCACATAAAAGTTGCCGAAGCGAGAACAATTGTTGAGATGGTGATGCAGTATGGTAGGGAAGAAGAGAAAGAAAGAGAAAGGATCCTCTTAAAGGGATAAGAAAGGAAAAAGTGGAGAAACCAAGACAAGTTTAGGAAAGATGACATGGAATTAGGGAGAACTAATCAACCACCAAGGAACAGTCTCAATTTTAAGTATATTTGGGTAGTGATAAAACTTTTGATGAAAAGTTTTTGGTGTAAAAGTTTTTGAAATGAGAGAAAAATAGTATGATATAATACGGGTAATGATGAGTCTTAAAGAGAATAGAGTCAAAATCGATAAGTTGATTGTATAAGTAATTGTGTAAAAATGATCGAAAAGGAGGATAGTAATATAGGGGGATGTGAAAAATAATTTAAAAGTAGGGTAGTTTATAGATAATGAAAAGTTTTTGTTTGAAAAGTTTTGGGTGTTAACAAATACACCATTAATTGGAGCTTGGGTGGCACCCTGGTCTTTGCGCTAGTTGACTCGGGTTTGAACAGGGAGGTGGAGCATTATTTGGGGGGGAGCTTGTCTCCCATTTGTGTTAGTAGTGTGGTCTCCTATTGTTTGGGATAGAAATCTCTTGATCAAGATAGAAAAATGTATATTTGGATGAGTAGTAAATATAACAATAAAAAAAATCCTATGATAAATGCATTTATTTATAAGAAAACAAAACTTCCAGTTGGATGAAAATGTAGGATTAATCTATTTCCATGATTTAAGTATTCCTAATTTTTGTTTGAGATTCAGCTGTGTTGCTTCTCACAATATTTTCAGTCTTTTAGTTCACGTTGTTTAGCTATTTGTTCTTCCTAGTTGTCGTCGTTTTCTTTTTTTAGTAGAAATTTCTTTAGTTCTTCCTAGAGACAATAACATTCCATCTTCAAAGTATATTACCATTGTTTTTATTGCACAGTAGTAGTTCTCTTATGGTTCTTTTTTTAAAAATTAGATGACATTGAAACTCCCGTGCTGAAATATCGTCTGCTCTTTGTTTTGGGGTGTTGTATATTTTACAATTCATCTATTTATTACTGCTGCATGCCAAAATAATATGCAAGGGCTTGTTCATTTTATTTGTATGAAGTTCAGAGACTCAAAACAGGATATTCATCATCATCATCGTTGTTGTTGTTGTTGTTTTTTTTTTTTTTTTTACCCCCTTTATGAAAACCTTATTATTTCCATCTAAATGCTCTTAACCACCTCGTTTTAGGTATTAGAATATTTGAAGATGCGGCTCGCCAAAAGGTACCTTTTCCTCTTATCAATCCATTTGTTCCTTTCTTGCATTCTTGCCACATGACATGCTTCACAAATTCAGAGTATTTTTTTGTTGGGTTAATGATTCAAAATAGTTTCTTGCCTTCCATCATAAGCAGAGGCAACTATATTTTTCACATTTTATGAAAATTGAATGAAATCCAATATTTAGCTGAAAATGCATGACACCAAAATGCATGACGCCAAATTAATCAAAGATTCAAAATATTTACCTCAGTGATCTGCTAAACCGATTGTCTGGTAAGATAACCTTATTCTCCTTCTTTAGTATGACAACATTAGTTCTTAACTAGGGAATGTTACTCACCAATTGATTGAATGACCTTCCTGAATACAGACTTGAAAATTTGCACATACTCCGAGTTTTTCTTCTCTTCCTCAGTTTGCTATGCTTATAAATTTTATCACTTGCGCACAACTCTATTTTCATAATTTGGCAATGCTTATTTTTACATGTACATATCGATGGAGAATGATTAGGGTTTATTAGGCTGTCTTAAAATTAGGATTTATTAGTTAGTTTATGTAGGATTCCATTATTTTAGGAATTTGATGTTTTAGTTTGATTAAGTGTTAATCCCAAATATATCCATTCTATTTTATATATACTTCAAAGATATTCATTAGGTTTCAAAATTCCTTATGTACCCAATAAGTATTTAATAAATTCCAACCCAATCTGCCATTGACATCAGTTACCTAACATTTGAAATTGCTAAAAGCCATCGGCTTCCCAAACTCATCTGCTCTTCGTCAAGCTTTGGCTGATTTGTGTTCGAAATGTGGGTTTTTGGGGTTGGGTTTTTTGAGGCAACTAACTTCAAAGCAGTGGTGAAGCAGGATGAATTGGGAAGAAGATATAAGAAAGAGGAAAGAATAAATTGGGAAGAAGATACGAGAAAGAGGAAAGATCCCATCAAGGGGATGAGAAGGGAAGAAATTAGAAGAATTAGGGATGGAAGAATTCGAAGCCAACTACAGAAGAGGATTTTAGGGAACACAATATCTTAATCAATTTAGGCGGTTAAAGAACAACATATACAAAAAATGAGCGTAGCGAAAATGAGAATTTTTTAATCATTTCTTCATATCTTCCTGTATGATTATGTTATTGTTCAATTATTTCTACATAACTACCATACCATTAACATATGTAATTTAACTTTATTCTCTTTACTTATTATGTTAAAGAGTACCGATCTTTTACGACCGGTTGAAAATCCGGTGATTTCCGACCGGTCAAAAAATATTTTTTTTTTGTTTTTTTTTTTTGAAAAATAATTTTATAAACATGTTAATCTAGTTATATTTAATCTATAAATCAAGTTTTACTATTTTTGGATATGTATATATATTTATTTTGGATTTTTAAATACAGGGGTATTTAAAAATCCAAAATAAATATATATACATATCTAAAAATGATAAAACTAGGTTTATAGATTAAATATAACTAGATTAACATGTTTATAAAATTTTTTTTCAAAAAAAATTAAAAAATATATTTTTTTTGATCGGTCGGAACTCACCAGATTTCTGACTGGTCGTAAAAGATCATTCGGCTATGTTAAAAAGATATTTTTCATAAGTTTTATCACTTCTCAAATACACCCTAACTCTTCTACGTTGAATATTGAACTAATTCAAGAATATATGCATTCGGTCCACTCTTTGAAGAATTGGGAAAGGACCACTTGCTCGTGCCTGCAACTTCTAAAAGAATTTTTAGAAAACTGTTTAAGTCCCATACTAACCATAATATTATCACCTTCATTAAATTGATAATGCTTACAATGAGCATTTTAAGCAATCTTATAAGTGTTATTATTAAGTGCAATTTCTTTTGTTGTAGCATGAACATCATAAATATGTTGTACAAATAAATCAGCAGAAGAAGATGCATGAATATGAAGTGGTAAAAGAATAAGATCAATTGGAATACGGGGAGCATAATCTTGGACAATTACAAATGGAGACTTTCTATCTATTTATGAAATTGTTATAAGCAAATTCTGTAATGGGTGAAACTAAGTCTTATGTTTCTATATGCTCACCCACAAAATGCTGAAGTAAAATTTTCAAACTTCGATTAACAACTTTGGTTCGACCATTAGTTTGTGGATGAAAGGCAGAAGAAAATTTCAATTTAGTGCCAGAAAGTTTTCACAAAATGTTTCAAAAATAACTCACAAAACAGACATCCCGTCTGATGCAATTGTGGAAGGTAACTCATGAAGTCTAACAATCTCCTTGAGGAATAATTTTGCCAAATAAGAATCATCAATATTTTTTGACAAGGTAGCAAAAGAGTCATTTTTTAAAATCAATCCACAACAGCAGGAATAAAATCATACCCTTTAGAAGTTCTAGGTAAATCAAAAATCGAATCTATACTTATGTCTTTGCAAAGAGTATGTAACATTGATAAAGGTGTATACAACCTAGTGTTTTGTTTTTTTCCTTTGCCAAGTGATATGTCCGATGCATAGACGTGGCTCTAGCAACATTCCTTTTTATGGAAGGCCAATAAAATTTGTCATCAACTAGCGTTGTAGTTTTATCTCTACTAAAATGCTTTGCTATGTCACCCGTATTTAATTCTCAAATTTTAAAAAAATTACGCAATGAAGTACTGAGACAATTTAGAACCCTTAAATAAACAGCCATCTGTAATTACAAAATCAATGAACTCATGACAGTTTCCATTTTGCACTTCCTGAAACATAATACTAAACTCTGGACATTGTATATACTCCTTCAATCTATCAAATTCCACAACATTGATACTCTTAGTCTGAAGGACTGCAACATGATTGAGGGCACTTACAGATTTGTTATTAACGCTTGGACTATGTTTAATAATAAAAGGATATTGTTGGAAAAATTCTATCCATTTGGCGTATCTTGAATTGAGTTTACACTATGATTGGAAATATCTTAAAGTTTGATGATCAGAATAAAGCACAAATTCTTAATATAACAGATAGTGTCTCCAATACCTCAATACTTGTACTACAACATAAAATTCTCTGTCATAAGTGGGATATTTCTGCCTAGCTTCATTAAGTTTCTCAATGAAATATGCAATAGGTTGACCTTCTGACTCAACACACCTCATATACCTACTTCAGAAGCATCGCATGCAATCTCAAAGACTTTCAAAAATTCAGGAAATTGTGACATTGGTGCTTCCGTCATATTTTTCTGAATATTATTGAATGCTTTAAATGAAGACTTGGACCATTGAAACATATCTCCTTTCATGCAATATGTGATGGGTGCCATGATGAAACTAACTGCTCTAGTAAAACACCTATAAAACTTGCCAATCCATTAAAACTACAAACCTCATAACACATCTTTGAAAGATTCATTACTAAATCATTGGCTAAAAAAATAAATCCTAAAAAAGATAACCTCTGTTTGCATAAAAATACATTTTTAAGGTTAACAAACAACTTTGCAATCTAAAGTTTCAAAAAATTTCCTCATATGACTGAGGTGTAGAATAGTTATGATCAAAATAGAATTAAAAAGTTTTCTAATGAATTGTTGTAAAATTTGAGTTATTGCGCTCATAAAAGTAATGAGTGCATTTGATAATCCGAAGGGTATTACTAACCGTTTATATAACCCATCTTGAGTCTAAAATGCAGTTTTTCATTCATCACCGGTTCTAATTTGAATTTGATGACCTGCGCTTCTAAGATTAGTCTTAGAGCACTGTTTTGAGCTAGCCATTTGATCCAACATATTATCAAGTCTAGGTATTGGAAATCGATGCTTAATTATTATTTTATTCATTTCTTCTCCATGATCCATCTTTCTTTGGAGTTAATAAAGCAGGTACAACATATGGACTCAAGCTTCCACACATGAAACATTTTTTGTTCGAATTATCAACTTGTCGTTTGAGTTCACCATGTTCTTTAGGATTTATTCGGTAGTGAGGAAAATTAGACCATTGAGATCCTGGAATCAAATCAAGGGCATGTTGTATGTTTCACATAGGTGGTAGCTCATGAGGAGCTACATCTTTAAATTCTTTTAAGAGACCAATAATTTCATGGTATTGAACAATAGACACTTATAGGGACTTTAGACTCAAAACTTTTCTACTAACATCAAAATAATACCAGACTCTTTACTTCCCTCTTCAAAATTTTTCTGAGTTAAAATGTGCGATAGTCTAAAGAGTGAAGTTTGGTGAAATTGCTCAAGTTACAAAGCTTTAATAATTGCTTATTCAAGAGTATATGTGACATTTGAAACTGATTCTCTTTTTATTTGAGGTTTAAGCCCATTGATATATATATTTTTTTGTGTCACCCACTTATCTTGATTAATGTTACATTTGAGGAGAGTAACTTGTCAAATTTTTGGTAATATTCGCTGACACTCATGTTACCTTGCTCAAATTCATCGTTTGATTCGTTGATTGTTCTTTATGGTAGTGAGGGACATAATTCATTTTGGCCTGAATGGTTATTTCTGGCTCTCTATCTTCTTTGATGTTACTTTCAACTCTTAATTAGTAATGTTGGGCTGATTCTATCAGCTTCATTGTTGCAAATCTTATGCACTGAGCATTTGTCATATTGTATTATCTGAAAAATCTTTCTAATTCTGTTATACAATCTACGAAACTGCTAGAATCAAATCTTCCATAAAAATTCGAGACATCAACTTTAATTTTCCTAGTGACATCATCATCCACAAAGATAAGCATAGTTTCAAAGACCGCTTGTTCTTGTGGTGGATTGAAGGAAGTTCTATCCTAGAATTGTAGTTTGTACTAAAATTCATTTTAGATTGTTCGTTGATTTTGGAAATCTTGTAATTCTCAATTGATATTTTTCTGTCTACATTTAAAGACTAACAATGTTCCCCAAGTGCACCTGGTGTTAGAAGAATACTTGTGTGTTGGTGCTGTGGACCTTCCAAACATCGATTTAGCCCAATGTTACTGGAAGTACCCGCATGAGACTTTTGGATAGGGGATTCTTTAAGGGGTTGCTTACCTTTTCCTTTAAAATGGTTTTAGTTTGGGCAACTATCTAGAGCTGAAATTGTTGGCTTAATTATTGAATGTCATGCTTTATATGAGATAGTTTATTAGAAAGATTTTCTTGTTTGATAAGGTCTCAAATTTCTTAGCTAAAAAATCATATTTTCTGTTTGAATGCTCTAGAGTTTCAAACAATCCTTTTACAAAGGCAGCAAGTTCCAAATTTGTAACCGTGGTTAATGCAAAGAGAAGTAACTAAGAATGAAGTGAGAATGCAATTCAAAGCACAAAAATGTATGCCACTATAATTTTTATTGTGCACGAAATAATAAACCTATAGATTACCAAGAGACATAAGAATATTTCAAATTCAAGTAGCAATAATGTACCTTTTAGAAGCCCTACAAGACCATTTTCAAATACCCGATGGGCTTTCTGAAATTTCTAAAAGTGAATGACCATTTTATAATTTTTGAAAGTTTGGGTAGATTTGCAATTTCAGAAAAGTCAGAGGTGTTTCTGTATTTCTGGAAAGTCTAAGGTAGCTCTGCAATTTTTTGAAACTCTAGTGTGCTTTTGGAATTCAACAGATTGTTGTGCAATTTTTCAGAACTGAGGGGCAGTTTTGCAAAATTTCAGAAGAAAGGATTTTTGGTTTTTTTTGTTTGCTTTGTTTTGTTTTGTTTTGTTTGTTTGTTTGTTTTTTTTTTTGCCCCAAAACTCTAGGAAAGTGAAAAAGACATACGGAGGCGGGCTGTAAGATGGGTATTGTGATATCCCACATCGGTTAGGAAGAGGGAGGGAGCCTGGGCTATAAGTGAAGGCCGCTGGAGTTACATTATCAAGGCGCCTTTTGGGGAAGGACGGCATGCGCGTGAACCCAGAGGGGCAAAACCATGCGGGTCGAGGCCCAAAGCGGACAATACCTTACTGTTAGGCCTGGAGCGTTACAAATGGTATCAGAGCCGACTCCCGACCTCTGACCGATGGTATCCAGTTGGGATGCTGGAGCTCCAAGGGGGGTGAATGTGATATCCCACATCGGTTAGGAAGAGGGACGGGATGCGCGTGAACCTAGAGGGGCACAACCGTGCGGGCCGAGGCCTAAAGCGGACAATACCTTACTGTTAGGCCTGGGGCGTTACAGGTATCAACAATCATAAGATTGTTGTTTTGTAGATGTGGTTGTTGTGATTTGGAATTTTTTTCATTTTTTGAAAAATCTATCAAGATTTACTTTGATGCTAAGTTGATGTAGGACGAGTAGGAAATAAGATTGAAGAAAGAGGAAGAATCCTCTCAATTAGATGAGAAGGGAAGAAAAGGGAAAAAAAATTTTAAAAATCGGAAGTGAATTCATGGAAGAAAATTTTAGGGAAAACAAATTCTCAATCAACTATAAGAAAAAAGGTCGTTCTAACGTAACCTATGCAAGACTGTTTAAAAGGAATTAAACAAGAAGAAAGCAAAACCTTATGCAATACATAAGCAATAGGAGAACAAAACCCTATGCAACATGCAACCTAACTTTACAAGTAAACTTCCAGACTAGGAAAACTCATACAACAAGTAATTTGCAAGCTAAAAAAATTCAATGATCTAAATCGTTCATAAAAATTAACCCTAATTTTTACTGTGGTACCTGAAATGGGAATGGAGCGAGCACATGTCAACACGATTTCCATCAGTTGGTTCCCTTGACCATGGAATGGATATAGACTATTTCCTTCTTCCATAGGTTTAAAATATGAAAATATAAGTTCTTTTAGGGAATGTTGGGATGTTAGTAAAGGAAGTCTCAGATGTAGGTTTTTGTTTGCATTGAGGAGCTTGGTAGTTTTGCATTGACAAAGCCCAAATGCATTTGGGTTTCTGTTTATTCATTCTCAATGAGCTGTTACAACCACGGAGATGCGAATGTAGGCAACCCATGGATGAAATGCTGCAGCCACTGAAAATTTTAGCTTTGGCAGCCAATGACTGTAACACAGTTGTAAGGAATTATAACGGAATCAATGTGGTGACTGGCGAGACTTCCTAAAATTAAAATCTGAATCCTGTGAGAAATTCAGCCTTCAACTGCGTGAATTATAAGGAAATGCCTAATTGGCTCTTATGCAAACAGAGCTTAATGGATATTGCTATGAAATTATGTCATCGTAGAAATTACAAAAAATTTCCATCATCAAAATTGATCCCATTAAAATTCCCATGGCCAAAGTCTCGCCAAAATTACATCAATGGTGACCTGCTTTCACCTTTTTCGACATCATGGTCGAAGATAAGAGTAGTGCGGGCAGTGGTTTTTGTGGCTTGGAATTGTGGACAGAGATGGGAAATTGGTGGTGTTTCTCATTGGCAAGGTGCAGGGCTACCTCTTGTTGCTGGATCTGTTGTAGGTAGGGGAGTTGGAGCTGGAATGGGCAGATGCTGTTGCTAGAGATTTGTCTGGTAGCAGCCCGCAACCAATCGATCAACAAAACCATTACTGAAGTCTGCCGCAGTATGAGTAAGGTCCAGTGAGACTGATAATCGTGATTGACAGTGTACAAATAACAATCTCTCTGTTTTCTAATCAATCTGACCGATTCTGTGGTTGACCTTTTAGTCTAGATAGCAAGTTGAGCTGACCCTTGGGGGATTGTGGATCAGTGTCGGGCAGTGACCTCCTTGTTTTGTCAGTTGTCCTGTTTGGTTGGACTGATATTCGGGGTTGACATTGTGTATGAATAACACCTCTCCACAACATCAGTCAGTCTCATTAGTTCGACTGACTTTGTGACTGACACTTCACCTTACCAGATTCCACTTTTTACTTCTTTTTTCTGCTTCTTTCGCAATTCCGAAGGCTCTCATGTATGCAAGGACATTGATTCTTGGAAATTGTTTAAGTGGCCTCTGCTTGTTAGCATTCTCCTCTTGGAATTCTTATGATTTATCCTTAATTTGGAAACAGTCTTTTATCCCTTGGGTCATGGCAGCTTGATTTGCCATGTGTTGTTTCCATATATGTATACTTCTTCATTTGTGTAGAAATGAAATAGAATCAAACGTGAATTCTTTTCCTAAGTATTTGAAATAAGACTGCATGTGATGCCAAGTTATTAATCGATATTTGCAAACTAGATGCATTTTCAACACGTATACACTCAAGTTTTTGTTTGTGTTTTTTCCTGGTTCTCCTTCCACTCTGTGCAGATTTCCAAGGGGATAATTGTGAAAGCTGTTACTGCCCTTGATGCAAACTTGGACAGTGCTTTTGAAGTTGTTTGCAGTCTTGACCGGCGTCAGAGATATCAGTAAGTTGAAAATTGTACTTGATTCTTTATAGTCCTTAATCTCTCAAACAAATAATCTCTGCAGGTGGGATGTGTTGACAGGAGACCTTGAATTACTTGACTCAGTAAATGGACACTATGATGTTATCTATGGTACATATGATACAAACTGCACAACCCGGTAAGCTTATCAATGTGTCTGAGTAGTTTTGTTTGCCTGGGTTGTTAGATATGGAGATGAACAGTATGTTTTCTTCCTTCTTACTGAATGAATTCCATTGTTTATCTATTTTTTGCTTTGTGAAATTTTCTTCGTGTGAAGTTTATAACCTGACAATAGAAATAGTTGTCTTTTAGTTGTTGTTTGCTGTGATGTCTAGAAAACACATTGATGAGTCTGAAATCACTTACATGTAAAGCAACAAAATTGTCCAGAAATAGAATTCATTGATGAAAAGCATCATATATTGCATTTGAAATTGCTGTTTTATCAGAATGGAGAAGAGCCTGAGGACCATGCATATTGGTACAAAGGTGGAATGTAGCAGACTAGCAAGTGAACTAAGGACTTCCATCATCAGATAAAATTTAGCCAATCACTGTACCGACAATAATAATAGAATAAAATCTCTGGGAAATGGAAATTTTATGAAACAGTTTTTCCCATTCCATGGCTCTAATGTTCCTTTGAGACTAAAAAAATATGGCACCCATTAAACTGAACTAGAAAGCTTGAAGCAATTGCTGTATTCATGTAATGAATTTGACCAAGCATATGAATTTCAATGTGACCTGCTACAAATATTATTGTGAGCTAGCTGAACTGTCTTATACCAATAACATTCTTTAAGGCTTGGATAAAATGAGGGAAACTAGTTCTCGCTTTCCAGAAAGTTCCACTTATTTTGTTAAACATTCCCTAATGGCTTGTATTTTCTATGCCCAGTACCACTTTAAGAAAGAAAGGCATTCTAACAAGGGGTGTAAGTGGGGCTGATGTTCAACCTGCAACCTGACTAACCCAACCTGAAAATCTGTTGGTTTAGGTCATTATATTGAATTTTGGATTGTGAAAATAGAGTTTAACCTGAACCGGTTTCTAAAATAGGTTTGGTGTATGCTAGGGGTCGGGTAACCTGTTTTTGATCCACCTGCCACAAAATACAATTGTAATTTTTTATTTTTTTTTGGTCTTCAGTAATTAAGAATGGATAAAATTGTTGGACTTGGACCAAAATAAGTGAGTATTTCTGATCTAAATGTGATTGTGAATAGAATATTGTATAAATGGCAAAAGGGAAATAACAAAGTGCTCAAAATAAGTGAGTATTTCTGATCTAAATGTGATTGTGAATAGAATATTGTAGAAATGGCAAAAGGGAAATAACAAAGTGCTTTTTTTTTTTTTTTTTTAAAGCATTCCAAATTAGTATTTTATATCAACTATTAATATTTAGAATAACTTGTTTAACTATGAAACCATTATATTTATAATCATTTGTTTAACTATGAAACCAAGTTTCATCCGAATTAAAGATATGTGTGGTCCATATTGAAGATATAAGTAAAATTAACACATAAAATTGGTTAATTTATATATCAATTTAAAACTATTATTCAACATCTAAACCAGCTAACACATTCTATCTGGGTGAATTATGAATTAATTGTATGTCATAACTTACACATAACTTTATATCTTTTGAAGCAGGTACAACCGAACATCATCACATTCCTTTTATGTGGATGAATGATTTTACAAATTATTATAACATTTTAATGCATTTATAAATGGATTTATTTCTTTTCATAACTTGCACATAATTTTTTATATTTTGAAATAGGTACAACTCACCCAAGAGTTTGATTGAAATGATTTTTGGTCACATAGTAAAATAATTGGATTAAATAATATGTCCGGTTGGATTTTGATTTAAACATCAAGTGGGCCTCATCCAATAGATTTTCATGGAAATTTGATGGGAACCTAGGTTTCACCATTGCGAGACCCACAACAAACATTTAATTTTTACATAATTTTAATGTATTAGGATGATCTAAACCACTTATTATACTTTACACTAAGTTTGTGGCCGCTTCGTGCTACATTAAATATATTATCGTTAAAATTATTTGTTAATTATAAAAAGTCTTTGATTTATTTATTATCATGTGTACTAGCTTAACGGTATTTTAAATGGATTTGAATTTTATTCAGTCTTCATATTAATATGAAAATCTAAAGGTCGTTGGGTTATGATTCAAAACAATTGATCATTTTGAATCATAAACTATATATATATATACATACTCCATACAAAGAGAAAGAGTGAGATTTTCTCCGGTGCAATCGATTGAATTTTTTTAAAAATATTTTTTCTAAAATCCTAGCCATCCATCATATTTTATGACCACTTGATTTTTAAATTTTTTTCCACATCCAATCCATCCATTGCGATTAAAACTATTTATTTAGCTTATATGCTAAAAATCAAGTGAATTGAAAACTTTTATAATCAATAATTTTAATAAATATAATTGTAAACAATGTTATGCATTTACATTTTTTGTGGATTATATACAAATCCAAGTAATATGATTTTTCATGCCATGCAAATAGTAATTGAGTAAAATATGATGGACAGCTTGGATCTAAAAGAAAACAGTAAAAATATAAAAAATACAAACAATTGCATGGTGCATGCAGCTGCATAGTGATACTACAAGCGTTTGCATGGTGCATGCAATTATATACGACGATACTTCTATGATATCCCCTTTCTATGTAACACCCTCCATTTTTTTTCTTTTTTTTTTTGCACAACTTCATTTTTAATATCTTGATTATTTTTCATCAAAAAAAAAATATCTTGATTATTGATGGAAAATCCACTCCATCTATTTATTTAGCATCATTTATGATATCTTGAAAATCTTTTCATTTGCATGTATCACTATGCATGGCCCCACTTGCAAATGTATAAAATTAACGTGATAAAATGGTTTAATATTAAGCATCAATTTTAAAGTTGAATTTTCTACATTTCATGAAATCATTATTATGTGAATAAATGATTCCTTAAATTATTATTATATTATAATACATATGTAAATAGATTTAAAGATTTTTCATAATTTGCACATGAATGTATATATTTTTCAGAAATCATGGCTTATACATATATTTGATTTGGATGAAACATGGTCTCCTAGGTAAACAAATGATGTTAAATACAATAAATGAATTGAATTTTCATCAAACATCAAAATCTTAAAATTTGAAGGCGGTTGTATGTAATCCGGTTATATATAAACCGGTATATATGGGCTTTGCTTCTACGTAACATAGAATTGGAGGCATGTAACCTTTTCAAAATTTAAGATTTTAATATTTTATGGAAAATCTAATCCATTCACTATATTTAACATCATTCGTTCATCTAAAAGATCAAGTTTTATCTCGATCAAGTATTTCCATGGGTCGCATTTGTTGAAAATTATATATTCATATATAAATGAAGAAAAACGCTTAGATCCATTTACACATCTATCAAAATGTAATAACATTTTATAAAATCATTTAGTTTCATAGAAGCGGGACTATAAATATAAACGGGCTTGCTTGTATGTAACCTCCTTTTCAATATCTTGATGATTGATGGAAAATCCACTCTATCTATTGTTTTCAACATCATTTATATTATCGTAAAAATCCTTTCATTTATTTAGTATTATTGTATATGGTTCCTATATATAAATGGAACCATATATAAATATGTAAAATCAACATAATAAAATGGTTTAATGTTAAAATAGCAATTTTAAAGTAGTTTTTTCAACATCTAAACGATTTAAAATTTTATTATTATATGGATAAATGGTTCAATAAAGTATTATTATATTCTAATACATGTGCGAATGGATCTAAACACTTTTCATAATTTACACATGAATATATATGTTTTTGAGCAAATGTGGCCTATACACATACTGGATTTGGATGAGACTTGGTCGCTGAGCTAAATAAATGATGCTAATTTCAATAAATGGATTGGATTGTGCATCAATCATTGTCGTCTTAAAAATTAAGGAGTTACATGGAGTTACATGCAATATATGGAGATCTTTCAATGGTATTTTGTACAACAGAAGATTTTAGTGTGCCATCTTGTTTAGGGTCCATCTTAATGATTAAATTAAAATCTAATCCACTTTTTTTGCCTAATATCATCTATTTGATCTTGTTTCCATAAATTGTTTCAATCAAAGTCTTTGGTATGCCATATCGGTTTAAAATATTAATCATCATACCTACTTAAAATATACATAACAATTTATAGATTGTGAAAAGCACTTAGATCCATCTTTAGAATGTTATGATACTTTGTAGAATTATTCATTTATAGATTATTAATGTTTAGATGGTTTAGATTTAGAATTAACAATTTTAAAATCAATGCGTAAATCAAACAATTCAAGTTATGTTAATTTTATGTCTCTACTAGATGGAGCCTATGCACACTTTTTTATTTTTTTTATTTTTGATTAATGCCTATGCACACATTTGATTTGCATGAAGCTTGGTTTATTAGTTGAAAAAAAAGATTATAAATGCAGTGAGTGGGTTAATTTTTGATGTAATTATCAAAGTGGCTCCAAAATGTGTGTGACACATTGAAATACTTCAGTGGTACCTGTACGTCAATGTTAAAGTACTTTGATACAACCAATTGTATTGAACTACTTTACTGTTGTTGCCTCATTTTGGCCCATTCTGACACTTAGTTAAAATCTAATCTGCTCATCTTGTTTGAAGTAATTTGTTTTTTCATGTTACCAGTGAATTATATCCTTATATATAAACTGCAGAATAAATAGTATTTGTTAGTGAATAAATAAGATGATTGAATGATGAGATTGTGTGGGAAAATTTGCATTTTAAACCATTTAACTTTGTATATTTGAATTTTGAACCTCGAGGTTTGCATATTAACATTTTAAACTTTGTGTTTAGTTTTTTGCATTTTAGATCCTCAGCCCTTGCGGTGTTAGAAGACATCATTACCTTTGCATTTTAAACTCTCTGACTTTACATATTTGCACTTTAAATACTAAAGTTTTTATTGCATGTGCATCGTATTATGTACACTGTCGGAGCATCGGTTTAAGTATTCTATCACTAATAATTTGCATATTTTCTCATACAATATTATTACAATTAGATATTCTTAACTATTTGAAAGTTTTTTAAAAAATATTTTTTCTTTTTTTCCTCATTACTAAATGGGTACTTAGTTCATCAAAGCATGCAAATGGATGAACAGAAACAATACAAAGGGTGAGCTATTTTATTATGTGAAAACAAGCAGTCTGAAAAGAAAAGAAAAGAAAAAAGTCATATGCGGGCTAAAAGCCTAGAGATGCATATTTTGGTTTCTATCTAGACTTGCATCAAATTGTAAACAACTCAAAACTTGAGCTTGATATTATTTTTATACAAGTTTCATGAAAATATTTTTTAAAACAATTCAAGTTAGTTAAAAATATTTAACTTTAATAATATTATATAAGTAAACATGAAAATATGCAGATCGTGTGCATAATATGGTGCACATGCAATGCAAGTTTTAGGGTTTAAAATGCAAATACATAAGGTTAGAGAGTTTAAAATGTAAAAGTAAATGTGTTTTCTAACATTGTGTGGGCCAAGGGTTTAAAATGCAGAAAAAAAAACGTCACAATGTTTAGAATGCTAAAACGTAAACTTTAAGGTTTAAAATGCAAATATATAAAGTCGAGGGTTTAACATGCAAATTCCCTGAGCATTGACCATGCAAATTCCCTTAGCACAATGCTGAATTTTTCAGCTGCCATTTAAATGAGATAATAGCTAGAGATTTAAGATTTATTTATTTAGAGTTGGAAGAGGTCTTGTATAATTTCGGCTGACTTGTTTATTTTTAATTTTGGCTTCTGTGATCATTCAGGTGGTGGCACTCAAAAATGGATTTTGTTTTCTCTAGGCAGTGGTTTCGTGCTCAAGATGGTGGTGCTTACAGTATGTGGTGCCATTCATATTTCTTTCTTTCTTTTTTTTTTTTTTAAGAAAAAAAATCTTTCTTTGCCAAGATGATTTATCAACTCTTTAACCATTTGCATTCTAGCACACAAAATGGAAACTGTTTTTCTTTTGCATTGATGTTCTAGATATTCTGTGTTCTTTTGTAGAAAGAAAATGTTTATTACCATTAGAGCTAATCAATTGCAATTCATAATTTCGGGTAGTGAAATTTCTAACAGCTTTATGCTGCTAGTTGTTTGATTGATTATTCATTTCAATGAAAAAAATTTCCTGATAGAACAACAGCAGATGCTGAAGAAAAAAGGCTTCAGCTGTCAAAATTTTACTTTTCTTCACCATTACGTAAATCTTCAGTCACTAGTCTTATTTTATTTTGTTTTTATTTACTTTATGACTAATAGCATATTCGATCATATAAATGTTCTTTTGACCCAATTTATTTAAACTCCCTTCTGCACCTAGCTAAACAGGTCCAATGGAAAAGGGGGAAGGCATTCATGCTAGTAATTGTGAATTATGACATCTCATCATCATCATAAGTTGTTTCCCTCTATGAGGGGTCAGCTGTTAGTCACAAGATATAAACCCTCAAAAAGATGTGTAATATGATATCATGGGACATGAAGGGAACTAGTAAAGAGAGGAAAAGACAACAAAAAAAAAAAAGGAAAAAAAAAAGAACAAAAATTAAAGAACAAAATATTTTCGTGGATTTTGATTTGACAAACAGCCGTGTCTCTTTCCATTGTAAACATCAGAATATAGTAACGTTGTCTGGCCAAGGGCATCCCCGGTAATAGTCCTAGCATGTTAATTTCATGTTCTTATGTGGTTATTCTACTCCTAGTTATCATATAAATTTGAAAATTGGGTCTTGGTTCTGATTTGAGTTTTCCTATGATGTTTTGGCTATAATGAGGTTGTGCTCGTTTTACATTGTAGTTTCGTTGGATGGAATATTTTGCAAATCACTTTAGTAGATGCCAAGAATCTGCAACCCTTGGTAAACATATACTTACATACAAGATGTTGTGTGAATATTGTTCAAACAAATTAGGATAGTGAACCCCCATCTCAAGTCTCATCTAATCACTTTGATGGACAACCAATGTCATTATCAAATGACTTAGACATCATCTACTAGGCTGCCCACCCTAAATTTTTGATAATGATCTTGAAAAGTCAATCCATCCCTTTCATTGGGCTTAGAATGTTCAAAAATCAGGGAATCAATAGTTGGATTGTGCAAGTTGGATCTTCTTATCATGAATTTTGCAAGTTAAAAATGGGCCATCTTGATCATAGCACATAGCATGCTGGCACTGCCCACCTTGGCTTATTTTGTGGGCCGTTGTTCACCTTGGTTTTGATGTTTGGGCTCATTTTTTTGGGCCTTCGTCATCATCATCATCATCATAAACTATTTCCCACTTAGGGGGCTAGGTGGGCCTTCATATGGGTCCAATTAACTAGGTTGTGGTTGCCAGCCCCATTTGGGCCCAACTCACCTCATCTAGCCCCCTAGGCTTGTGCTTGACATTAAGCTAACACCCTAAGCCTAACTACACGGGGAGAAAAGTGAGGAGGATTGATTTGTGATTGTTCTAGTAGGGGTTGGACTATAATTTTCCTAAGAAGGCTACCCAAAATTTCAATCTCGAACCTCTTACTCCCATGGTAGTAGCTTCCTCCACGGCGATCAGTTTCCTTAACATATATATGATATATTTATAGGAAGATGCTAAACTATATTACACGGCACCCTAATTAGTGTACTAACCATATTCATATGCCAAAGATAAGTAACATGCTCATATAACATGAAATCCCATAAAGATGCTTTAGGTTAATTTCTAGTATGCTAATTAATTAGCATGGTACGTTAGGCCTATTTTAGCTTGTTAATTAATGAGTATGCCATTTATCTCTTCAATGTGATCAGTATGCTAATTATATTTGATAATGTAATATAGTCATTGCACCTAATTAAGTTGCAACAATCATTTGGCCGTGGCACGAGGATGTTGAAAGGATTATAAATGATGAAAGAGCGAAGTATAATAAATGGTAGATCAACAAAAATGATAAAAATTTATGACAAAAAACTATCAGAAAAAGATATTAAGAAATTATCAATGAAGCTAAACATGAAGCTTTTGATAATTTATATGACAGATTAAGAACTAGACATGAAGATAAAATTATATTTAAGTTAGTTGAATTAAGAGAAAATAAGGATAAAAACTAAGCATATGTTGGATGCATTAAATGATAATTTGAGTGCAAAAGAAGATAGAAATCTCTTTTATTTTCTGAAAATTTATATTTGAACTACAGAAAATCCTAAAAAATGAGAACAGGAAAACATTAAGTTTAGATAACATGCCAGTTGAGGTGGTGCGTGGGATATGGCTATAAATTTGTTAAACAAACTTCTTCAATAAGATTATAAGAACAAAGTTAATGGTAAATGAATGAAGAAAGAGTATTGTAGTACCAATTTATAAAAATAGAGAAATATTAAGGGTGTGTTTGGGAAGTGATAAAAGTTTATGAATTATTGTAGACTAAAACTAATGACTGGAATAATGAAATTGTGGATAGAATGGTCAAACGAAGACTAAGACAAGAAGCAAATGTCTTCAAAAATTAATTTGGTTTTATATTAAGAGGATGAACTACTGAAGTCATTTTTTACTTATGGTGCGTTTGGTGATAAAACTTTTAGATGAAAAGTTTTTGATGTAAAAATTTTTGAAATTAGAGAAAACGATATGATATGATAGGGGTAATGATAAGGAGTAAAGAGAATAAAGTCAAAATAAATGGATTAGTTGTATGGATAGTTGTGTAGAAATGATTAAAAAGTAAAATAATTGTATAAGATGTGAAGAAATAATTAAAAAAAAAGATTGCCATAGAGAGTGAAATGTTTATAGCTAAACAAACATGCTCTTAAGCAATTATTTGGGAAGTGTAGAGAGAAGAAAATAACTTCCACATGATTTTTATTAATCTAGAAAAAGTATATGATAGGTTTCTATGAAAATTAATATCGAATGTGCTGAAAAAGAAAAGAATTGCTAATTAATATGTAATGATGTTAATTGAGATGTATGAAGCGCTGTAATAAATGTGAGAATCATGAGTGGAGATATAGGTAATTTTCCATTGCAATAGTTTGTGCCAAAGCTTAGCCTTAAGTTCTTACATTTTTACTTGGGTTACCGATGAACTAACTAGACATTCAAATTCACTAGAAAAACTAATTAGGTGCATGTTAATTGTTTCTTATACAGTCCTAATGAATAAAACAAGAGTAAACTTAAAATTAAACAAGTGGAAGATGTTCTAAAATCTAATGATTTTAGAATTCGTGGAACATAATCTAAATATATGAGATGCAACTTAGCAAGCACCTAGATGAGGAACTAATCAAGTTTTCAAACCAAGTAGTATCAAGAATTTAACTTTTTGTATTTACAATCAATGGCCTTAAGAAAATATGGAAATCGAGGAAGACATTATGAATAGAATTCAAGCAGGATGAAAGAAATAGGAGAGTGCTTTAGGAATTTTATGTGATCGTCGAGTTACAATTAAAATAAAAGGAAATTTGATAGAAAATGTTCAGACTATCTATATTTTATTTTTTGAGGCAAAATGCTATGCAGCTATAGAATAACATATACATAGAGTGTGATTAGAAAGTGATAAAACTTTTGATGAAAAGTTTTCGGTAAAAAAAAGTTTTTGAAATGTGAGAAAATGATGTGACATGATAGAGAAAATGATGAGAAATAAAAAAATAAAGTTAACATAGATAGGTTAGATATATGAGTAATTGTGTAGAAATGATTGAAAATAGGGTAATTATATTGAAAAAAGTGAATGAATAATTTAAAAAATAGGGTAGTTGTAGAGATTGAAAAGTTCTAGTGTGAAATGTTTTAGGAGTTAACAAACACTCCCATAGAATGAGTGTAGTAGCAATGAAAATGTTAAGGTGGATGAATAATAAAAAAAATAAAGTAATTGGAGATAATTTAAAGGTGAAGCCAATAGTTGACAAAATGAGGACAAACAAAACAAGGTGGTTTGGGCATGTTAAACGATAACTTGAATGATATCGGTTAGGAGAATTAATTTAGTTCAAAGATAAGATTGTAAAAGAATATGAGGAAGACCCAAAAAAATATGAATAAAAGTAATTAAATAATATCTGAAAACATTACATATCTCTGAAAATGTAGTTTAGGGTTGTAAGAAATGGCGCAACAGGATCTAAGTAGCTGACCTCACATAGTTTGCAAACAACTTATAACGATGATATATTATTTTTTCTTTGATCCAACACGATAGATCTTGGAAAATAGCCTCTAGACACAAGATTAGTGCGAAAAGTGTAGTTTTGGAGATTGGAGCTTTATAATTTCTTTATTTAAAATTTCTTTTGACTTTCAATTAGGTTAAGATTTTCAAGTTCATTTGAGCAATTTGCATATGTTCCTAACATTTGACAAAATTTGAATCAGCCACTCTTTACATATTGATTTTTTAATTGTGTTTCTATTTTTTTTAGTTATTTATGTGGAGTCATAATCTTGTTAGCCCGAGATAACAAATTTGCTAAAGAAATATATATCTTATTATTTTTTATTTTTTTTTATAATATTTTGGTCTAAATGTATTTAAACTATAAACTGGGTTCCACTGTTTTTGGAGATGTGGATATGCTTTTGGATTTTTAAACACGGGTATTTTAGCTATTTTTAACTATTGAAAATGGCCAAAACCACTAAAGTTTCTAAATTCAAAAAATACACACTTATCTCCAAAAATGACGAAAATTGGTTTATAAATTAAATACTTCTAGATTTAACTTTTTTTTAAATGAAAGAAATAGAATTTTTGGCCCAGGCTAGTAAGATTATGCCTCATTCATATGTGCCCCAAATGTCAACTTCTGTTAAGGGTCCCTTGTTCCAACATAAGAAACAGTCTATCTTGTTTTTTAGATATAAAAACATCCTTTGGAATTGGACTAAAATATGAAGCCCCATCTTACTGCAATACTTTGCTCTCCTATTTTAGCAAGTCTTCTAAACCATTCTTAAAAAATTCTTGGAGTTCGAATTGTTATTTTAATCTGTTGCTGATATTTTAAACAATGTTAGTCACTATATTTGATGGTTCTGAAAAGTTTCTCATGGTTGAAGAATTTCATCATGCTCAATGTGGTCAATTTGACAAGTTATAGACTTTTTTCTTCTCTTGGGCTATGTTCCTCACAATCACTTTTCTTGGTGCAGCCATTTTACAATTTCCAGCCAATCACAAAAAGCGACCTCCAAGACATGGATATAAGCGGGTTGAGATAAATTGTATGTTCCTCTTGATACGCATGGGATTCACTTTAAAATCTATCCTTTTATTATGTTGGCTACTATTCTTGCATGAACAATGTGTGTGAATTTTGGTGCTGGAGTTTTATATAACAGATGTAAGTGAACTTGCTTTTCTAAATGTGTCGTGGTATAATCTACAAAATTGAAAGGCAAGCATAAATTATGGCTAATATGAGTTTTTTTTTTTTTTTTGGCATTCATTTCCTTTCAAGATGTCATATTCTTTCTTTCATTTGATTATTATTATTACTATCATGAATACTCTTAAGGTTGAGTTTCATATAAGGGTGTAACTTGGGTTAGGTTAACCCAAACTTGCCTGAACCCAACTTGGAAAAACCCAATTCAACCCAAATCTGAGGTAAAATAGGATTAGGGTTAAAAATCTGAATCCGGTACAAAATCTAACTTGAGGTTATTTCATATATGTTTTCTAATATATCTGTCATGCAATCACATATCTATACACATTTATAGGTTAATGTATACTCTCATGATATATTTCCAATTGATATGTATATTAATCATTGAAAATTTTATTCTAAGTCATTGAAAAGTGAGGACCAACGAGTTCTAGTGAAGGATGATGACATTAAAGAAAGATGAAAAACTTATTTTTATAGTTTACTAAATGATACCTCACACGAATATTTAACATTAGATATTAGTTTAAATAGAGAAGAAAATAGGCATATCAGTTATTTTTCAAAAATTCGAATGTCTGAAGTAAAAGAAATTCTAAGGAAAATGAAAACAGGAAAAGCCTTAGGCCCAGATAATATATCAATTGAGGCATGAAGTGCATGGGAGATGTAGGTGCAACATGGTTAACAAATTTTTTTAATAAGATTATAAAAACAAAGTTAATGCCAAGTGAATAGAGGAAAAATATTATAGTTCTAATCTATAAAAATAAAAGAGATATTCAAAATTGTGCGAATTATCGTGGAATAAAATTAATGAGTCATACTATGAAATTGTGGGAAAGAGTAATCGAATATAGATTAAGACGAGAAACTAATGTATCTGAAAATCAATTTGGTTTTATGTCAGAAAGATCAACTACTAAAGTTATTTTCTTAGTTAGACAATTATTTGAAAAGTATAGGGAGTGATACATGATTTTTATTGATTTAAAAAAAGCATATGATCAAGTACCAAGAAAGTTGATATGACAAGTGATGAAAAAGAAAGGAATTAATAACAGATACATTGATATTATTAAAGATATGTACGAGGGGGCTGTTACGAATGCGAGAACCATTAGTAGAGATACTAATATCATCTCAGTTAAAATAGGTTTACATCAAAGCTTAGCCTTGAGTCTTTACTTTTTTACCTTAGTAATAGATGAAATTATAAGACATCTCCAAGAAGAAGTATCTTGGTGTACGTTATTTGCAGATGATATTATTCTAATAGATGAAACTAAAGGACTAAATTTAAAATTGAATAGGTGGGTAGATGTTTTAGAATCTAATGGTTTTAGAATTAGTTGCACAAAAACTAAATATATGAAATGCAATTTTAATAATAGTGAAAACTCGGATGAGGAACCAATTAAGATTTTATGTCAAGTAGTAACAAGAACTAATCACTTCCGGTATCTAGGATCAATAGTTCAAGAAAACGGGGAAATTGAGAAAGATATAATGCATAGAATTCAAGCAGGATGGAGGAAATGGAGAAGTGTGTCAGGAATTTTATGTGACCGTCGAGTTCCAATCAAACTAAAAGGAAAATTTTATAAGACTGCGATTAGACCTGCTATGCTTTATGAGGCAGAATATTAGGCAGTTAAAGAACAACATATACAAAAAATGAGCGTAACGGAAATGAGAATGTTAAAGTGGATAAGTGGTAAAACAAAAAAAGATAAAATTATGAATAAAATAATTCGAAAAAACTTAAAATTGAGACTAATTTGTGATAAAATGAGAGAATAGATTAAGATGGGAGTATCCACCCGTAGATATTGTAGGAAAAATAGAAATCTTTTCAGATTTAGTATAACGTTGTATGGAATTTGTTAGAATATCTTAGGAGCTTAATTGTAATACAAGTTAAGATAATTGTAATATACATACCCATAAAAAAATACGAACCGGTTATATTTTAAAAAACAAAAAATAGAAAATTTAAAATTCAACCCAAAGCCAAGCTCGAAACACACGTGAATCCAAGTTAAACTTGACCCGAACTCGGAGGGTTAGGGTTTGGGTTCACTTGAACTCGGTATTAACCAACCCGAATTGCATCTCTAGTTCCATATGAGATATAAATTTAAACATTCACCAGTACCAAGAATTGAGTAAATATTATTTCTTTTTTTTTTTAGTCAAATAAATAGCTTTTATTTTCTACTGCTGCATATGTGTACTCACAGGTCATGCCTTTATTCCATGTTTCAATGTCGGCATTCTTTCATGCCCCTCTACTAAGGAACTTCAATCACATTTTTAAAGGCTATCAGATTAGGTGCATGAATATTGACTAGGAATGACATTATGAAGAAATAAATTACTTATAAATGCCTCAAGATTCTTGACAGTCCCTTTCTTGCTTAAACATGTGATGAACTTCTTTCTGTGTTCCACTCATTGGTAATGTTTTGAGCTAAGCTCCTGCAAAGATTCTTGACAGTCCCTTTCTTGCTTAAACATTTGATGAACTTTTTTCTGTGTTCCACTCATTGGTAATGTTTTGAGCTAGCCTCCTGCAAAGAAATAGTATGGCTTCAGAATAGTTGGATATCTCATTTCTGCTGGCTTCTCATCCAGTCCCTACACTAACAATTTGTTAGTCCTCAAACTTTTGTAGTTCACTTCAAGTCATTATAATTCTGCTCATCAACATTTTGTGAATCATCTATGTCACCAAACTCTGCTGCAATTTTCTCCTTTTATTTGCCATTCTATTGTTTAACAGCTAGCTTTGTCAAATTTTCTTACCTTTAGGATTTAGGGTGCCTTAGGACAATTTTTAAAATTAGATGAACTCCATTAACTGCAAGAGTGTAAGAACTATAAGATTATGTTTTCACTTTTATATAGTATTTTCCATTTTCTTTACTTTACTGATGCTATGTTGTAGCTTCCATCTGGGAGATTAGGAGCCTAAATTTGTTGCCACATCCAAGTCTCCATAAATGTCTCGTCTCACATACATTGGAGGTGCGCTTCAGTGAATGGGAACAATGGAAGTGTTACTCTAACTCAAAGTTTGAGAAGACCATTCCTTATACTTTGTTGTGTCAAGTAGCAGGTTTGGCATCTTAAACTCATTCCTGCCCCTTGCATGAAATCAGAAAATTAAACGACATTGACCAATTTTTATTAGTTGATTGTTTTTGCTGCCATGTTTGTCATCTTAAACTCATTCATGCACCTGGAATCAAATCAGAAAATTAAATGCACTTGGAGCACTATTTATTAGTTTTTCTTTATAATCACTATTTAGCAGTTGATTGCTTCTTCTGTAGTTATTTTTTGCTCTGGCATCAGTTATCTGACCTGTATCAGTACAGTCACAACTCACATGTTGATTGAAATGTTTCCCCACCCGGCACCCCTTTGGCATGTTCTAGATAGCTGATATGAAGAAAACTATAGCTGCCTTGTCTAAGATACCATGGAGATTCAAATGCACCATTATCTTCCTACATGTAAATTTTACATGCATGCAGCATGCAGATGGCGCATTTTGTGCTGACTGCACTAATACCATTACCTATTATTCATTAAAAACTAGTCACCATCTATCAAACATTTTTAACAACACTAACTGTTTTATAGATTTCAGTTTATATGAAGTCACTAACACGGATTGTAAGATACCTTAGACCCTGTCTGGCCAAGGTGCTTACACCCTTCAATCAGACTTTTTCAAACAGGAACACAGTTATATTATTGGATAAAACAGAGGTTGGGCCTGAAAGTTAGAATAGCTCATGGAATCTTGATTGCAGAAAATTATGATTGGAAGGAAGCTCGCATTTCACTCTTATGCGGACTGTGTAAGCTAATCAGACATCTTAATCAAAAGACAACATGAGGCTACAAAAACTTTGAAGAACGTATAAATTTCTATGGTGAGCGTGATCTTTTTTGGCATGAGATTTTGGCATAATCTTAAATCCTTATCACCAATATTATATACGTATTTTCTTATCTTTTGGTGTAGCTATCATTAAACTATTTTACATGAAAATATCTAGGTTTTTAAAAATTCTATGCAATTGACTTAATTTTTTCACTCATTAAATTTGTTTTATTTATTTATAAAAAATGAACTTGATCTATCATTTTTTAATACTCATATCATCAATAAGATTTTATGGATTGCTATTTTTAATTTAAGGTAATTTATAACAATGATGATTTTAGATCAAGTAGTACTCACTTTCAGTATTAGGGATTAGTGATTCAAGAGAATGGGGAAATTAAGAAAGATGTCATAAATAAAACCAAAGCAGGATGTTCATCAGAAAAAAAAAAAAAATCCAAGCAGGATGGAAGAAACAGCAAATTGCTTCAAGAATTTTGAGTGACCATCAATTCCCAATTAAATAAAAGGAAAGTCTTATAAGAGTGTGATTAGACCAACTATGATTTATGAGCTAGACTTTTGGGTAGTTAAAAAACAACATCCACATTAAATGGTTGTAGCAAAAATGAGATCGTTGAGGTGGATGAGTGGTAAAACAAAAATAAGAAGAAGATAAAATTAGAAGTGAAGTAACTTGAGATAACTTAAAAAAGTGAGGCTCATAGGTAATAAAATAAGAGAAAGCAAATTAAGGTGGTTTGGTATTATTAAATGGAGGCTTGAAATGACACTATTTAGGAGAGTTGAGTTTATTTAAATAAAAAGTGATATGAGAATGAGAGAGATTTTTCAAAAAAACATGGATGAAAATAATTAAACAAGATACGAGAACTTTTAAGTATTACTGAAAACTTAATTACTAATAGCCAAGAATGGTGTAGCAGAATCAATGCAGTTGGCCCCAATGGGGTTAGAAATGGCTAATAATGAGATGATGATGACAATTTGATTATTTTTTGAAAAGAACAAATTTATATACAGAATTGGAATATATTTCCAGCGTGTGTTTTCTTACATTATTGTTCAAGATTTGTTTTCAAATAATCTATTAATAAATCAAATAAAAATAATTTCAACTAGACATCATTGTTTGTATTTTTGTTATACTTGTTATCTGTACATTATATGATATTTCAGAACATTCATTCAATGCATTATAGTTGACCAAGTTCCATCGAGTCAACTGGCTGTTTTGAATCATAATCCAACAACCTTTTGATTTAAACTAATCGTTTATCTAATTTATTAAGTTATAATCCAAGAAAATACTTTAATCGGAGGGTTGGATGGGCAATAAAAATAAAATCATGTTTTGCTAAACATATTGTCATGGAAATTATTTAACAGTCACATAGGGTATTTGATTAATATTTTTTCATGCATTCTAGTTAAATAAATAATTTTAGTTATCTTAGATGAATTGGATTTCATCCAACCTTCATATTGATGTTAAAAATCAAAAGATTGTTGGGTTATGATTCCAAACATATGATTCAAAACTCCTTGGCTTTTTGAATCATAAACCCATGTCTAAATCGAAAAATTAGAAAGATATTGACTCATGTCACCCATCTTTCAGTCTAGTTTGCTTGAAATAGGTATACTTAATGGGTCTTACGTCTGCATAACCACGTTACAGTGATTTTTTTTTTTCTTGGTGCAAAACTTTATCAATTTGGCCCACCTTGATGATTGATGGGAAATTCACTTCATCCATTGTATTTTGCATTATTTATTTTGATAAGAGAGTAAGCTTCATTCAATTCAAATATTTACATGATTTACATTTGCTTAAATATATATAGATATATATATTTATTCATGTATAATTTATGAAAAATGCTTAGATCCCTTCACATATTCTTTATAATGTAACAATATAGAATAATTTATCTGCATAGGAATGATATTTTAAATGGTTTAGATGTCGAAAATACAATCTCTCACAATCTGTTGGGAAACTCACTGCCAATCTAAGGGACAAACAACCAGAAACTTGGAGCCCCAGCAAAAG
>JAXCLR010000092.1:25997509-26016611 GCA_035584095.1 Annona squamosa
AAATGACAAATTATTAAAAACATAATTACAAAACAAACTATATCAAATCAAAACAAAACAAGAAAGGGTGTCTACAGGTTTCACTAGTGGGTTTCTTACAAGAGGAATCCTACTATAATTATTATACTAAAACTTCAACCACAACATAATGAATAATATAAATTATTATAAATTTTCTTCTATTCGATAAAACATGAAGGATTTTATACCATATTTAAAAAATTTTAGAGGTAAATATATCACAATAAAAAATCAGCAATCGATTGAGTAACAATTTTTTTCTTTATTACGATAAAATTTTCTATTATTGAAAAATTCAAATTCGGAAATCTTTCCATGTTTTTTTGGAGTTCTACTTATTTAAAAGCACTTTAATTATTTAGGCCAAACACAAAAATATTGCTCAAGGCACTTCTTAGGTTACAAGGCCAAACACTTCATAACTTATTGTTAGCAGATGTTATAAAACTTTTTAATCGGGCTTTTCACAATTGCTCAAACTTGATTGCTAGGCCAAACACAGCTGTATTCTTTTTCTTAAGCTATTTATTCTAGCTAACGTTGTGAGAACCAGCCATCACTAGGATGACCAAATGGTTGACATGAGTGTAAGGGTGGGACGTCCAGGGTTCAAAGTCAGCTAGAGGCTCCTGCCTTGTTTACCCCTCTTCTAGAGTTTTCCATTAGGTGCTCAGTCATTCAACGGGATGACACATTGACACAATGACAGAGAAATTGTGGCAACTAATCAAGAGAACTGAAATCTTAATCTTGTGTCTGGACTCCATTTTTAAATAACTTTGCAAACTAGAAGATATTTTTTTGATGAGAAAACTAGAAGATATTTGAATATATTGTTCTTGCTTTGACCTCTACAATGGCAGTAACCCATGTTTGATTCTGGCTGTTCAGGTCTAAGGGAATATTTTGCGGCAAATCCTAAATTTACAATTGATCATCCCTCCACTGTTATCCATACAAAGGTCCATAATGTTTCTTCTTCTAGTGATGAATTTGAGGATACTGACCTGAAGGATGAGTTTTATGATGCTGTCAGCAATGAAGAACCATTGGATGATGATGACAGTGATGAGGACACAGATCTGTTAAAGGTAATTTTGTTTTTCCTTTCAATGCCACTTGATGAAAGGTTGCTTGAGTCGTCCGAGTGTATATACAAGTGCTATTTCTTTTCTTTTGTGAATAGCAATCACATTCTGCTTGTTATCTCTGACATGTTTTTGCCAACTGTCTCTACTAGGATGCTAAAGTCAGGCTAAAGAATGTCTCATGGGCCATTGCAAGCTTAGCTCTAAGGAAAAGCTCATGTATTCTCATATAACTTTGATCTGGAATCACTTTTCGTCTTGGTATTTTCTTGTTGCAGATAACCTGTTTGCTGAATGAATGAAGTTAGAAGTTTCGAGCTGTTTGCTGAAAATGTTGTGACAGTGACTAAGGATCTGTTTGACCTGGCTTATTGTAGGCGGAAAGCACTCAAGTATCCTGCATTCCTACTTTTAAGGATGTTTGGCTTGACTTAACCATTCTGCCCAAAATATTTGCGGCAAAAGCTGATAAGCTCAAAATGGTACTCATTGCTTAAAGTGCAACCATGGGGCAACCTTACTGCAGGGCCAAACAGGCTCTTAAGTAACTGAAGTTTTCAAGCATTGTGCTTTCCCTAAATAACTTACATTTTCAAGCATTATGCTTTCTGTCGGTTTTATCAATTACTGTGGTCAATGCATGAAATTTGAATGTTTTTCTAAATGTTCCACTTGCTTGTTACAAAGATATGTTCTCAACAAATAAATGGCATTTTGGTCAGTTGTGTCGCACGAAACATATTTTTTATGCAATATGTATACTAGTCACATAAAAAAAAAAAGATTATATACAAGTATGTCATTGTGCAATATTTGCCTGTATTTGTTGTTCCTGCCACATATAAGTCTATAATTACAACAATTGAGATAAACAAGAGGAAAGCTCTTAGGATGTTCTAACCATATAGCAAATCATTAGAGTGGTATGATGAAGGAAATGTGATTCTGTTTCTTGTTCTCCTCTGACATTGACTCTCTTTATTAAACTAGTTCATTGTGAACCTATAGAAATGAGCTACACTAGTTTTGGTGAACATTCACTATAGAACAGACAATGAATGTCCAACTGACCCAGCTTCGGGCCTGTTGCATATTAGGAACAGATCACATTTTTAATAAATGATGTTAGTACATATCTAATTTGTGAAATCAAAACAACAACGGGTAGCAATGTTCCGATGGTTTTGGTCATTGAATCATCATTTATTGAGCTTTGCTCCACTCACTATAGAGCCCTAGAATTGTATGACATAATTTGGAAAAAAAAAAAACCATAAATTTTGGACCATGTTAAAGCCAACAAAACAAATGGCATTGTGATGGCAGTTGCATATGGTATCTCTCCTTGTTTAATGTTGGTGTTCTTCATTGATTCAGCCCTTGTTGTAAATACCGAATTGGACACCAGCATTTCTCCTGTTCAAGTGGACTGGAGTCAGTTCAATGGATCTATGCGCCAAGGAGTGGATGCATCTGCCATTGACTGTTGGACTGCACCCAGTGGCCAGGGATTTATGATTAGAGGGAAAACGTATTTGGAAGATTACTCCAAGGTAAAGTATGTGTGTGATATGTCCATTCATTCCTTTTCAACATTTAGTATTCAATTGTCTAAATTTTACCGGAGGCAATCATAGTTAAATTGATAATTTGATATGCATTGGGTCCACTACTATTGAGCTCGAACCTATTGTTCAGCAGTAGTTAATCGTAGCTAAATTATTATACCTCTGGTTTAGTAAACCTTTTTTAACCTCTAATTAATATATAATCTTTCCTAGCCTAAGTCTTTTCAATGTGTTAATTGTATATCTTTCTGAAGCATGTTTCCATTATCACGGAGGTTGGACTGACAGAAGTGCTAATCTTGGTTGTAAAGGATGCATTCCCTATCTCATTTGTTTTTTGCCAATGGATCTATACCTAAACTCCATGAGATGTTAGTTATAGAAGTCTAGACTCCATATTCTTCTTTTGCATATTCATTTATTATCTTCTGTTCTGAAAATTTCGATTAGCTAAAACCTATCTGGGAGCATTAGGATCATGTACTGTGTCCTATTTTTCCCAGGTGTCCGGTGGTGATCCTCTTCTGAAGCTGTTAGCAGTTGATTGGTTCAGGTCTGATAACAAAATTGATATGATTGCCTCGCACCCTAGCTGCATTGTTCAGGTAGGTAAATTTGTCTTGCATTGCTCTTTGATAAAACAATTGTAATGCTGACGTTGTTCACCTCCTAGTTTAAATTTTGCAGTTTCTAACCTGATTACTTGAATTATAGAATAGCATTATAGTCTATTTTTCTACATTAGGCCCTAGTTGGGAATGGGGGAAATGGGTGGAAAGTATTTTCAAATGTGAGTCGGCATCTTAGTTGCCTACTTGTCTTGCTTTTCCTCATTTATATTTTCAGTTATTAATCTCTATCATGGTGTACGAAAAAGAAAGTTTATTTTATCTTTTTTCACTTCACTTTTGATCATGATCCTCTATCACATTATATTATTCTCTCTTTACCTCTATATAACATAACTTATTTCCACCTCTTCCTCCCATTCTCTGACATACTCTTAGGCTTCATTCTGGATCCTGCATTGGCATAACAGGAAAACAGATCAATGTCTTTTGTGCTTATGTTTAATATAACCTAAGGCATTTCACAGGCCTGATATTCTTTTTGTTTATGTCAGTCTGAGGCTGCACAAAAACTTCCATTCATCCTGGTCATAAATCTGCAGGTACGTGTGAGCCTTAATCTGCATCGTCTTATTATATTATTGTAACAAAAAGTGTGTTTGGGAAGAGGAAAGAAAAGTGAAAAAAGGTATGGGAAATGTGAAGATATTATTGGAAAGTAGGGTATTTAGGTTGTTAAGATGTCACATCATATAGAAAAGGGTGTCAAAAGTGGGGAAAAAAAGTTGTGCGAACTTTTCATTTTTTTTCCTCCTCCCCAAACACACTTAAAATAAAACTGAGAAGGGGTTCAAAATTGCACCCACAATGTCAGATCATTGCACCGAACAGAGTGATCTATAGTTAAAGTTCCGTTTATTCATTGACACTTTCTGCACAGGTAGACAATCCTTCTTAGCTTCCCTATGGATCTCGATTTATTTGGATTCCTCCCTTTCAGAACCCTGAAAAGAGGACTATCAATCCACTGTTAAACCTTGCTGAAACTTTTTTGCGTGCGAAGTGTTTCATGGGTGACAGGCTTTGTCCTATCAGTCCATTGTCAAGTCTACATGCTGACATTGGTCACTAGTGACTTGACTGTGGATTCTCTGTCCATTTATTTGAAAATGTATATATTTCTCTGCCACTTGTATTTTAACTTAAATATGTTGAGGCGTCTGCAATATTTTGAACATTATGGCTTACAAATTTATCTGTTAAAGACTTAACAGATATATTAGTTCACTTACATGTCACCCATAAGTTTATCAGTAGACATCATAATCGATTTACTCAATTCAGCATGCAATGCTTCAGGAAATGTGTTGTGGTTTGGTAATCATCCTTCGATAGTGATAATTCCTTAACTATATTTATATTAGGAACGTTGCGTGAACTCGTTTTTTTTTATATATTTTATGACAGATTCCAGCAAGGCCAAACTACAGTTTGGTTCTCTATTTTGGAGTGGATAGACCCATAAATAAAGGATCTTTACTAAGCAGGTTTGTCAATGGGACCGACATGTTTCGGGATGAAAGATTCAAACTTATTCCGAGTGTCATAGAGGTAAGAATAAGGAACTGTTGTCAAAGATTTCATTTTCAGCTATTTGATATGATTTAGATGATCTATTTTATTTCAATAATTTTGTTGTTTTAATAATTTATTTCAAAATTTTTAATAGGGCTATTGGATGGTTAAGCGTGCAGTTGGATCAAAAGCTTGCCTTTTAGGAAAAGCAGTAACATGTAAATACCTTCGACAAGACAACTTTTTGGAGGTAATGAAGTACATGTACATGCTTGTATCCTTTTCTTTATTGTTATTTGTTAATTGCAATATTATTGGGCTTATCCTTCTTCATAATATTGAGTTAAATACGGAGTTAACTATTCTTTTCTATTGGATTATACAAAAATGATATTTTTTATGAAAATGATACGATACAGCCATAACATATCAAATGTTCCTCTGATGTATGTTAGATATAACCTTTACTTTGTTGCTTCTCTCCTTCAGTTTTTTGCTATTGTATCTTCTATCAGCTTGATTCTTCAATCTTGCTTGATTTCTGTTTCTGAAAATGTGATATATGTTTCTCTTGTATTTGATTTCATTTCTTAAAATTAATTAGAAAATAGATGTCTTGGACATATAGGCTTTTGGACTTTTTTTTTTTTTGAGTTGTTTGCATTTGCTGATAGCTGGTTGGCTCAGCCTATCTACTATCAGTTTGATAACACCAAAACGGATCTCCTGTCACAAAATTTGAGTCTTCTGCCTTGTTTTCTTTGAGCTTTACAAGTCCCAGTTGTTGTCTAGGCTTTGATGTGATGTCTTCAAAGTTCTAAGCTTTGATCTTTGCTTGAAAACATCAGAAAGATCTGTTTGAAATTTGTTTGCATCTTCTGTCGTGGGACCAGTTATCTACTGTGAAAGTTGTTTTCTCCAAAAACAATTATAAATTTAATGTAATCACTAAAACACTTTTTATAACACTATCAGTGCCTTCAATTGTCACATAAGCTTCTGTTACTCATCAAAACTAATTATATAGTCATACTTTTAATAGTAAGGACAATGTGAATTCATGGTTTGGATACAACAGGATTAATTGTTCAAGAGAATGGGAAAATTGAGAAAGATGTTATAAATAGAATCCAAGCAGGATGAAAGAAATGACAAAGTGCTTCAGAAATTCTGCATGACTGTCAAATTCTAATTAAATTAAAAGAACAATTTTATAAGATTGCAATTAGGCCAGCTATGCTTTATAAGGATAAATATTGGGCAGTTAAAGAACAATATACACATCAAATAAGTATTGCATAAATGAAAATGTTAAAGTAGACTACTAGTAAAACAAAAAAAGATAAAAATTAGAAATGAAATTATTCGAGATAATATTAAACTGAAGTCAGTAAGTGAAAAAAATGAGGAAAGCAAACTAAGGTGGTTTTGGTCATGTTAAATGTAGGTTCAAAAGGACACCAGCTAGGAAAGTTAAGAGTTTATTCAAATAGAAGGTGATAATAGAATGAAAGGAGGATCCCAAAAAAAATGAATGGAAGTAATTAAACAAGATATGAAAACATTAAAAATTACTGATCATCAAAAATGGTGTAGCAGATTCATGCAAGTAACCTCACTTAGGTGGGATATGACTTATGATGATGATGATGTAATTCATGATTGAATTGCTGATTTATCAAATTCCAATATGCTTTTAGTGCTTGTAATTACTTTTTACGAAAAGTTTTGCTCCGTGCATTTATTCATAAATGAATCTCCTGTTAGGCTAATAATTACTTTTACTTAGCCTTAAACACCTTATTCAAAAGAATCTATTATTACCTTTATAATGTCAAGTACCTTCTCTTAACATGTATTGTTTGTGATTGTACACATATCGGTGGATGACCAATAGTATGTATTTTATATCTTGATCCAATCGATGTTTTAATAGAATCCGTTTCGCTAAAAGTTCCTCTATATCTTTACAAACTCTCTAATGTGATAAAATTTATAGTGGAATGAGTAGCTCCAATTCTTAATAGCTCACGACCATTTATAAACTTTTTCATCAAAACAATAACCTAATGATAATTATGAATCAATGAAGTAAAAAATCTTATCTTCTCCATGATAGTAGTCATGAGTTTCCTTCATTCAATGCCCTCAAGAGTAAAATCTAGGGTAATTTTCATTTCAGATCCTCTAACTATGGGTATTTGTATTCTAAACCATGAAGTTCGACTATTAGCATTTTAAACTCTGAAAAGTTTGGTTCCTTTGTATTAAGCTATTAAGCCCTTATAGTGTTGTGGGCTATGAGAAATGTTGAAAATACCCCTGACTTTGGTGGTCAAAATAAATAACAATACCTTAGCTTCCTTCCATTGCAATTCCTTAGGAGGGAAATTATAAATACTAGCACAGACTAATATCATGATAGCCTCAGGATGCATGACCCAGTAACCTAATCATAGGCTTTCAATCATATCTAGTAGGACACTATTTCAAACCAAACCAAAACCTGGGGTCATAGTTGGCCATGCACTAGATAAACATTTTCCATCCCGTGATTCTATTCTCTTATTTTTGTCTAGATTGAAGCTGATGCCCTAGTCGGGGTTTGAACCCCAAACCTTTACATGCATGTGTGCGTGCACACACACACACTTATGCCGAGCACCTGGTCATGCAAATATTAACCATAATTGTATGGAAAGCCAACTTTAGTGTGACCATAGTCAAGATTGAATACCGTTTTCTCTAAATACCACATGCCTAAGGGTGTGTTTGATAATAAGTAAAATTTTTGGTGAAAAATTTTTTAGAGTAAAAGTTGTCAAATGATGTGATATGATAGGGGTAATGATGAGTAGTAAAGAGGATAAAGTTAAAATAAATAGGTTAGTTGTGTAGATAGTTGTGTAGAGATGATTAAAAAGTAAGGTAGTTGTATAGAAAATGTGAAAAAATGATTAAAAAATATGATAGTTATGGAAAATGAAAAGTTTTAGATTAAAAAGTTTTAACTTGACATGTTTTATTAATTGTCAAACACACCCTAAATAAAAACACATAATATTAGTATATAGGAATCCAAAAACTATCACAAGTTGAATCAATGGCTGAAATCATTCTAATCATGGTCACACGTGCATGAATACCAGTGCATTGCTGTTAGTACATAAAGCAAATTATCCTTTTGAAGTACCAACCGTTATTTCACCATTGTTATACTTCAACTTAATTCTCTTCTTCAGAACTTGTACTTGATTATTAATCTAATTGTTCTAATCTTAGACCACACACTCCTCCCTCCCTCTCCCCACCCTCCTCTTCCTGGGTGCTCGCGAAAACCAAAAAACCCCAACAAATATGTCCATCCGATATTAATGTTATCATCCCTTGTCCTTTGCTCATTAGGAAGGCAAATAATAAATTTGATGAATAGGAAATGAATTTTTTTAATATTTTTTAAAGTATTATATAATTCTGAGAATTCCAGAAAACAGAAAATTTAAAAAATGATTTTAATAATTTAAGTCTGAAAATCCACAAAAATAATCAAATATCATAAAAGTAGACTTGAACAATGTCAAAAAAAAAAAAAAAAAGAACTGAGAAAAAATACCAAGAAAATATTGCCAAGCATCTGCAAGAAGCCCCAATATTTTTATTGAATAGAATAATAAAATAAAAAATTATCATATTTAATATTATGGCCTATGGTCTTCTAATAATTAATAACACAAATGATTCACTGATAAGTTCTTACACGGAAAGGGAAAACTATATTAAATATGGTATTCTATTTTTAATCTGAAAATTCCAAAAAAAAATATATTTAATGAAAATAAACTTAACATAGATAAAAAAAAAAAGATAAGACATACCAAGACTGAATACCATCCCAAAAAAATTTCCTATTCTTAATTTTTAGAAGTAATTATTAAAAAATTTTGAAATGAAAAATGGAAGATCCAACACAAAAGCATTCCGAAATCCTAGCTAGATCCAAAGTTCTAAAGCTTTTCTAAACCAAAATTTTACGTTTTACAACTTCTCAAAATGTTTTCTTAGGGGTAGATCATCAAAATTACTTCTCAACTCAGTTATTTTCTGAAGAAAATGACTTTTTAAAGAATTTATTCCCTATCTAGGAAAGTTGGGTTGTTCATCTCAAATTTTCGGATTTCTCACAGAATCCTTGGTTTTGATTCGTTTCTTGATGGACGGGCATCGAAATAAGGCAGTAGTGTTTCTGCAGAGGGAAATTGAAATAATGAACTGTAAATGACGTCTGCTGAACCCAATATGCACAATATGGCCCCCATATCAGATGATACACTGAAGAATGGCCTAATCCAAAAGAAGTGTGTGCTGTGTATAAGGGACGACTAATGTGGCTGTATTGAATCCATATTGGTCGATGTTCAAAACCATGATATATGCTGCTGTTTGGTACTCGTGGGGGTCAACTATATGGCTCCTAGTATATCAGTCCTATTGATCTTGCTCTCTGTTTATAGTAAGCCTGATATTTGTGTCTGTCCGAATGACCTCTAATCATGTTTTCTTGTCCTTCCTCTTGCTCTTATTACCTCCTTTCTGGCAACCTTGCTGCTCATTACTAGAAAAACTTTTGTCCTCTATTGAATAAGATCGAACCACTAGAGTAAGCCTTTTCTCATTGGATTGTCAATGAGCACCTTTCTCATTCTATTGTCAGTGGGCTCTACTCATTGGATTGTCAATGAGCACCTTTTCTCATTCTATTGTTGGTGGGCTCTATTTCTTGGCGATTTTGAATTACCGTCTGCTAAATACATCCTTTCTTATTTTATTACCCATTCACAAAAGCATCTTCATTTTGGCTACATATGCTTTTGGGATATATTTTTTGTTGATTAACCTTGCCAGTAAGAGTTTTTATCTTATTGCCGGTCCCAAGCCCGAAAAAAAGCGAGGGTTGGCATGTCAGGCTGACAGTCGATGTTATTAAAAATCTCCGCTGCATCTCTTATGGATTCTGAAAATTCTAGGCAGCCAACCTTGCCTAGGTAGGAAATGGCTTATGATGATGATGATGATATATATTTCTTTGATTGCTTAAAATTTTACATCATAAATAATTGTTATCTTGTAAATGTTTACTTTAAATTTTATTGTTGCTTCGTTGTTGTATAGAATTTTTGAAAGTGTCATTTCTTCCACCAAGATTGGATCTTGTTTAATCCATATGAAGTTCTCAATTTTTATCATGCTTAGATACTTAAAAATAGTCACTTTGTGGAACTACATCACCTCCAAAATTTACAATAAGTAAATAAACTCAATGTTTATATTCGTATTGTTGTTTTAGTCATATTTTATACATTTTTAATTGAACAAATTTTAAATTTCTTAGATTCTTAAGTTTCTTAGATTCATAAGTATCTCCTTGAATAATACTATTATTTTGTTTACAAACAACATATAAGAAGGCACCTCTTGCATTAAGCATCTCCTTGATTAATGCAACTATGTTGTTTGCAAACAACACATCCGAAGGCACCTCACGTATTAAGCATCTCCTTGATTAATACTACTATTTTATTTACAAACAACATTTAAAAGGCTCCTGTAAATGTCAAGTTGTTATGTCGATGGCTAAATGAAAAAGATAAAAGAGTTTCTGAATCAAATCTTGATGTACAAAGATTGGAAATCCATTCAGTTTTTTCACTCACGACATTTGCATTTGTATAGCACTCTCATGCATATTCCTAAGATATCAGTTTGTTTATTAAATGTTAATAGCCTTTCCCTTTACCATATCCCATATTTACTCCCAAGAAATCCCATCCAATTTTTTTCTTTGATGTTAACAGAGAGAATCTAAATCAAAGTGAAAATAATCAAAGGATGTCTAATTGCGTTACTTACCATAGAGACAAATTAGAGTTTGGAAGCAAGCTTTAACTGGAAAGCAAAATGACCAGCCCAGACAATCATATTAGGTGTTTGTGAATATAAGAGCATACAACACGGAAATCATGCCGCAGAAGGAATCTGAATATGCGACTATAGAAGTGTATACACTGACGAATTCAATAGAAAAAAATAGTAGAACAAAACAGATTAAAACAAACCCACCAAGAACAACATAATTGACATTGTTCTTCCATAGTGGCGGAGCCAGAACCTTTGACCAGGGGGCAAGTGTGCATGAAGGGAGGAACCATGTAAAATTGAATTATATTTTTAAAAATTGGTCATGAGGTTTTTTGAATTTTCAAAAATTCAAGGCGGGGTAATTGCTATTTCCACTAAGAAGAATATTTCAAAACCAAAAGGGTGATTCTCCCAAAACACCACAACCCTCCACCCTCCACCTAAATTTCTCTTTGCTATTCACACATGCCAAAAAGTGAAATTTCAACTGTATTTATCGAGTGAAAACCCATTGACAAATCATATCTTGGTAAGATAGATTTTATGATTTATCAAGATAAAAATCTATCCTTTTTCAAACTTCCAAACTTTGAAGTTTAAGTTAGGATAGTAACAAAATAAGATAGATTTAATAAACTTAGCCATTGTAAAAAAAACATAACATTATGTTGCACCTGCGCCTTATGTCTCAAACAGAATGGCTGAGGGATTCAACAGATCTTTGCCTCAGTGGGTGGATTATATATCATTAGGTTAATGGGATTGTATCTTGATCACAATGGATCCACTAGGCTGCTTCGTTAATCTGATTTTTTTCATGTAACATCAAATATTAAAGATGAAATGTTTTTTCTTATTTTCTCTCTCCTCAACCTGAACATGTCTTCCTCATCAAGAGCCATATTATTAAATATTATGATCATTGATGACATATATTAGATAAAGTCATGCCAAACACAGCAAAGACGGTGAAAATGAATCAACTAGTACATCAGTCTGGTGTCTTTCATCAACATACGAGGTTGTATAACAAAAACATAAGTATTTTTTCATTTGACTTCATGTAGTTGATTTATACCATCTACAGATGTGAACTTATGCTTGAATTATATGTTGGTGAGAAAGAAAAGAGAAAGAAAGCACATTAACTACTTTGGCATGGCATCTTCCACCTAAAATCTGAATGATTTATGATGCAGATAGATGTGGATATTGGGTCTTCATCGGTTGCAAGGAGCATCATCGGTTTAGTCCTGGGATATGTAACAAGCATTGTTGTTGACCTTGCAATACTGATTGAGGTTGGTCTGTTCAGAACTTCTGCATGCTAGGGAAATTCTGTCTGCTCTTAACTGTTTCATTTATTATTTATTTTTTTTTTTTTTCTTGCTTGGTGCTTGTCGCCATGAAATGTTGCAATAAGGTTGTGCCATCTGGTCCAATGTGGAAATATGGGTTTATAGGGATAGTAACAGGATCTGGAAGGCCATCATACCCAATGCGGGAGATGCTGGCCAAAGCAGGGTCCTTTCTACTAGGGGAGCTGGCTTCAATGCTCCAAACTTATAGCAAACAGGATTCATGGGCCTTAACGTTGTTTAGTTCATGCCCTCAAATAGTGGGAAAATCTGCTTTGCAAAATGGGCTCCACGTATATCAAAATGTGATAATACATTATACACTTATTTATCCATGTAAGAAAGCATACCTTAGGCAGTTTAGATGTTGAAGATATCCTTTTGAACTTGATATTTACATGAAACTATTATATTATGTTGATTTTATATCATTTTAAGATGGGGCCCATATATATGTTTGATTTGGATGAAAATTGGTATGTTAAGAAATGAATAATTCTAAATACAGTAGGTGAGATAGATTTTTTATTCATGATGAAGTAGGCCCCACAGTACACAGTGTAGCTGCGTGCATTGGATCAAAATCCTATATATATATATATAGAGAGAGAGAGAGAGAGATTCATATGCAAATTCACTGCGCCAAAATTTTGGTGCTGCTACCTCTAAATATGCTCCATATGATCATAAAATTATGTTCTACTTCAACAATTGTATATAAAATTATGTATTCTATTATCATACCAATTTTCATCCCAATTGCATGTGTGTATGGACCCCATTTGAAAATTGTACAAATTCAGTGTACTGAAATATTTTGATGTAAATAATAACTTTAAGGTTGTTTTTTCAACATGTAAATCATCTGCTATAATTCATATATGGATAAATGATTGTATAAAACATCAATACATTTAAGTACATGTATGGTCCATTTTAGGCCAAACACACCGTTAATTATGGTGCAGGCAAATGCATAGGAAAGGTTCTTATTATATATACATATATATCAGAAATATTCAGGTGTAGCATCGTTGAAATGGGCCTCACATGATCATCAAATCATAATCTACTCCATCCATTGTATTTAAAATAATATTTTCTATTACTATATCAATTTTCATCCCAGTCAGATATGTATAGGGCGTCATCTGAAAATGGTACAAATTCAACGTAATAAAATAGTTTGATGTAAATAACAACTTTAAAATAGTTTTTTCAACATATAAACCATTTGCTATAAAATTCATATGTGGATAAACGATTGTCTAAAGTTTCATTGCATTTTAATATTTGGAGCCCAAAAATGGGCAAATATAACGTCGTTTTGATGCAGTGGCACTGCACCGGAACAACTCAAAAATGGCGCTGCACCTTTCGTGTGCAGTGAAGTTGCAACATAATTTACGGTGCATTTGGCCCAAAATAAGCCATACATGTACCTAAATGAATTGATATTTCATACAATCATTTATCTATATATAAATTTTACAGCAAATGATTTACACATTGAAAAAACAACTTTAAAGTTGTTATTTATATTAAACAATTTTATTACGTTGAATTTATATCATTTTCAGATGGGGTTCATACACATCCAATTAGGATGAAAATTAGTATGATAATAGAATACATAATTCTAAATACAATGGGTGAAGTAAATTATAATTTTATGATTATGTGGGGCCCATTTTGAGGTACTGCACCATAATTGTGGTGCAATAAAGCTACACCCGAATACTGTATTCTATCACTATACCAATTTTCATCCCAATTGAATATAAGTATGGACCCCATCTAAAAATAATACAAATTCAACGTTAAAAAATAGTTTAATATAAATAATAACTTTAAAGTTGTTTTTTTGACATGTAAACTATTTGCTCTAAAATTTATATATAGATAAATGATTGTATAAAATATCAATATATTTAGGTACATGCGAGGCCCATTTTGAGCCAAATGTACTGTTCATTATGGTGCAACTTCACTGCATAGGAAAGGTTTTCTCTCTCTCTCTCTCTCTCTCTCTCTCTATATATATATATATATATATACTGCAAGGAGTTAACCCGATACTCTTTTATTGAGGATTTTCAAAATCATCCTGTTCATATCCACGTTAGACGTGTCTTTAGTTTGTGTCTGTGACATCAGGTCCAAGAAAATTCTAGTCCCTGAATTTTCTACATCGTCCATACCAGTAATGCATATCTCATACTTCTCCACTGTTGATCGATCAGATTAAGCAAAAAAGCCCCTTGACACATGATTACTATAATAACAATTTGTAAAAAGGTTATAACAAATGGCACCAATTTTTTGTCAAGCACTTAAAAAAGGATAATTATGTGTCCATTAATGGTTTGAGTTGTATTTTGTACAGCCTTTATTTAATTCTTTCACTTTTCACAACTTAAGTGGGAAACAAAAGCTATTCAGTCAACGTAAACAACATATCTCATCAACAATCTCTTTGCTTGGTTTAGCAACCAAGACAGCTGATCATAGCAATATAACTCAAGAGGTCCAAACAGACAACTGTAAAAGACAACCATGGAGTTTAGGCACTGCACCTTCATTTTCCAAATCTACATCCAGTGAGTCCCTCCAGCCACCAACCCCAGACATGAGAAACCATCAGGTTTCATCGCATTGCAGTTCCAATGAAGGAAGGCATTCTCCTATTGATGAACAACTCTACAAAAATAGTAAAGATACAACAGCACTTACAACCTCAAACATCAGTCCAGGCAAGCAAAAGTTGGACAAAGCAGAAGACAATGAATGTTTATATCAAGAGACAGGAGAAAAGTGGAGCAACATTAACACACAAGAACTTTTGTCTAGTGGACTTGCGGTGCATTCTATTTGCTCAGGCTGTAAAACAGGGCGACCAAAGATTGGATCAACAACTGATTTCACTTACGCAGAACTAGAAGCTGCAACAAATAAATTTTGTGAAGATTATTATCTATCTGAAGGGGGATTTGGTTCTGTATATAAAGGAAATCTGAAGAATGGGCTAATGATAGCTGTTAAGCAACATAAACATGCAAGTTTACAAGGAGAGAGAGAATTCAAGTCAGAGGTTGATGTCCTCAGCAAAGCTAGGAACAAAAATGTTGTCACGCTACTGGGTTCATGTTCAGAAGGAAGCCACAGGCTGCTTGTTTATGAGTTTGTCTGCAATGGTTCACTGGACACGCATCTCTCAGGTAAGAATGATGGAAAGAAATTTTCTGTACGCTTATATGCACATACACATCGATGAGAACGATATTATTTTATAAACCATCTGTACATTTTACCACCTGCAGTATTTTTTCCTACTTTAATTCATTATTAGGTGAAGCAGTAAATAATAGCTAAGCATATCTACCATTTATGGCCACCCAATCGATGTCCTTAAAAGCAGAGGTCTTTAGCTTGGCAGCACTTCCATTGAAGAAATGACAACATTATAGCTTTCTCTGTCATATATTTCTATTGGAAAAAAAATTAGTGTATTTACTTTTACCCACAGGATGCTGCTATTTCCTGTGTGTTTAGCTGAATCTTGCTGCTAGATTTCACCAGTTGTGTCTGATTTCTTCACATATGCATATAAAAAGGGCAGTTGATACATTTCCACATTTCGGATGGAGACATCATTTTAGGGTCTTTATCTTTGCAATAACCTCAAAGGCTATGCTCACATGCAAACTTTTTCACCATCATTGTGGTGAAAATGCCCTGTTTGGAGCTTATAAGGTAGTATTTACAAAATCCACATTCATCATCCTTCCCACCATTTTTTTAACTGAGGTTCAAAAAAGAATCTCAACTGAAGAACTTTGTAAAAACAAATAGTTCCTTGGGTGATGAATGTATGTCTTTGCAAAAATTAATCAACCCATGTTCACCACTATTGGTAAAAATTTTTGCATGTGCAAAAAGCCCAGATGCCCAGCCTTCCTAATGATAAATAATAAACCCAATGACCTGTAATTATGCAACTAAATTCTTCCAAAATCAAATAATGAGTAGCCTAAAATTGCCCTGGTAATATTTCCAAGATTATGTCAACTTTTAAACTAACAATATGTTGGCAAGTCTATTCCAAGTGAATCAAACAGTCAACATCACTACATCCAATGTCTTCATTCAAACAAATCAAACAATCAATTGTTAATGTTAGAAAATCTGGCTACAGGCAGTAAGAAATAAATATTAGTTCGTCCTCTTTCCTCTCTTTCTTTTAAGAGAAGTTGCGCTTCAGAACATACTTATACATGGATGTAACAAGCAAGTCTTCACAACATACAGGCCAATTTAGCCTGACATACCAAATAAAGCACCCAAAAGTATAATTAATGGATCTCCCATGCAGAATCGAGATGCTTAAAATGTGTTTCATTATTCAGAAAGACAACTTGATCTTGTTGTAGATTAATTATAGACAATGACTGATATCCTGGAATTGCCATGCTCTTCTGAATTATATGAGTTATTATTGCACATCTCAATAAATTGTAAAGATGAAAATTTTAATCGGAAAATCAAGCACGTGAAAAGGAACTCCTGTGAGTAGTAAAAATGCATAAATGAGTACATATCCTTTCTGAATCTTTGATGCCATTGAAAATTGGGATGCTTAATATGTACAATACCAAGCAAATGGATTGATCCTCCAAGCCATGATTAATCCCTGCCTTGGCTTTCAGTGCGCTTTTAAATTTTCAAAAGCAGAGACACTCCCTTCTGTAACATTTTGAAGTCTAATTCCACATATTTGCTCAAATGGTGCAGAAAAAAATCCAAAAATTTTGAGTTGGAACAACAGGATGAAGATAGCACTGGGAGCTGCTAGAGGTTTAAAATATCTGCATGAGAACAACATAATCCACAGGGACATGATGCCAAACAACATCCTCATCACCCATGATTACGAACCACTGGTACTGAAGTACAGCTATTGAATTTAGTGATTAGAAAACTAACTTTTTGATAGTTAGAATCCATACAAAATCTTAATCCCTCAGTCATTCAATTGCTCCTCTAATGTTAGCTTGGAGATTTTGGACTTGCAAGAACACAATGTGAAGGGACAGATCACTCCTCAGACACCAGAGTTGTGGGAACCTTTGGGTATGTGGCACCTGAGTATGCAGAAAGTGGGAAAGTTTCAACCAAGACCGACGTGTATGCCTTTGGCATAGTGCTTTTGGAGCTGATCAGTGGTAGAAGAACAATGGACAAGGGACTTGGGGAGAAAAGCCTTATTGAATGGGTAATGAAGCGCTGACTTCTCATTTTTGTTATTCAAAATTAGGCACTGGCAACAGAAACTTTAATTTGTTTGAATAGCTTCATATCATGGCATCTTTGAAATGCTGCAAAAGTGGCATAACAAGAATTTTTTTCATGCGATGAATAGTGTGTGGCCACACTTATGGATGCTACAGAAAATGCACTTACAGTGGGAAACAGAGAAGTATAATATTATCAAGTTCCTTTTCATTTTCTTCTTTTGTGTTTTTTGTGGGGTTCAGGTGGTGGTGACCCTGGTAAGACATTTACCTACAATAAACAACTTTTAACTTTTATAAAATCAACATTATCTTTTCTATCATCAACCCTAATTTCTTTCTACAAAAGAAAGTCTATACAATTTGACTTCTTTTTACTTTATTAACATCATTTTCAGCCAATTGACAATATTTCCTTTGATATCCTGGGTGCTAATTTTTAAATGCAAGTGCCTGTAGTCACCATTCATCACTTTTGACAGAAATGAAGACTTTCTTCCTCATTAGAATTTTTCCAAATTCCCAAGTAATCCTTGGTGAAAAGGATATAGATATTAGCTATGAAAAGAACTCCTTAAGTTCCATTTTTTTACACGTACTTGCAAAAAGCATAAGATAAATATGGACAGACATCATTTGAAATGGAGATTGATTAGTATATATTTTTCCATGAATTTGAATGCAAGATCCTTCCATCTTGCTGAGAAGAGACTTGAGGATTTCTTGAATAGGATTTCAACTTATTTCCATTGATTCAGGGGGAAAAGCAAATGGAATGTGGAGCATTCTCTCCCAATTTACAACTGTGTAAAGGGTGAATTTGTCGTTCCCATTGGCATTAGATATCATGTTTGTCTCTTTTGGCAGATTGTGAACCTGGGGAGATGCTTCCAAAATTGGATAAATTATATGGGGATATTTGCCACATTTTCAAACTTATCGATGCAGATGCAACATTAGTCAAAATATGTGAACATATCTGCAAAAAAATAAACAAATTCAATCTTCAGATGTAGGGTTTTTTAGATATTACCTATTGTCTTTTATGCACGAATGTGGTAACTAGACATAACTAGATTTTGTTTTAAAAAAATTAAGCAGATTTTCTCTGTTTAAAGAATCTTGAATGATTTCTTAGTACACCAAACTGTAAAGAAAGAAAACATCACATGACTATATCTTTGCACTATGTAAGGACTGTATGCTATAAACAGCATGCTGCTTGCAATACTGCTTATGCAGCAAGCTAGCTATTGAAGTGCTTACAAGGCTGTTTACACTGTGATAAGTTCTATCTTTGTGCTACAGGCACGGCCACTTCTGAAGGAAAGGAAGTACCCAGACCTAATTGATCCAAGGATTCTAGACTCGCATGATATGCATCAACTTTTCTGGATGGTTCAGGTTGCCAAAGAGTGTCTCAACAAAGATCCAAAAAAAAGGATATCCATGGAAGAGGTAAGTTTAACAATAATTTCGGTTATTAATCAGTGATGAAAAGAGTTGCCTTAGTCGTTAAAAGAAAAACATATACACAGTACCTCCATTGAATACAGACACCAGATGCCTACAAAGTAATTAAGAAATCATCCTGCATCAGAATACGAGTTTAAAATTGAGATATGAAGAAACAGACACAAATAATAGCTATACCTTTCGCATCCTCTTGCATTTATATCAATGTGATTCATCATTCTGGGATCCTTTTTTTTTTTT
>JAXCLR010000092.1:26016711-26038684 GCA_035584095.1 Annona squamosa
GCCCATATACATATCTGATTGGGATGAAAATTGGTATGGTAATAGAATACATTATTCTAAATACAATGGGTGGAGTATATCATGATTTCATGATCATGTGGGGCCCATTTGGGGCCCACTGCACCGTTGTTCCGGTGCAGTGATGCTGCACCGGAACAGCCCTATATATATATATATATATGTGAGAAATATTCAAGTGTAGTTTTACCGCACCACAATTACGATGCGGTTACCTTAAAATGGGCCACATATGATCATAAAATTATAATATATTCTACCCATTGTATTTAGAATTATGTATTATATTACCATGCTAATTTTCATCCCATTTGGATATATCTATGGACTCCATCTGAAAATGGTATCAATTTAACATAATAAAATAGTTTGAAGTAAATAAAAACTTTGAAATTGTTTTTTCAACATGTAGATCATTTGCTATAAAATTTATTTATGAATAAATGATTGTATAAAATATCAATACTTTAAGGTATATGTGGGGCCCATTTTTGGTCAAATGCACTATTAATTATAATGCAGCTTTACTGCGTAGAAAAGGTTCTCATATATATATAGGCTCCGCTTCTCTGTTAGAAGCAGACCCGTGTAACCTCTTCAAAATCTAAGATTTTGATTTTTGATAGAAAATCTAATTCATTAATTATATTTATTATCATTTATTTATCTTGGGGATCAAGTTTCATCCTAATCAAGTATATTCATGAGTCACATTTGTTAGAAAATATATATATTTATATATAAATCATAAAAAATACTAAAATATCAATTTTAAAGTAATATTTTTGACATCAAACCATCAAAAATATCATTTCTATGTGAATAAATGATTCTATAAAGTATTGTTGCATCATAATACATGTATAAAGAGATCTAATAATTTTTTATAATTTACACATGAATATATATATAGAACAAATGTGACCCATAAACATACTTGATCCGAAGAAACTTGGTTTCTTAAATAAACAAATGATGTTAAATACAATGAATGAATTGAATTTTCTATTAAGGAACAAAATTTTAGATTATGAAGGGGTTACATGAGTCCGCTTATAAGTGACACGGTTAGACAAAAGTGGGACCGTATACATATATATATACACGAGAGTTGTTTCGATGCAGCACAGCTGTGCCGGAACAGTGGTGCAGTTGCCCAAAAAATAGACTCCATACATTAAAATGCAATGAAACTTTATACAATTATTTATCCATATATAAATCATACGTTAGACGGTTTAGATGTTGAAAAATTACTTTAAAGTTGTTGTTTACATCGAGCTATTTTATTACGTTGAATTTGTACTATTTTCATATGGGTTCTATACACACATCTGTTTCGGATGAAAATTGATATGATATAGAAGACATCATTATAAATGCAATAGATTGAGTAAATTTTAATTTTATTATCATGTGAAGCTCATTTTAGCGCCACCGCACCGTGATTATGTTGCAGTGGCGCTGCACTCGAATATTTTCTTATATATGTGTATGTGTGTGTGTGGTTGTGTGTATTAGAGAGAGAGACCTATTTTGATGTAATGTAGCTGCACAAGAACAGTGGTGCAATTGCCCAAAAATGGGCCCCATACATATTATAATGCAATAAAATTTTATATAATCATTTATCCATATATAAATTTTATAGAAAATGATGTATATGTTGAAAAAACTATTTTTAAGTTATTATTTATAGTAAACTATTTTATTACATTGAATTTATACCATTTTCAAATGGAGTCTATACATATATCCAATTAGGATGAAAATTGGTATGGTAATAACATACATTATTCTAAATATAATGGGTGAAGTAAATTATAATTTTATGATCATATAAGGCTTATATTAGCCCAATTGTTCCGCTGTTATAGTGCAGTTTCACTGTACCTTAATATTTCTCATATATATGTATTTGATGAGATAATAATTATATTTTGAATAAAAGGGAATTAACTCTCAAATCCTCATTTACATAATCTATTACTCTGGTTGCTATATCATTCTGATTTGTGTCAAGACCTCTCTATTCTGATCTTTTTATCTTAACAGTCACTACCATTTCTAAAAGCAAGTTTCCTCATCCTCACCTAAGTGTTATATGCGTTTTTTCAAAACTGTAGTTTTAGTTAGGCAATCGCTCTAACATTTGGAAGGGAAATTGGATGCTCCTAATGAAGACCATGTTCAAGAACATCATAGTCTAGCTTTTCAGCCTCTGCGATGTATACTTCATCGTATCTGTGGTGTGATTTAAGCTTAGAAACAGTTAATTGACCATGCAACCCTTTTGCATTAAATCACTGCCCCTCTTGTTTGATATTCGTATATTACATCATGTCAACTATTATTACAATAATCCCTGAGACATTCTTACAACTTCATTTTTTTTAACAAAGATTTAAAGGGTGGACACCACTGACATACCTGCAGCTCGTAACCACTCAAAATATGCTGGTGCGAAGCTTGAAACCGCGCCACCCAATTCTTGGGCCAAAGGCGGTATAGGTGTTCCGTTTTAAAGGGAATGATTGAGCACAGTTGCTGGGACAATATAAAAGTTTCTACAAACAAAAAGAATTTGCTGGACAATAAGAGTTGCCAAACCAGTTTTTTTTTTTTTTTTTTTAAAAAAAAACATTATTTCAGTCTAAATCATTTACAATATAAAAAAAATGTACATCATGATGTCAAAAATACTTTGATTTGAAACTTATGTAGAATATTTAACATCATTTAAGGGACGATATGAAGTGGTTAATTTTTGGAATTTAGGAATGAATACAGTACATAAAGGTTTTAAAATGTATGGAATTTTGCATCATAACTAAATGCGTGTAGATAAATATTAAATTACTTCAAGTAATTTAGATATGCAAAATAATAAAATGAAACAACCGGTTGGAAAACCTCTACTGTCAAATGGGTTGTTTTAACCATTGCCCTGGTTTCTCTGCTCAACCATTGAAGTCCCCATTTTGCAGGCAAAAGATGAGGGTGAGCTGCCAGAATACATTCTTGGGACTGTTCGTCTAAATCGATTGAAGCCCGAGTCTGCTGTACCATTTTGAGGGATGTCCCATCAATTCTTCATGTAACATCTACATGGGGCATCTTGTGATTTGTTGTTTTCTAAATTCATGATGCTCACAATGCATGTACATTTTTTGTGCTTGTGGAACACGAGTATTGGATCACAACTTTTATTTTCCTTTTGAAGAAATGTCAGGATGAGTTTGTATTCAAAGAAATTGATCTCCAGCTACTCTAGATCTTGTCACATGTTTGAAAATCATTTATAATTTTTTTTTCATTGGTATTTGTACACATTGACATATAATATTACAATCAAGCATATTCGACCCTCCATCATGGTAGGATTTTTTATAAATACTCCCACATTAGGAGGAATTTGTAAAAACACCTTCACCTAGGGGGGAATTAGTAAAAACACCCACACACCTGTGGGGACTCGAACGCCGGACTGGTGGCTTTTGTGCCACCGTGTTGCCTCTAGGCTATGCGCCTAGTGGAGAAAATCAATTACTAATTTTTGAAATGATTGAGTTTTACTCAATTTTTTTCTCTATGTGGCCTCTCCTAAGGTTGGAGCTAATGAGATTTTTGAGGTATGGTTGGATGCATTTTGAAGCCACACGGCCGAACCGAAAGTATAATTTTTTATTTTTTATTTTTTTTATAAAACTTTTGTTCATATATCATGTTTTACCATTAAGGTGTACATATATAGATATTTTTTTATTTCAAATGTAAGAGTATTTTGTTCGTTTTGAAAAACTAAATGATTTTACGACTCTTGTTTTATTTTCGTAGTCCATAGGTCTATGTTTTCTAATTAAGATGATTATTGGGATAAAAGTTATATGAATACATCATCATCATCATAAGCTATTTTCCACCTAAGTGGGGTTGGCTGCATGGATTTTGTTGAGCCATTTTTGTCAATTCAGGACTAAATTTTCTATAATTTGTAATATTTTTAGAACTTGTTTAATTATTTCCATCTATATTTTTTTGGATATTCGTCTTATTTTCCTATCACCTTCTACTTAGATAGATTGTCTTCCTAACTGGTGTTACTTTAGGCTTTTTTTTAATATGATCAAACTATCTTAATCTATTTTCTCTCATTTTATCATAAATTGATCTCATTTTTAGGTTTTTTTGAATTATTTCATTCATAATTTTATTTTTTTCTTGTTTTACCACTCATCTACCTTAACATTCTCATTTTCACTACGCTCATTTTTTGTATATATTTTTCTTTAACTGCCCAACATTTTGTCCCATAAAGCACGGTAGGTCTCATCGTAATCTTATAAAATTTTCTTTTTAGCTTGATCGGAATTCGACGGTCACATAAAATTTTCGATGCACTTAGTCATTGATTTCATCCTGCTTGAATTTTATGCATTATATTTTTCTCAATTTTCTCATTCTCTTAAATTATTGATCCTAAGTACTGGAATTGATTAGTTGTTATTACTACTTAATCTAAAATCTTAATTGGTTCTTTATTCGGGTTTTCACTATTATTAAAATTGCATTTCATATATTCAGTTTTTGTGCGACTATTTTTAAAACCTTTAGATTTTAAAGCATTTACCCACTTATTCAATTTTAAATTTAATCTTTCATTAGTTTTATTTATTAGAATAATATCATCTGCAAATAACATACACTAAGATACTTCTTCTTGGAGATGTCTAATAATTTCATCTATTATTAAAGTAAAAAGGTGATGACTCAAGGTTGAGCCTTGACATAATTTATTTTAACCGGAAAAATATCAGTATCTCCACTAATGGTCCTTACATTTGTAACGGTTTTCTTGTACATATCTTTAATAATATCAATGTATCTGTTATGAATTCTTTTTTTTATTACTTGTCATATTAACTTTCTTGGTATTCTATCATTTGCTTTTTTAAATAAATAAAAATCATATATAAGTTCTTTTTCTTAATCCTATATTTTTCAAATAGTTGTCTAAGTAAGAAAATAGCTTCAATTGTTGATTTTCCTAGCATAAAACTAAACTGATTTTCAAATATATTAGTTTTCCGTCTTCGTCTATGTTCAATTACTTTTTATCATAATTTCACAATATGACTCATTAGTTTTATTACATGATCATTTGCACAATTTTGAATATCTTATTTATTTTTATAAATTGGGACTATAATGTTTTTCTTCTATTCACTTGACATTAACTTTGTTTTTATAATCTTATTAAAGAAATTTGTTAATCATATTGTACCTACACCTCTCATACACTTCCACGCCTCAATTAGTATATTATTTGGGCCTAAGGCTTTTTCTGTTTTCATTTTCCTTTGAGCTTCTTTCACTTTAGATATTCGAATTTTTGGAAAATAATTGATATTCTTATTTTCTTCTCTATTTAAACTAACATCTAATGTTAAATGTTCATGTAGTTTAGTAAACTATAAAAATAAGTTTTCCATCTTTCTTTAATATCATCAACTTTGACTTGAACTCTTTGGTATTCACTTTTAGTATATCTAACAAGTGTTAAATCCTTACCTTTATTTTCTCTTAATTTAGCCAACTTAAAAATATCATTTTCACCTTATCTAGTTCATAATCTGTCACATAAGCTGTCATAAGTTTTATATTTAGCATTGCTAATAATCTTTTTAGTAGCTTTTTTTTATAGTTTATATTGTTGTAAGTTTGTATCATTTTATTTCTCTGTCATGTTTTAAACTTTTCTTGTTTAACATTTATAACTTTTTGAACATCCTTATTCCACCGCTAAGTTTTCCTCTTTGAGGATCTACAATTTTTATATATTCTTACAATATTTTGTCATATTTCTTTTATGTTAGCTTTCATTTTATCTCACATTGATTCTACTCCATCTTCTTGTGTGTCCCATTTTCCTTCTTCTAACATTATTTTACTAAAAAGTTCCATGTTGTTTCCTTTTAAATTCCACTATTTAATTTTTGAAATTGTAAACCTTCAGTTTTTGTTGACTCTTTTCGTGTATATATATATCTATCACTAATAATCTATGTCGCATAGCTAAGCTCTCATCTTAAATAACCTTATAATTAATACAAAGGGTCTATCCAATTTTCTTATAAAGAAGAAATTTATTTGGCTAGAATTGATCCCACTCTTGAAAGTTATTAGGTGTTTATCTCGTTTTTGAAATAAGGTATTTGCTATAACCAAGTTATATGCTATAGCAAAGTCCAAAATGATATTCTCTATTTCATTTTTTATTCCAAAGCCGAATCTCCATGACTTCTCTCATATTCTATATTATCTTTTCCTATATATCCATTTAAATCTCCATCTATCACAATCTTTTCCTGGTTAGGTATCCTCGACATTATACTATCTAAGTTATCCCAAAATTGTTTCTTGATTCTATCATCTAATTCTACTTGTGATGCTAAGCACTAATCACATTTATGACCTTTACACCTAATACAAGTTTTATTTGAATAATTCTATCATTTACTCTATTGATATCTACAACTTTATTTATAAATTTATTTTCTACTATTATCCCTACACCATTACTATTACAATCATTTATTGTATACCATAACTTGAATCTATTAATCTCTTTAGCCTTCTTTCTTTTCCACCTAGTCTCTTGAAGATATACTATATTGATTATTTTCCTTTTCATAACATCTACTATTTTCAGATTTTTCCCTGAAAGAGTCCCAACATTCCATAAGGCAAAACGGACCTTGTGTTTCGGTATCACATTCTTTCCTAAACCACATCTATAAAGGCATGAGAACCTTTGCCGACTTCTCACCACAACCGGACGTTGTTGTGGCGTGTCGCTTCTGGAGAGACGTCCTAGCAACCCGTGCCCATTTCTCATTACATCCAGGCTCCGATATAGTGAATTGTTTTTGAGAAAACGCCCTAGCAACTCTTACTTATTTCTCACTACAGCTGGGCTCCGCTGTAGCATATTACGATAAAAGTTATATGAATACAAAGAAATAAAAATAATCGTATCTAGTCGGGATAAAAGTTATATGGATACCAAGAAATAAAAATAATCATAACTTGCCCCAACTGTTCTTGAAAACATCAAGTACTGCTCAAAGTTATTATTGATGAATCAGCTTCGTAGGCAGATAGCTTGGTTAGGCTACGTGAGCAGGGAAGTTCTGAGACTAGATCTCTGGGTTGCAACTGGAGTGAGTTTCCGTGCATAGGTAAGCTGAGTGTTATTTTTTATTTGATGAAGACAGGTGAACTAAGTTGATGTAACCTTTTTATTTTTATTATATTGATGTCGAAAATTCAATTCACATATCGTATTTAGTGTCAATTATTAAATCTTAAAAAAAATTCATTTGTCGAATATCATGTGCATGAGCTCATATACAAATGTGTAAAATCAACATAATAAAATGGTTCAATGTTAAATATTAATTATAAAGAACATATAAACTATCTATAATACCATTTCTATGTAGATAAATAATTCTATAAAGTATTATTATATATTAATACAATATCCGATTATGTACTATATATTTTATATTTGTTTAAGTTACAATGTTCATTTTTTAAATTTTTCTTCGTAAAAACATTTTCTTAAGTATATTTAACATGAAGAGTAATCCTGTTAGCCCCGGTTAAGTAAATGTCCCACTTAGCCTACTTTAAAAAATCTATTTACAACAACGTTTTTTTATACTTTTTTCTTCGTACACTTGTTTATCTAAGTATATTTAATATATAGACTAAGTTTTACTATTTTTTAATATGTTTATTTATTTTTTTGAAATTTTTAAACATCTATATGTATATATGTATTTAAAATACCCTTATTTTTAAAAATAAAAAAAATATATACACATATTCAAAAATGGTAAAATTTGATTTATATCTTAAATACACTTAGATAAACAAGTGTATGAAGGAAAAACAAAAAAATTATTTTAAATAGGATTTTTGAGGTGGGCTAAGTGAGACATTTACTTGCCCGAGATAACAGGATCATTCCTCATTTAATATATGAAAACTGATCCTGTTAACTCGAGCTAAGCAAATGTCTTACTTAGCTCACTTCAAAAAACTCATTTAAGTGTATTTAACATATAAATTAAATTTTTTACCATGTTTGAATATGTATATATATATATATATTTTAGATTTTTAAACATAAAGGTATTTCGAATATATATACACACATATGTTTAAAATTTTCAAAAAATATATACACATCTAAAAATGGTAAACTTTGGTTTATATGTTAAATATATTTAGATAAACAAGTATATAAAGAAAAAAGTTTTAAAAATATTGTAAATAGGTATTTTGAGGTGAGCTAAGTGAAGCGTTTGCTTAGTATTGGCTAATGAGATCATTCGACATTCATTATAATTCATTATATATAGATGTTTAAAAATCTCAATAAAATTTATACACATATCAAAAATAGTAAAACCTAGTTTATATGATAAACACTTAAATAAACAAGTATAGGAAGAGAAAAACAAAAAAAAATGTTGTAAACAGAGTTTTCGAGATGGGATAAGCTAGTTATCTGCTTAACTTGGGCTAATGGAATTGTTCATCTTAATCCATATACCAACTTTTGCTATTTTACGATACGTATATATATTTATATATGTTTTATCTTTAAAAATCAAATTTTCAATGGGTATTATATGTCCCAGAAATTAATGATTTTTAAAAATAAAAATATAAAAGTATTGTAAAATGGAATAAGTGAATGAAATATACCTAGGAAAAAAAGTTTATATAAAGAAAAATCAAAAAATGAAGTAAAAATAAAATAAAAATAAATATTGAAACTTAGGCATATATACAATATATTATATATAATCATGCCTTACGTAGGAGTAGTTTCATGTAACCTCTTCAATTTTTAGGATGTTGATAATTGATGTAAAATTTAATCTATTTATTATATCTGACATCACTTATTTAGTTAAAAGACCAAATTTAATTTAAATCAAGTATGTACGTAGGTCACACTTGTTTAAAAATAGATATATTTGTGTTTAAATTAGGAAAATGATTAGATTCATTTGCATATATTAGAATGTAATAATATTTTATAGTATAAAGTATTATTTATCCATGTAGTGGTGATATTTTAGATAGTTTAGATGTTAAAATTATTACTTAAAAATTAATATTTATTATTAAGTTATTTTGATACGTAAATTTTATACATTTGTAAATGAGGCATATATGCAATGATACTAAATAAACGAAATAATTTCTATGGTAATATAAATAATGTTAAATACAATAAATGAAGTGGACTTTTATCCACTACTAAGGTATTAGAAATGAAGATGGTTAAATAGAAGACTGGTTTCATAGAAGCGATTTTATAGACAATTAAATAGTTACAGGCCACATAAGGATTAAATACATTAAAAAATTATTGAACGGTAAGGCATAAATTTGCTTTGCCTGTTTTTCTTTATTGATTTACCATGTTAGGATTGTATTTTATCTTAGTTTTAATCAAATGAGCCTTTCGATTCTTAATATTTGTTTCGTTTTTTTATGTGCAATGTTGTGTTGTTAATACTAAAAACCTTTCAAAATAACATTTTTTAATATAAAATTTTTAACTCCATAACTGCCCAGATTTTTAATTATTTCTTTACTTCTTTTTTATACTAACCTATTTTTTAATCATTTTTACGTGACTATTTGTAAATCAACTTATTTATTTTAACTTTATCATTCCTAATTTTCATCATTATCTCTATCATATCACATAATTTTTTCTCAATTCAAAAATTTTTATACTAAAAACTTTTCATCAAAAGTTTTGTAACTTCTTGAACACGCAAGTAAAACATTTTCAAAAGAAATAATGCATTTACATCCCAAATCTAGGGCGCGCAGATGGTATGTTACTCTTAGTGGCATGCGTTGGATAACACCCTGGGCTATACGAATCAAAGGTGTCCGCGTGTACTCCTTGCAAAGAATGCGTGGTATCTGATCATCGTTTTAATCAGTATGCAACTAATGGAACAATAATTTTTCTTTACAAAAAGTGTTTCTTTAAATAATATCCTGTTCGTTTATGTAACTATAAATTGGGTAGTTTTCGCTCAGAGCCCGCTCAACTTCGATGAAATGTTGAACCGGCTGGCCTCATTTGCACCATGTTAGGGGTCTGTTTCACATCTATTGTATCTTTTGTTTTTTTTAATTGTAAAACAAGAATCCTCATTAAAAGACCCTTACTCATTACCTCAAATTTGTGACTTGATTAATGGAAAAGAGTGCACCATAGAGATTATTCAATAGAAAGTCTATGATCCTTACAGAGCACTTCAATGATGCAATTCGAAGATTATCCCACCATATATAATTATTATTAGTTGGTTTTTATACAACAACAAGGTTATTATTACAATTAAGTACATATTCACCTTCACACTATCGTAGGGTAACCCACCTCCCTTTATTTTGGAAAAACTCTCTATATACAAATTTTTATCAATAAAATATTTAGACTCCTGCATCCCTTCTCTCTCTAGTGCTTTCCAAGACTTGAGGGTGGAGGGATGAAGGGTGTCTATTCTTGTTTCCATCAACAAAAAAAAAAAAAAAAATCTATAGAGGGAATTTTTTTCCTACCCCCAAATCATGGGGAATTTATCCCACACATATGATGGGGACATTGGAACAACTGCTGCTGCTTTTGAAGCCAAAGATTGCTACTACCAGGCAACACGCTTGGTGACCACCATACGTTTATTATCTCTGTGATTGAGGGGAGAATCAATAAGAACCCCCATTACATTACTGGAAGGAATGATTTTTATGACCACGAATGGTCGAACCTATGACCTCTTCAATTCAAGCCGCTAGTCATGATCAACTGGGATATCTCCCATCCCAATTAGTATTTGTGAGGAAATTAATTTGGACCATGAAGTCACTCTCTGCTTCAATCTCTTCCCATTACATTTCTACCATCCATTCCAGCTTCAGCAGTGGTGCTTCAACCTCCATCACTAACCAATCGAGCATGCCTAAGCTGGACCAACTTCTCGCAGCCAAGAACACACCATTAAAGCCTGTTATCTCTCCATCCTCCCTCCTTTTTGCATCTAACATCTATTTTGGTTTTGCCAATACTTGGCCGTCTCCACCAAACAGGGCTCTCTCATCAGTATTTTACCATTGATAAGGAATTTAGCGCGATGTTATCGCCTGCTCCCAAGAGTTTATACCCATTTTTTTAATTTTTTTTTAATTTTTTTTTGAAAATTTCTCCTAAAAAGTGTTAATCTATGTGTATTTAACATGTATATAAGTTTTTACCATTTTTGGAGTATTTTAGATATTTACTTTTTATTTTTTAAAATTAGTGGCATTTTAGTAATTTTAAATTACTTAAAATGCTATTGATTTTCAAAAATAAAAATTAAATATCTAAAATACTCTAAAAAGGGTAAAAATTTATACGCATCTTAAATATACATATATTAACAATATTGTAAATTTTTTTAAAAAAAACTAAGTGCATGCGCCCGGGAGCATACAACCCTGCATGCTCCTTGCATGCTCACGGGAGCATACAATCAAAGTCTTTGGAAAAGGACATCTCACCATAAGGTGCATTTAAAAAATATTGGGGTTTGTGCTATTAAAAATAGCTAAATGCAGGGAGAGAAACGAGAAATACAACGCCAATTAATGGGCGGTGTGCAGCAAAGAATAAGGCTTTTTTTGGGCATAGATTCGAAACGAAGTGATGTGCAACAGAAGTAATTGTGCTGTTTTGGATTGCTTCTCACGTGAAAATGGGATATCATGTGCTTGCATGGAAATCAAATACAGCAACAAACTGTTTACTTGTTTTTTGGTGTTAAAAAAGTTCAAATAAATTAGCAGTCAGATGAAGAGAAAATCATCATAATTTGCAAAATATATAATTTGATGGGCCCTCAAATTCATGGCCCTGATGAAAATTAATGATGTGATGTCGAAATGGGGACAGAGAGTTGGAAGACAGAAGAAGTCCCAACTCTCTACTTACAATTTATTCCTCCAAATTGACTGTAAGATATCCCTTATCATGTGGCAGTGGACCGAAAATGTAATGTCTGCACAAGGAGGTCGCTGTAGTGCTTTGCTGTCATTTTCAGCTAGGAAAATGCACCTAGAATTTTTTAATGTTTCATCTTCCCAAGAGGACAGATTTTTTTTTTTTTTTGAAAAAAATTCTTTTTAAGGGAGACAGGCAGAAAATGATACTACCCAACGTTAATAGAAAAATATATTAAAGAAACTTTTGTTGTTACCATGTTCACCTCAGAGTCTGATAATGAACTTAGAGGTCATGGATTAAATCCCTAGAAGAGCCGATTTAGAGACTGGATTAAAGTTATTGTTAGCCACCTTCTTAAGGTGAGAGATCTGAGAAAAGAGTTATCATTGGTCTAGTATTGCTTGAGAGTTATCATTAGCTAGCAGAAGGGATGATTTGGAAGTAGGATTAAAATTATTATTAGCCAACCCCCTCAAGGTGAGAGGTCTGATCAGAAAAGAGTTACATTGATCCAGTATTGCTTGAGAGGTGTGATAAAAAAGTTATCATTTGCTAGTGTCATTAGAATAAGCGGCTGTGGACGTTGCTCGACCCAAAGGATGTCATGTGAATGTGCAGCTGGGAATATATTCTAGTTCCTTATTATAAAAGATAATAATTTGGAAAAAATGTTAATTTTATGGTATGAAAAAGAGCTACTAGTGAGCTAGTAGCATCAGTAGAATAGGCCATCGTGGATCTCGTTCGACCTTCAAAGAGATGAGATAGGATACAATAAAAGGCCCTGGTCCACATCACCCAAATCACAATGGAGGAATTCATGTGGGTGTCATGTGATGTGCCAGAAATATCTTCTAGATGCTCATAATGCCCTGTAAAACGTCAACTCTAAAAGATTTATAATTTTGGAAAAAAATAAGTTTATTTACTTATTTTAGTGAAGGTGTAGTTGGCAATAAACAAGCAGCTGTATGCCCTTTGAGTCTTTTATGCCTGGTTTAGTAAGACACAGATAAAGAAAGTTCACTGAAACAAAATTGGTCTTTGGTGACAAATTTGATAACAAAAAAAATTTCTTTGTTGCTTTTTTGTTTCATCTTCCTCCTGCTACAACTTTGTCAACCTTCATTGGCAACAAATGCAACAATTTTTTTCCCTTTAATTTGTTGCTATTGCCTAAGTATCAGCAACAAACACTTCAACGAAAAAATTTATTGCCAATAGAAATGGTAACAATTATATACTATTGACAATAAAATTTTTTGTTACCACTGGCCAAATTTGTTGTAGTGTTCAGGCAACAATATGAATATATGCATGAACATGCGATATGGATATAATAGGAATAAGATGACTTATTTAATAAAATTGAACGTACTTGGATTTGGCACTAATAGTATGGTTGTTTTCTATATTTAAAAATATTTCTGAAAAATCTACATTTATAGTATTCTTCTCCTATAAGCATATTTATGGTACCAAAATTCATTTTGATAGTTTTATATTCAATCAAATTGAATTTTGGTATAATAAATATAGGAATATAAAAATATTTTTTTAAATGAATGGTTTAAATTTAAAAAATATATTTTTTAAATAAAAGGCAACGAATTATTTCTTAATTAAGTAACACTCGGTAACAGATGATCATTATACATATTGAACAATGAAAGAGGTTAATTTATATTAAGGTTCTCCCCAATTTTTGCATATACAGTGACAATATCAACATGTTTTCTATAAGAAAAACACACTAGTACAATTCAAAATGTATAATTCAAAATCCTAATAGTAGTATATTATTTTAGGCCAATGCTACATGCCAATTAAAGAACATTATAATATATCACATTATCATTTTTTGAGGTGGGCTAATTGAGCTGTTTGCTTAGTTTGGGCTAACAGGATCACTTTGCATCACTTAAACGTATTTTGGATTATATTAGTATGCTACCTCTTATATACGTGTGTGCACGTGAAGCCCTCTTTTATGTAATATTCTTCATTTTTAATATTTTGATAATTGATGAAAAATCTACTTAACTATTATATTTAGCATCGTGTATATTATTATAGAAATTCTTTTTATTTATTTATTTATTATAATTGTATATAGGTCTAATCTATAATTTTATAAAATCAATATAAAAAATGATTTAATATTAAGTGTCAATTTTAAGTAGCATTTTCAATTTCTTAATCATCTGAAATGTTACTGCTATGTGAATAAGTGATGATTATATAAAGTATTATTATGTTCTAATATTTGTGAAAGATTTAAGTATTTTTCCTAATTTACACATGGATATATTTATTTTGGGGCAAATGTGGCTCATGCACGTATTTGATTGGAATAAAACTTAGCTGTCAAGCTAAACAAATGATGTTAAATATAATGAATGAATTGAATTTTATATTAATTATCAATTTCTTAAAAATTGGGGAGGTCATATGGAAAAACTTTTGTGAAGTCGTTTATTATATAAGGGAATATTTCTATGAACCCAAGTTTCGAATAAGTGATTTTATAGAACCCTTTCATTTTTGAGATATTGGTTATAAATAAAAATTCAATCCATTCATTATATTTAATATCATTTATTTAATTAGAAGAACAAATTTCATTTAAATTCAATATTGCATAGGGCACATTTGTTTAAAAATAGGTACATTTATGTATAAATTGAGAAAAATGATAAAATTTATTCTCATATGTATTACATGTAGAAGATGATTGATAGAAAATTTATTACATTTATTATATTCAGTATTATTTATAAATCTTTTCATTTGTCTAATATCACCGTGCATACACTTTATCTACAAATATATAAAATTAATATACTAGAATAATTTAATATTAAATATTAATTTTAAAGCTATATTTTCAATATTTAAATCATCTAAAATATTATTCTGTATGGATAAATGATTTTATAAAATATTATTATATTCTAATACTTATGTAAATGGATTGAAATTTTTTTTTATAATTTACACGTGAATATATATATATATATCAACTTTTCAAAGAATATGACATATGCGAATATTTGATTTGGATGAAATTTGGTTTCTTAGCTAAATAAATTACGTTAAATGCAATGAACGAATTAGCTTTTTGCATTAAATATTAAAATCTTATAATTTGAAAGGGTTACGTGAAACCGCTTTTTTGTAGTTATATATAAGCATTAGTATGAAACGTATATATTAGCAATCTCCCTGTGTAAAGACATATATTTTTTTTTCCCCGAAGAAAGTGTAAAGACATGTTTAGGCAGGTGTAAAATGGAAGATTTCAGTTTTTTCACATTTAGAGGGCACGATAGAGTAAAGTGGTGTATAAATATAAAAGGGTTTTTTCTCCTGCAAAACTGCAGTAAATATATACACATCTTTAAAAAATGATAAAAATTAGTTTATAAATTAAACATGTTGTGTTTAACTGTTTTGCAGAAAAAATTGAAAAAAAAAATTTTTTAGACCGGTCTAAAGTAAAGACATTTCAGAATCATTTTGCCTCCATAGAACCCTGGCCATGGTATCGAATCTTGCAAAGGAGAGGAGGGTGATCTCCTGCGTATAATCGTGAGCGAAAATCTGTTGTGTTAAATTGGAAAAAGTATATATTTTCAGATGAAGGAGTTATTATAAATATGTAGCTTTCAGATTGAAATTATAAAAAAAAGAAGTGAATTCAAAGGATCTTTTTGATTTGTGCATACTATAATCATTAAATCAAAATCGGGCCTTGCTTATTTTACGTAGAATATATAATATAATTACAAAAAATCATTTCAACCAAGTTGGTGTCAAAGTTGTAACTTTCAAACAGACATAAAATCAAGCGTAAAACGGGAAGATGCTTAAATCTATCAATGCAAGTATCTTTAATAATAATTTTTAGAATCATTCATCTACAAAATATTTTAGAAGATATAGGTGTTTTATTAAAAAATTTAAAAATCTATAAACTAACCACATAATTTGAATACATATGTATATTGATTCTTAAATGAGAGAAACCCATGTAAATATTTTGAATTTTTAGCTAATAACTTACTCTAGATGTAGGGTATGTTTGGTTTGAGATAAAACTTTTGATGAAAAATTTGTGGAGTAGAAGTTGTCAAATCAATAGAAAGTAATGTGATATAATAGGAGTAATGATGAGGAGGAAAGAGAATAAAGTTAAAATAGATAGTTAGTTATATGGGTAGTTGTGTAGAAATGATTGAAAAGTAGGGTAGTTTGTATAGAAAAATGTGAAAAAATAATTAAAAAATAGAATAATTATGGAGAGTGAAAAGTTTTAATTGACACTTTTTTACCCTAAACAAACATAACCGTAATCATACTATTTTGATTTGACAATGGGGAGTACTTATCCTATATGATCACTCGCATTGCAGGCATATCACGGGCAGTTGAAAAGTTTTTTTTTTTTCAATTTTTATAAATCTGTAGGTTCTGCCTAATTTTTTCTCCTCTTAAAATTTGCTAATTTTTTGATTCTATTTAGTATTTTATTCCATTTTTTAAAAATTAAAATAAAAATCAAATAAATTAAAAATTTTCAAATTTCACGTGAAAGAAGATTTAGTTGGAGCTTACATATTTATAAAAATAAAAAAAATAAAAAATAGTTTTTATAGCTCGCAATATGACCACATAGAATTGCTAGCCATATACGGTGGCCCCTAATTAAGAGATTGCATATACGTTCTTCTTACAAAAATTTTTGGAAGTCTCTTAGATGGTCCTTATTTTAACGATAACATCAAAAGTTAACTAATTATAATGTTCAAAATCATTCCTTTTATTATTTTATCAAAATTGCTTTTATCCTAGTATTGTGCGCGCTCTATACCTGCTTAAAAATAAATATAATTATATATAAATATTGTAATAATTTATGTAATCATTCATCGGTGAAGGAAAAATTCTTTGTATGGCTTCGATGCTAAATTAATAATTCTTCTATTAAATATAATAAATTAGAGAGTGGAAATTAGGGTTCAACCCATGACCCGCTCTTAACTCAACCTGTTTTTGACGAAGTCACAAACATTTTTTGATCTGGTGCAGGGATAAGTTGTAATTTTTTCTCAGAATTCAAAAATAGAGTTTGAGTCGATTGAAGATGTCCTTGACCCGCCCGTATGTATTCATTTATTAAAATTATATGCCTGCATTTAAATCTTGTTATTATTTTCTTTCAAAATTCTCATATTTTTTATAATTAACTAAATCAATAATATAAAAATCAATTTCTCCAAAGAGTGTTTGGCAAACAAAAATACTTTTTTAACTAAATTTTTAATCTAAAACTTTTTAATTTCTATAACTATCGTATTTAATTTTTTTTTTTTTTTACATCTTCATATACAATTACCTTACTTTTCAATCACTTTTAAACAACCATACATATAACTAATCGAGGGGATGCTTTTATAAAACTCCATTTCTATGTAACTCCTTCCATTTTCAACATGTAGATGGTCGATGAAAAATACACTCCATTTATTATGTTTATCATTACTTATATTATTATGAAAATTTTTTCATTTATTTAATATCATTGTATATAGGCCCCATTTGCAAGAATGTAAAATCAACATAATAAAATGATTTAATGTTAAATATTAATTTTTAAATAGTATTTTTAACATTTAAATTATCGAAAATATCATTACTACATAGATAAATGATTCTATAATGTATTACCAAATTCCAAGATCCGTTCAAATTCTAATATAGATGTGTATGGATCTAAGTATTTTTCTTAATTTACACATAAATATACTTTTTTTTGAGCAACCGTGGCCTGTGCACATATTGAATTTGGTTGAACTTGGTCTCATAACTAAATAATGATATTAAATATAATAAATGGATTAGATTTCCTATCAAGCATCAAAATCTTAAATATTTGAGGGGATTACATAGAATCGAACTCTTATTTATTTTAACTTTATTCTCTTTAATCTTCATCATTACCCATATTATACTACATTATTTTTTACTAATTCAAAAACTTCTACACTAAAAATTTTCATTAAAAGTTTTTCTATTTCTCAAACACACCCCTAGAAAATAATATAAGAATCAATAAGAGAAATTTACACACATATATAATTCTTATGTATAATTGTATATTAACATATTTTAATAAAGTTGCATTACATTTTCTCATGTTTTTTTAATAATGTTGTGTTTTTAATAATTAGTAAAGTATTAAATTATATAACATTTAAATTTAGCATAGAAGTATCTTTATATCCAATATGTATATAAATTCTTAAAATCATTTAATTTGACTTGCATTTTCTACATAATCCAGTGTCTGATAACAGTCCATTATTAACCTAGAACTTGTCTAAGACACTATTAAAAAAAATGAATGTTAAACAGATTTTTTTTTTTAAATTACGATTGGGCAGACCTTAACTTGATACAGCTCATCCTACTTCCCACCCTTATAATAGATGAAGTGAATTTTTCAAACCATAAAAATATTAACAAAGGGGTTTCATAAACGTAGATCCATATTTTAATTATGCTTTATTTATATATTGCTTTTTAAATTTTGTTAAGATTTTATTTATTTTTCTTATGAAGAAAATGTGTGGTTTTTTGGGAAGATTAACATGTTGAATTTTTGAGGGAATAATATGTTAATATATTTTTTGATTGTTGATATGTTAACGTTTAATATCTTATATGTGTACAAGAAATATTAATTTATGTACATATCTGTGGATGAAAAATATAACATGCATATAAGGAATGGATGTTTTGGTGTTGCCTCAATACATAGGTATGATTTAAGTTTTTTTTTTAAAATATTTTTTTGCTTTTCTTTGTACCCCACACGTATTTAGTTTATATATAAAAATTTATTATTTTAATTTTTTATATTTTTTATAATTTCAAAAAATAGTTTTCACCCCATGCATAAATGGAGGTGAAAACTATTGATTTTCGAAATTATAAAAATATGTAAAAATAAAAAAATAAAATTTTGGCATATATAAAGATTACATGTAGTTTAACATAAAAATGAAAAGAAAAATAAATGTAAATAATAATAATAGGTCAAACATGCGTATGTATTGAATTATTACTCGTCGTTAAATAAGGCAAATGAAAATAACAAAAAATATGATTAATGTGATAGTACGTGTTTAGATGTCCGCACATTGGAATTTTTTAAAGACTGCCTGAAAATGTAGAAAATCCCATACGACAAGAAAATTTTACAATCAGCCCAATCAGAAAATTTTACAAACTGATTACTAGCTGATACAATATTGCAAACTTACCCTAGCATACTTTTTTTTTTATGTATTTACTTTAAATTAATCTGATTTTCTCTTAGCTCCTAAGCTTGGTGATTAATATATTTTTTATGTTTGGGATCTTGGGAACGAGAATAAGGAATATTTCATGCAAAAAGTTGACAGTATAAATTACCTAACTATCATATTATTTTAATTATTTTTATATATTTATGTATAACTACTTTGTCTATTTCTACTTTATAATCATTTTAGCTCTATCATATCCGTTAAATTTCATTTCATTCCTACTATTTACATTAGCCTTACTAGTGAGAAGAAGAAACGGAAGAAGTTTCATTTGTTCTTTTTGTGGTTTATTTATTTATTTATTTGCTGAATTATATATTATTAATATTCGTTTGTAACAGTTGCGAGTAATTTTGGATTTATAACCATGTAATAAATTCGAATTTCTTTCTGTTTACTTTCCACGCGAGATTTTCTTGCAGAACGACATTTAGGCCCACTATCAGTGTCATGATGCCGTTTTAGGTATGGTGCGTCGCATGGATGCTGAACACCGGTCACACCAAAAACTTTCGGCCTAACCGGAAAGTTTGACCCGTGTCTTGATTTTTTTTTTTTTTTTTATGGTTTTATTAAATAAACAATAATCATATTGTTCATTTTATATGGTTAACTGTGTCAGTAAAAATGTTGGATTAAGTATTAAATAGGACGCTTTCTCTCATACCCATAATAATTATACATAATTCATCATATACCCACAACATTTTATAAATTTCTTTTATATTTATAACATTTCATTTTAAATTTTTCTTATACTCACGCTATTAAAACTACTATTATTGGTTTTAACGGCGTGGGTATGAGAAGAATTTAGGAAAAAATGTTATGGTTATAAAAAGAATTTATGAAATGTTATGAATATATTAAAAATTATGTGTAATTGTTATAAATATAAGAGGAATTATCCCTATTAAATAAGCCATAGCAATAATAAAACACAACTGGTACAATCCTACGCGGCACACGTGACTATCTGATAAGGTGATTTTTTTTCGTACAGGATCAATCATACAAAAATAATAATGTGAATGACTTTGATTTCATAAAAACATCAACCATGGGGAGAAACTGACCGGAATATTTCCTGTTTCAAAACGATTTATTTAGTTGAAACATAAAAGATAATAGTTTAATTCTATGGAGCCGATTCCTTGAAAATAATCTCACGGAACCACTCAATTTGGACCTCTACTGATGACAAAGTTAAAATAATTATGTACAAAATATCGAAAAAAGCTTAAATATATAGATATATTAAAATGCAAAATGATCATTTTAGACTAGCCCAAAACCATTTTTTTCAAAATTTATTTTTGCAAAATGGTTAATCCAGCTATATTTAATCTATAAACTAGTTTTTACCAATTTTGGAAATGTATATATATAAATATTTTAGATTTTTAAATGTAAGAGTATTTTAGTCATGTTTGAACATGGTGGCACATTCTTTAGCAGATTTTGTATCTTTCTCTTTTTTGGATACACAAGTGTGGTGGGACAACCCGCCTCAAATTATTTTGGAAAAATTATGTACAGACAATTTTTTGGCAATGAATTGCTAAGATCTCCTTATTTCTTTCTCCCCTCATCTGGGGGGAGGGGATAGGGTGTTTCCTTTTCATCAAAAAAAAAAAAAATTTTAAATGATTAAAATACCTTTATATTTAAAAATCTAAAATAAATATATACATATCTCCGAATTTGGTAAAAATTAATTTATAGATTATAATGACTAGAATAACAATTTGGTAAATTTTTTTTGAAAAGATAAGAAAATGTGTTTTAGACCGGTTTTGATTTCAAATGATCAATCCTCTATTGAAATAGGATAAAATTTTAATATACCTACAAGTTTTCGTACTTATTATCAAATATATTTACGAACTTTAATAATTTCTTTTATATCTAAATATTTTGTCCAATATCTTATTTATACCCACATTGTTAAACAAGACAGGTAACTTATATATGAAATAACAAAATTGCCCATTCACTAATTCCAACCATAGTTTGCAATTTATGCTCTAATTTCTATTCGACTTTAATTTTCATTTCAATAGAAAGTAGGACTCACATGGAAATTAGGTCATGAATTATGAAGAGAAGTTATCCTGTTAGCTCAGGCTAAGTAAATGTCTTATTTAGCTCACCTTAAAAAGCCTATTTATAACAACTTTTTTTACTTTTTTTTTCGTGCATTTGTTTATCTAAGTGTATTTAATATATAGACAAAGTTTTACAATTTTTGAATATGTTTATTTATTTATTTGAGATTTTTAAACATCTATGTGTATATATATTTAAAATACTTTGATTTTTAAAAATTTTAAAAATATATACACATATCCAAAAATGGTAAAACTTGATTTGTATATTAAATACATTTAGATAAATTAGAGTATGAAGAAAAAAATAAAAAAATAATTTTAAATAAGATTTTTGAGTTGGGCTAAGTGAGTCATTTACTTAGCCCAGACTAACATGATCA
>JAXCLR010000092.1:26038784-26061721 GCA_035584095.1 Annona squamosa
TTTAGTAATTTTAAATTACTTAAAATGCCATTGATTTTCAAAAATAAAAAATAAATATTTAAAATACTCCAAAAATGATAAAAACTTATACACATGTTAAATACATATAGATTAACACTTTTTAGGAGAAATTTTTTTTTTAAAAAATAAATAATTAGTATAAGCTCCTGGGAGCAGGGAACATTGCCTACTCCTGGGAGCATGCGATAACGTCTAGCATCCTTATATTTATCCTAATATTTGCAACACCACTTATAATGTCCTTACATTTTCATAATTTTCCCTTCTCAAGGACATGTCCCTCTGAAAATTTTTATATAATTGTCACCTCATGTGAATTTCACCCCTCAAATAATATTATACTTCCCTTTATGCCAATTTGCACCCCTTGTGGAAAGTATGGCTCCCACCTCTCTTCTCCTACACTTCTCCAAAAATAATTTAATATTAATTATTAAATATTCTACTTATTCTATTTTTATCTTTATATTTCAATTATTATTTGATATAATTATCCTATTTCTTTTACTTTGCTTCTATCATATCGTGTAATTTTTATATTTTTTAAAAATATTCTATTTTTCATTCTCCCACCCTGCCAACGTTAGCAAATGCATCCTTAAGGTTATAAAATTTTTGTAATAGGATTTTTAATAAAACGGTTTTCTAACTGTCTCTAAAAAAACTGTTATTATATTTAAAAATATGTAAGAGTAGGAGGACAGGGTTCCGGCATTCGCCTTCTTTTGCATGTCACTAATGCTGTGAGTGGGGACATTTTGGGATATTGAACAATGAATCATCAAGGAATACCCACATGCACGTACCTTGTAAGTACGATTTTTAAAATTTTCTGTACTTCTCTAAAAAAAAAAAAGTTCGATAGTTATGGAAAGTAAAAAATTTTAAGTAGACATTTTTTATATATTGCCAAACATATCCAAAAAGTGCACCCTGGTATCAAAATTTATTTCAAAAATCTTTTTGAAATTTTTTTGATAAAATTTTTATTCTAAGTATATTAAACATATGTATTAAAATTTATCATTTTTGGTGATATATATTCTTTGATTTTTAAAAGATAAGAGAGTTTTAGGTACTTTTAAATGACTAAAATATTTCTATTTTTAAAAATAAAAATACGTATATACATCAAAAATGATAAAATTTAGTTTATAGATTAGATATTCCAAATTGACAGTTCTATTAAAAATTTTCAAAGAAAGTTTAAAAAAAGGTTTTCCCCACGGGTGCATGGAATCACTTTACAATTTTGTTCCGCCGGCTCCGCTGCTGCTCTTAAACGCAAATCTCTCCGTTCTACTGAGCTGTACCTCGCTCCTGCTTTCCTACATTTCTTGTGATTTTATTAAACTTTATCTGTCTCTCACGCTTCCAATATAAATATATTCTAGGATTTATTTTTTCAAACGAACACCTAAGTTTTTCCAACCTTTCAAATTATGTCCTAGAAATTTTATCTCGCATACGATCTTTTTTTTCTTCTTCTTCTTTTTGATAACCATACGACCTCCTTTTAAGCAGTTTATTTTCAAAATTACCCCACAAATGATTTATTTCCACTTTATCAATCTTTTCTAGAAACTACCTTTAATTATTTTAAAAATGACAATCGAATACCTAATGCATTCCTCAAAGAAAGCTTATTCAAAATGAACAGTTAGATACTTCAAGTACATGTCTGTACTTCTAGTTTTTAGAACTAACCGAAAGTGGAAAGTTCCCATAAAAGATTGACAAAGCAGCAAAAGTATCATTTATAAGCTTAATTTTAAAATAAACTACTTAATTACATGTGTGGCGATTTGCAAAATATAGCTTATGTGTATAAATAAAAAACTTGGAGACTATTAGTGGTCATTTGGAAAAAGTCTCATATTAATTTCCATTCTAGTAATTCTATTTGGATGCAGAAATATTAAAAGTAGGAATCGCATGCGGTTGCTCGTAAATTGGGTGATTTACAAGTGCAAAAAATATTTATTATTTTTTAATGAACATTTTTCTCATGTGAAATTTGATAATCTTCTTGGCGAATTCATGTAACTCATGCCTTTTCAGTGATTGTCAAAAATAAAAGTACTACATAAATCTTCTAAATTGTCAAATGACAAAAAAAAAAAAAAAAAAAAATTTTGGCAGCTGCAAAATTTAAATTGCCCGATTTATGGGCAGCTTCCCTTTTAATAAAGAGAAGTGATCCTATTAACTCAGGCTAAAAAAATTTCTTACTTAACACACCTTAAAAAACTCATTTGCAAAATTTTAAATTTCAAAAAATATATATACACATCGAAAATAGTAAAACTTAGTTTATTTGTTAAATACACTTAGATAAACAAGTGTATGAAGAAAAAAATAAAAATATATTTTAAATGAATTTTTCAAAGTGGACATTAACAGGATCATTCCTTCTTAATAAATTGCAAGCCAGTTACGGACAAAAATCAATAAATTGCTGGTAAGCGGGGACCACAAATTAACTGACCATATACATACATTGCGAGGTCACATGCATTGCGAGGTCAAAAGTCCGTGAACTTTCATCAATAAATGTAAATCATACATGCGTGAGCAGATAGCTCTACATACAACTACCTGCAAACTTAGTGTTTTCTTTTAAGTGTGTGTTTGAGAAATGATAAAATATTTTAGATAAAACTTTTACCTGTATTTTATTTTACAACTGTTATTTTTACACTTTTTCGTGCCCAATTCATTCATTGTATTTAAAATTACTTATTTAGTGCATGTTTGAATACCATCAAAAGTTTTTTTAAAAAAATTTTCAATCAAAACCTTTTTACTTTATATAACTACTTTATTTAAAATTATTTGTTCATATTTTCTTATGCAATTATTCTATTTTTTATCATTTTCACACAACTCCTACAACAAACATATTTATTTTAATTTTATTTTTTTATTCCTTACCCTGTCATATTGCATTGTTTTCTCTTAATTCAGAAACATTTATACTCAAAACCTTTCATGTAAAAATTTTAGCCTAACACATTTATAATTGTTGGAAAATAGATTTTTCTTTTCCGACCACGCCGCCCTTTGCTCTTGTCCTCGGGTAACATATATTTTTCTTTTACTGCCGCCGCCCCTCTTTGGTGTCGTGCTAAGGTCTGGGTGCCAGCCAAAGTCTGATTTTACCCCTAAAAAAATAAAAATAACATAGATTTTTCATGCCACATCAATATAAAAGGAACAAAATATGAAGGATGAATTGGATTTAAAATAAAACATAAAAATAAAAAGCTAAATATATGCATTTATAACTCATTTGTGATCTTATTATCTGCTTCTATCATGTACCGTACATGACTAAATTCACACAGGTACATTCGACTTATTTTTTATTTTTTGAAAATTTTTTTAACTGTTAATGTAGGTATATTTAACATGTGCATCAATTTTTACCTTTTTGGAGATTTGTAAATATTTTTATTTTTTAAATTAGTAGCATTTTCATAATTTATGAATTACAAAAGTGTCATTGATTTTAAAAAATCAAAAATAGCTAAAAATTTTCAAAATAGTAAAAATTGATATGCATAATTGAATGCATCTACATTAATAGTTGTATAAAATATTTTTAAAATTAAAAAAAAAATTTTGCACTCCGGTGCACCAAAACTAAGTGCACCTAGGTGCACTAGATCCAACCTCATCATGGACATGGATACAGTGCCATTTGATTCTAGCCTACAGTTAAAAAAAGACTAACATTTTTTAACATCCACAAAAAATTACAATAACAAAAAAAGGGGTAATGAGTCTACTTCACACCTAGGCCTTAAACCACATACTGAGATCATTTTCTCTATTTTCTAAAATTTATGAGAACTTAAAATATTCCCATTAATGAAGGACCAAAATTTGATGTCAAAATGTTGTGAAATTTTTGAATTAAAAATCTTTAAAAATAGCATGAAATAAGGTAAACGATTGTCAAAAAAAAGCTATCTTCAATAGTTTTTCATAATTTTTACGAAAGAAATTTGGATCTTAAAATTTTATATATCATAAATTATATCCTAAATATCACTTAGAAAATGTAAAAATAAAATTTTATATAAGATAAATATAGATCAAAAATAACATAATCTAGAACACGACTAAATACACACAATTGTCCAACAAAATTAAAATACAAAAACAAATATAAATAGTAATTATTTTGTGATAAACTTATTTTATTCAGTCAAATAATTTAATCATTGATTTTGTGGTAAAATTTTCATACTTAAATTCCTTGATTTGATTATGAAAAAAATCAAAAGAACTTAGTGTATTTGATTTTAGTAAGTATGGGCAAATTAAGGAATAATTAAAACGAAATACTAAACACAAATGGTAATGACCTAGACTAGCGGCAATTATCACAAAGATTCAGCAAAATCCCCCAAAGATCTATTACAGTTCAAGAGGCAAATGACTATATATATATATATATATAAATCCATCAGTAACAACCCTAGATATCCATAACTAATGCAATAATTAACCTATGATAACAAAAATAGCTTTAACACAGCATTTCCATCATTTACAAATTTATCATAATAAATCCTCAATGACCATTATGAAATAATTCAAAAAAACTTAAAAGTGAGACCAATTTAGGGTAAAATAAGAAAAAATAGATTAAAATGGTTTGGTCATTTTAAAAGGAGGCCTGAAGTAATACCAATTAGGATAACAGAGTCCATTCAAGTAGAAGACGGTAGGAGAATGAAAGGAATACCCAAAAAAAATATGAACGAACGTAATTAAACAAAATTTAAAAATATTACAAATTACAAAAAAGTTAGTCTTAAATCGCCAAGAATTGTGCAACAAAATTTATGCAACCGACCTCACTTGAGTGGAAAATGACTTATGATAATGATGATAATGATAAAGTCCTCAATGACCAATATATACAACTCATAATCTTAATATATAAATATATCTTGTTACTCATCATATAGCAAATACACATCTATACATTATATCTCACGTATGCATTAGTCTCAAGTAACTATAATCTAAAGTTAACATACTTATCTTTGGAACAAGCCACATTAGCCTAAGATCAGACATACCAAGCTACAGCTAGGTGCTTGCCGTATTAGTCCTATTAGTCAAGCAAATTCAATAAGTAGTCATGATTGATGAAAATAATGGCAACTAATATCAAAACCATCATATGTCATGTCATCATATACAATGCAAACACTGGGCTTTTACTAGCCCCACATAATCATGTCATATCATGTCATGCAATAATACACGTTAAATCAGTTGACCTCATGTTCATTAAGGGATATGAATAACTCTGTCCTTATGTCAATAAAGGGTTATGAACAACCTTATTATCATATTCATAAAAAGCCATAAACAATCCTATGCAAACCATGCACATACATCATACGTGCCATATAAATCATACCTGTGCTAAACCATGACTCATGTTTGTTTCATAAACTATCACCATTTGGTTTCACAAAATCATGTTAAAATAAATTACCAAATTTCTACCAAAGGGCCTAGCCCCAAATCAAATTAATGTGTGGCATGTAAAATCCAATATCAAACTATCCAAAAATTTATCTAGACATGTAAACCTAGCAACGGATCACTCATCCATTAGCCTTTCATTCATTCATCTATACCAGGCCTCCATTAATATCTAGACATAAGAATTACATAATTCCAGCATCTATCCAACTATGCACTCAAGTATAAGTTAAAACCTCGTTTCAAATAATGTGTTTGATACACATCAAGTCCATCATAAGTTCCATTCTAAATAATCCATCATCTTATATATCCTTAAGCATTTGCAACACATCATTCACATACAAAGATTTTACACATCCATTTGTAAATCATTTTCTCACCTTTAGCCTCACTTGGGCATTTCATCAAATACGTCAAAGGTATTATATAAAAATTAAGCCTAACTCACTTAAAATCTATGAGATTCCACACAACATTTCATAACATCATACCAAATCACTTCTAAACATTTTAATTTCACCATTTCCATGCATTTCCATCGAAACCTTTGATTTCCAACATTCTTATGTTCTCTAAACAAGCCTTCAATCATGAAAATTCATCTAAATCGTTCAATAAAAGTTGATGCTCATAAAAAAATCAAAACACATACTTACAACTCAAATCCATCATTTATTTCAAACTAAAAAACCTACTTACCTCAAATTCAATTTTCTCAAAAAATCTCCAAGATTTCAAAAGCTTTAGCCTTCTCCTTGATCTAAGAAGTTTCATTAATGCAAAAACGATATGAATCCAAGCAAATTTGGGCAATTTTTTATGATGATAAAGAGCTAAGGTCATGGAGAGAAAGAAATGGCATGTCCTGGGTGGTTTCGGACCCTCCCCTCTTTAAAACATCCATTTAGATAGATGGGGTTGTGTGATTATGGAATTAACACAATTTGACCTATGTGGACCTATAAATGATCCAATTTTAGTTATCATACGCTATTTTGCCCATAATTTTTTTTATACAACTCCGATTGAGATGATTCTTTTTGCATTAAATTCCTAATTTTGGGTATTACTCTTTACAAAATTTTAGCAAAAAATTATGTCACCATAAAATTTGGCATACATTTTATGTGGAACCCCACCTGTTTCAAAACATAGTAAATGTAACTTAGAGCACGGACAGATGAAAGTAGGGCAACTAATTAAGCAAAGTGATTAAGTTAATCACCAATTATTACCATGGTAAATTAAGCACTAAAGGATGAAATAGGGTGTAGAGATAAGATGAGGTGGTGTGCCCATTGATTGCCATTTTCTATTTTATTTTGAGGGATTATTTAAGAAATTGATAACTTATGATATACAAGATGGATTAACATGAAATTTAAAAGGAAAGCCAAAGTTGGCATACCCTACATGTTGAATGATTTAGATCATGAAAGTTATGAATGGAAAGGGGTAAAATGATTAGGGTTACATGATATTTTATAAAATAAGTTCATTTTATTAATATCTTAGCATACATTCATCATTTTGAGATGAAATTTTTTATGAATGGCTAACTTCATGAGCTCTATATTATGAATAGGTTGGATTATGTCAAACCTTGATAGGAAAGCCTAAATGACATGTGTTAAGTTTGATTAAATATTAATGATGAAGATTAAGTGAGGTCATTGGCTTTTGATCATCAAAAGTGGATTTTCCATAAACATAAGAGTGGACTTTTAGTGGGCCACTTTTGAGGTGGCAAAATGAGGGAATTTGGAGCAAAGAAAAAGTCAACCAAATTAATGCTAAAGTTGATATTTGCAATTCCATTGGACATGCGTCAACGTGGGGTGAATTTGGAAGAGATGAGGCAATTAAAGAAAATTTGAGAGTTGACTTGTGCAACAAGCTTGGACATGTGGCATTGTAGGGTGAAAATGGACAAGATTAAAGTCAACTAAATAAATGGGGAGTTGACAATTACACCAAGATAAAGACACATGGCAAGCAAGGGTACAAATGGAAGAGATAAAAAGATAGCCTTATCACATAGGGTTCATTACATAAGAGGTGGCAAGATAAGGTGAGAGGTTGTAAGTGTAATTAATGAAAGGATTGAAAGGTGACAATAGCCATTAAATGCAAGTTGATATTTTGGGAGGTGGCAACAATAGGTGTTGTATGAGTGATGAAAGATGTAGATTTGGACACCATTTAATTGAAATGAAAATTTATTTAAATCATCATAATTAGGTGGCAAGCAAGGTGTCAACAATGTATTAGTTTCAACAACCTATAAATAGAGAAAAGGGCAAAGCAAGGGGCGTCCATAGAAGCAACCTCAAGGAGAGAGAAAAAAAAAGAGAAAGAAAAGATAGGGAGAGAAAGGAAAATTCAACAAGATAGCCTTGAGAAGGCAGCCACTTCCACATCTAAACAAGATGTGAAAATCAAGAGTTTGATATATCAAATGGGACGTCCAAACGAGTTAATATTTGAAGAAAATTTCTGTTTAAATCTACCCTTTATTATTACATAATACATATTTTAGAAAGGATGCAATTAAGGGTTAATGATAGCATATGTAATTGTTGATTGATGATATACATGTATGTTAGGCAAAAGTGCAAAGTATGAGAATGAAACTTAGGGGGTGTTTGGGAATGGATAAAACTTTTGATGAAAAGTTGTAGAGATGAAAAGTTGTCAAATGATGTGATATGATAGAGGTAATGATGGGGAATAAATAGGATAAAATTGAAATAGATAGGTTTGTTGTATTGGTAGTTGTGTAGAAATGATTGAAAAGTAGGGTAATTGTATAGAAAAGTGTAAAGAAATAATTAAAAAATAGAGTAGTTGTGGAAAGTGAAAAGTTTTAGATTGAAAAGTTTTAACTTGACAACTTTTTATTGTTAACAAACACACCCTTAGTAAAAATGAGCTCGAACAGGGCTGTTTTGAATAATGAACATGAATTTCAGAAATTTAATTGAATTTAACATGTTCTAAATTGTACATAAGCCCTGGAAATGATTATAAAAGTTGTTGATTTATAACTTGGCATATGTACATGTTTAAAAGTGTAAATTCTAGGAATGAAATGTGGCAAATATATGCATGTATGGGGCTGTTTTGGAAAAGATAGTTATTAGAGAAATTTCGATGCAAAAACGGTTGCTGTCAACTATGAATAAGTGCCTTGAAAGATCATAACGGTTGTGGAAAAATTGTATTTAATGTATACATCATCAAGACACAATTGTTTGAAGTGGAACTTAGTCACAAATGGGACAAACTACGGCTATTTTGGAATGATGATTTAATACAAAAATTTAAAGTGAATTTATGTTGTTAAAGTGTATGAACAAGCACCTAACAAGACCACAAGAGTAGTTGTTTGTTAAATTTTCATGTGGATATCATTAAGGTGCAAATAAGAAAGCCAAACTTAGTGAAAATATGCATTTACGTTGTTGTTTCTTTAGTGGCTGAAAATTTTAGATATTTGACAAAGAAATGACTTGCTATAAGTCATAGATAATTTTCTTGAATGACTACAAAAGTTAATGTTCAAAGCAATTAATTATTAGGTCACATAGGTGTGTGAAAAAGAGAGTATTAGAAGGGTAAATATGAAGTTGAGAAACCTTACTTGAACTTAGCTTGCTAAAGTTTCAAGTAAGTATATTGCACGATTGAAAAGAGATTAAAATACCCTAGATGAGGGTATTGAGTCAAAGCAATGACTCATAGTTGAAAAATGTGCATATATGTGACAGATGAAACGATAGTGTTCATCTCAAAGGAAGAAATGATTTAAGGCAAACATGCTATGAGTCATATATAGAATGAGACTTTATAACGGTTGGAGATAAATGAGATATGAGCATGAATTAAATAAAAGCCAAAGCATACAAGTATATAAGCATACAAGATGATCATTTTTCACTTGTCTAGGTGAAGGCAAGGAAAAGATCCAAGGGATGAGTGAACTTCCTACAAATAAGCAAGCAAAATTTTGAAAATATGGATTTTATTTCATGTGTTGAAATATTTGAAAGGGCTATTTACTGATGATTCTAAGATTTGCTTGTAAGCAAGCAAACTTTTTAAAATGTTGCTTTCATTTCAAGTGTTGAAATGATATGTGTAGATAAGCCTTTTAAAATCCTACTTCAAAAAAGATTTTTATAATAAGGAAGTTGATTTCCTTTATGAAATGATGTTTGAAAGCAAGCAAAACCTTTTAAAATGTTATCTTTCAAATAGAAAAATATTTTGGAATTGCTTCATGGTAAGTGAGCCTTTTTTAAAGATTGAAGTATTTAGAAATTATTTTCATTTGAATATTTCAAAAGAGTTTGTGAAAAGAAAGTTTGATTCTTTTACGAAAATGGTATTCGCAAGCAAAGCATTTAAAAAAAGATGTTCTTGGAATGTGTGGAGTCTTTTTGAATAGTAAAACAATTTGAAAATATTTTATACTGATGTTTCTAAAAGAGTTTAAGGATGACCAACCCGATAAGTTGATTGTATTAGATGATTTTATTTCTGGTATTCAAAGAATATGCATATTCTTTTTAAATATATAAGAATGACAGGGATGTCGTAAAAATGAAAAATATGATACTAGAGTAGATTAATAGAAAAGATGTGTTGCATATCCTTTGTAAATCCTAAAAATGAGAATAAAAATATTTACAAAAAAAACTTTTGAAAATGTACTGTATTTTCAAATATTGAAAGATTTCAAAATTTGCTTTGTCATATTAGTTTTTAAAATTTATTTACAAGTAAACCAATAGAACTTTTAAAACTATTGATTTTTCTTAAACATTGACATGTTTTGAATTTTCTCGAAATTTGAAGTATTTTAAAAATTATTTTATATTGATGATTTAAAACCATTTAAGGGTGGTCATCCCAAAATTGTGATTTGAATACTGTTTTACAAACTATGTTCAAAATGAATATGCAAGCTCTTCTTTATATGAGAATGACCAATAAGTCATCTGATTGAGGTATATAATGCCGGGGTGGATGAAAGTCATGCACAAAAAGTTAGCAGGGTAACTAGGGTAAGAAAAATCATGTTTTCATGGGTAGTTGTGCCCTTAAAATTTCTAAGTTATTGTGGCTGGCATCTTTTAGTAGAATGGTCATGCTTCCATAGGTAGTTGATCACTTAGTAGGTGTCTTCTATCATATGGCAAGAATTTTACTAGACTAGCGTACCATCACATCAAGAATTATGACATGAATGAAAATAATATTTTTGCATATTCATTGTTTATGAAATGACCTTGGCACAAATTTGCCCAGCCTTTGGTTTTGAAAAAGGGCACAAAGTTACTCAACTTTCAGTTTTGAAAAAGGCACAGAGTTGCTAAGCTTTCAGTTTTGAAAAAAAAAGACAGATAAATGTCTTTGAGTTTTCAAGGACACAGACTGAGTCTGTGAGTTTTTATGAAATTATGCTAGCATGTGATCATGAATGATGAATGTGCATAAAGATCAAGTACTAAGACCATAGTAGAGGCGATTGCAAACTGAGACGGTTACGGACTAGGGCCCCCTCTACATGTGGCCAAGTAGCTAAGGGAAGGTGAGAGGCCGGTGGTGTCCTCCCTAAGATAGGAGAAGGTTCAAGGATAGACACCTAGCTAGCGTGCTATCAGATAAAAGGTTTCTTTCCTATGGAATGATGATTACTTGGTATGTGTTGCTGACCAGATGAATACATATGCTTCTAAAAGCCCTAAGATGAGGATACGAAAATGTTTTAGGACATGAAAGTGTCCACATGGAAAAAAGGTTTTCATGAAAAATATTTTTAGACATAAGAATGTCTACATGAGAAAAAAAGGGTTTACATGAAAATATTTTAGGGCATGAGAATGTCCGCATGAGAAAACGTTTCCATGAAAATATTTTAGGACGTAAGGATATCGACATGAAAAAAAAAATTTATAAAAAGGTTTACATGCATATGTTTCACCTATGAAAAGCCCAGAAATTGGGTCATGAAATATTTATAGAAAAAAGGTTTTGAAAAAGGTTTAAAATAAAAATTCTTGTTTAGTGAGTTTATCATTCACATTTTGTTTTTTCCCAACCTTAGGCAGGTACAAGGCACAAGCGGAGGAGCAAAGCTAAATATTATTTACCTGCATGTTGCGGATGAATAAATGTGTTGATAATGAAGTCTCAGGTTATGAATTACCTCTAATATGGTATGAACAGATAAGTATTTATGTTGAGATACAATTTGAATTCAGCTCATGAATATATTATTATTTGTAAGATGAAAGCAAGATTGTTTGTGTATCAATTATATGATATACATATGTTAAGGTTAGACTATGAAAGTTTATGATATAAGTGATCAAGTTATTTGAGCTATTAATATTCATGAATGACTTGTATTGATATGATACAATTAAAAACAGATGAAGACTTTACATTGATATAGAGTTTTCAGGTTATAAATGAATTATTGATTTGAGAATGATTTGTAGAGTTAACTTCAAGTATATGTTAAAAATGATGAAGAAAATGGAATGAAAAAAAAATTCCGCTAAACAAAATATATTCAAAAATCCCGTCGCATGATTAGGGCAACAATCCTGTTTCACATTTACCATTAAAAACAATCATGGAGTAAGGTTTTGGTGACGCCTCGGGTTAGGGGCACCACATTTTATTACACATCTTTACCAAAATTTTCACTTATTTACAACACATGTAGTTATGTCATAACAAAATGAGTTTAAACATCAAATAAATCACTCACAGATACCTTTTATCATCATAATATTATATTTATGTTATTCATTTGATTAAAATATATTTTACACAAAATTTGACCCGTTAACTAAACTCTTTCATCATTTAACCTATACAACAAGTATCAAACTCTTTGATCATTTAACCTATACAACAAGTATCATTGGCCTCTATAATGTATATCACTTCTAATTATGTCAAATTTACTTCTCCTACATTACATATAAAATAATTGTAGTATAAAATACTTATCATTTATTCTGGACAAGGTATGTAATTAAGAGTTTTCTAAATGATGTAAAATTTTAACCATATTTATTTTATTGAAAATTTTATTTTTATATTTTTAACTGATATTCATGATGTTATTTATATAATATAAAATTTTTAGCCTCAAATTCCTTAAATAAAGATTATGAAAATTTATTTAAAATAGTTAATTTAGCAGTTGTGTACACTATTTGAGCTGATTTTCTAGAAATTAATTAAAATTACACAAAATTTTATTTCTAAATTATGGTTATTGATTAATGGATATATAATGAGTTTTTAGAAAAATTTTCATGCTAAAATTTTTCATTTACTATTTATAATATGTTTTTCTTTTTAGTTCTAGATTTACCACATGATTTAGATAATTTAACTCATTTTAATTAAGGTTCTAATCATAGATACAATACATAGATCATAACATATGACTTATAGATATAGATCTTAACATATGACTTATTCAACTCAGTCTAATGTTTGGATCATCAAAATCTTTTTTTATTAAATTTTTAATAGTCCAAATCAATTGATCATAATTTCTAATAATATATCGATTAAAGTTATAGAATTAAAAATTCTCAAGCCTAACCATCCATAAGAGTGTTCACACATAATCTAACATCATATTTTTATTAAAAATTAAATTTTACACACAACAAACGATTTAGATCATCTAGATTAGGCACGAAATTCTATATCCAATTATTGAGGTCATCATCATTTTTGTGCTATTTAATCAAATTTTTTGTAAAATTTATCTTGAAAAAAATAAATATTAAATACTAATCTAGCTGATGAAAGTACTCAACGATATGGATGGGCCACTAACATTTCCTCTCATGGGTTTTACTTCCTTCTTCACACCATTTGTTACTGTCATCTTTGCTTGGATTTTTCTATCCATGAGACCCATTTAAATGGACGATGGGGAAGTCAGATTCATGTACGAGGTGTCTTAGCAATGATTTCTCTTATATATGCTAGCAATGATTTTTTGTCATGGAAGGAAAATTGGTTCGGCCAAAATCAGGCCACATGTAATTTTCCGAAAGCTAATCTGTCTTTTGCTTATATTACTTGCTACCTTGCCCTCTAATTAATGTTCATGCAACGTAGTTTATATTATATATCTGCGTATGTACTTAAGAATCGAAAATAAATAATCTTCCATGAATTTGAATGAAAATAAAATAAATACAAATTCTTGGAGCTGTGGTTATTTAAACTTGGAAACTTAATTTTTGAGCCAGTTGTCGCTACCATCATATTACAGTTCACTATATGAAAAACATTGGTGTAAATATTATATATTTTGAAATTTTTATTAGTAAAGATTTTAAATAAAAAAAATATATAATTATTATTATATTTATTTTTGTAGCATAATTGTATTATATGTGTTTCATAATTACATATTTACAAGTGTAATATTCACATCAAAATTAAAATACAAAGGTTTTACATAGACTAAGTCAACCACGTCATTAAAACAGGATATAATTATAATCGCTTAAGAGCACATGAAATCTATCAATTTTTTTTTATATCAAATGCATATATAAATATATTTTTTTATAACTAAATTTGATTTTCGATGCATAAAACAGCTGTTTGAAACAAAATGGATAGTTAAAACACAATCACCTGAGTAGGGCCTAAAACAACCATTTCCACCTGAGGATAAACATGGAAGCGTTTCCAACATATCAATACCAATGTGTATTTATGATAGTACTTAGTTTGTGCTTCTATGCAATTGGTTACTTCTATGCACATGGAAGTAGACTTATATAATGAAAGTAACAATTATTTTTTACTCTATGCTTTCGGGTTATTGTTTATACCGCTCTTTTAAGAACCGGATTGAACTAGGTGACTGAATGGGTCGTACCGTGAACCAATCATGTCACAATTTACTAATTTTTTTCAATTCAACCGCAGTTTGATCATCGATTTGCACCAATTAAATTGGAAAAACCATGAACAAATCATAAAACTAGTTCATAGCCCGGTTCGGTTTTCAAAACATTGGTTTATACCCCTTTCGTTGATAATGAGCTTAAGCACCAACCATCATTAACAAATGAGCCACTAAATTTCCATTAAAAAAGAAGATACTAAATTTTGTTACTATCAAGCTGTTTTGTTGCAGCGCCTGAGTGGATCCTACATGTTTAAAAACTATATATTCGAGTGAAAAATTCTACAAAAATGGTAGAAAGCAAACTTACGCGGTTTGGATGTTGCTTAACATATTTGAAATTGTTATATAAATCAAATCGTGTTGTTAAGTTACTTTTACAATTTTTTTTTTATGAGTATTCAGACAATACAATCTCAATTGGTATTCCAATTAAATTTTGAGACATTCTTACAATTTGCTAACAATTATCTACTATTTCTAAACTTTCCCACCGGTGGACGGCTCCCACAAACTTGAGAAGACTTGCAACGCCACCACTTCAGAAATGCTGCGGGAGAGATTTGAACCCAGGACCACCTACTTGTGAGGTCATGTCCTGCACAACCTCAGTGGCGTTAATTTTACCATTTAAACATATGAAAACAAGCTCAATTGATAGCCTGGTTAAACAAATAATTTCCAATACAATGGGCGGAGCAAATTTCACACAATATTAAGGTGGGCCACAAATGGAGATATCCTACGCATCTGAATTCTTTTTCTAGTTTGTTATCATTTTTATGATATCAAAACTCTGCTGCAGTGATATCACGGTTCAAATATCTTTTTTGACCGTGGAAAGAACCGTTGTATGGATTTCAATTCAGATAGTGGGGCCCTCGTTAGGCCTTTCTCTAATATCAATACACACGTAAGTGTTGATATATATGCATTTGAAGTTGAAATTCTCAACGAGAAAATTAGGCATCACCCCAGCTACCCCCTTTTTTGGATTGCTTTTGCTTTTCGCATCGACCTGTGCTTTGGGATGGAGAAAGAAAGAAACGCAAAAAGAAAAAGACAGACGGCAAAAAGGAGAGAGAGAGAGAGAGTCCGTTTCAAGCAATCCTATTCTATTCCTTCCCAAAAAGCAAAGGGCCATTATCGGCGCTGCAAACATAGAAATCCTACCAAATAAAGTTAAAAAGGATCACTTCTGTTCTTCTACTACTCTCGCTCTGCTACGCTGTTCCACTGCTACTGCTCTGCGATGCCGCTGCTGTTGCTGTGCAGCAGTGCAGGTGGGCCATAATCATCAACGACAGTGCGATCACCTATTTTAACTGCTTGTATTTGTCTCGGCTTCCACGGCTACACTTTTTTAGCGCGTTTCCCGAGGCATGCACCCCACACACTCTCTCTTTACCTCGTTATCGCACTCAAGTGCCAGGCATTCGCCTTTTATGGCGATCGGCCTCCACACCACACGTGCACCCCATGCGTGCAAACAATCACCGCACCATCCATTGTCTGGCCCGCCAGACCAGCCTTTTTATCTTTGGCGATTGCAATTGCATGCCCTTCCAACTGTCACGGTCATCCTAGCCGCCCGGAAAATTTTAACCCTCGAACCAGAAGAGTCAAGACGGCTCCAAGGCGAATATTCTATTCCATTTTTATTCACGACGGGGTCCGTTTGGCCGTAAAAGTTGGAAAAAAGAAAAAGTCACTCTTCCCCTACTCTTTTTTTAAGAGTATTTAACATCTTAACTAACTACGTACCTGTTCCAATCTTTTGATGTCATATTTATTTTCCAATCATTTTTTAAATCTCCGAATGTAATTATATTCTTTTTCATCTTAATTATTATCCCTATCCTGTAACATTACTTTCTCATTTTTCTAACAGTTTACGTTTTAACTTTTCTATTTTTATTTTTACATCTCGACTAACCATTTTGTTCATTTTCCCAATAAATTTTAATTTATTGATCCTTAATAAAAATAGAATCATATTTGTAGGAGATATTATGAAAGTTTGTCAATGGGTTGGTCTACCCTTTTTGAAAGGATAGAAGAGTAGGATATAAGATAAAATTATATATATATATATATTATATGTTAAGAATGGGAAAAGTTATATAATAATTGAAAAAATATATGAAAATGCACTTTTGTGAGTTTTAAAAAATCACAATCTATTTTTCATTTGTTATACAACTTTTTTTTAATTTTTTATAATTTTTCACTTCCAATAAACGACAATATTTTTCATCTTACATCCTCGTCTAAGTCCAAGTGGTGAACATGGATACCAGGAATCCTGTCATTATCTGCTTTAGCCTTGATTCACAGAAGCAAGATTTAAATTTTCGAGCCCGAAGAAAGCCAAACATAACTATGACATTCCCCGTAGAGTAGCACACTCTTTTGGGCCACTTGTCGTTTAAACCGGAGATTTCAAATGCCAAATGTTTTCCACGAACTCATGGTAACGAAAGCAACGGTCAAAGATCGACTGCCGGCATCAATGCACTGGTTTGGAAGCCAAGTAACTGAGGATGATTGGTATATGTTCACATACCTATCACCATTCATTTCGCTATCACTAATACCATCATTAGATTCGTTATGGAAAATAAGAAAAGCTAAGGAATTTGAAATGTTAGATAATCAGCATTCCCCCCTAATGGCCAGCACAAATCAAAGAAACAGCCAAGGATTGGGCCCCCTCCAAAAGCAGCAGAACAGAACACGATTCCCATTCCAACTAATCCCATGAACCTCATTATCGCCTTTCGGCACTAGTTCCCATGCAAATCCCCAACCATTATCACAATCCTCGTTCATCTTTTGATGGGCATTCTCTTCGGATAATCATCTGAAAAATGGGGTCTTATTTCTGATCATTTCTTCGTTTCTTCCCCACCCCCAATCTTCCACACATTTCTTCCTTCCGTGATTGCTAGATATGAAAGTACGAATGGGAAAGTCTTGGAGCTTTTCTTCCACCATCGTGCTTCTCATATTCCTCGTCCCAACTCAAGTTGTCTGTTTGGATCCTTTCTCGGCGGCTCTCCTCGGCCTAAAATCCCACCTCTTCGATGTCTCTAACAGCTTGTATGATTGGTCCTCTGCTCCTTCCATTCGGAAGAATCATTCCAAAAATTCCTCAATTGCAGCCTGTTCTTGGTCAGGTGTTACATGCAACAGCAATTCAACATCTCTCATTGGTTTAGACCTCTCTCAAAGAAATCTATCTGGGTCTATATCTGGGAGCCACCTCAAGTCCTTGATTGATCTCGTAGACCTTAATCTCAGCTTCAATTCCTTCTCCGGGCAGCTCCCCAAGGAGGTATTCGGCCTTGCCAATCTAAGAAGCTTGGACATCAGCAGGAACAGCTTCGACGGCCGCTTCCCAGATGGAATCTCTTCCATCCCATATTTGGAGGTGTTTGATGCCTTTAGCAACAGCTTCTCTGGTCCGCTGCCGGTGGAGATTGCCAGCTTGAGCTTTCTGAGGGTTCTGAACTTGGCTGGAAGCTACTTCGAAGGCCCCATCCCCCCAAAATATGGATCTTTCAAGAGCCTCGAATTCCTTCACCTGGCTGGAAATTCTCTAACCGGCCAAGTTCCCCCTCATTTGGGGAACCTCAGTTCGGTGACCCACATGGAGATTGGTTACAATTCCTACCGTGGAAGTATTCCATGGCAGTTGGGGGGCATGAGCAAGCTCCAGTATTTGGACATGGCCCACGCCAATCTCTCCGGTCCAATCCCTCAACAGCTTGGCAGCCTCTCCAATCTTCAATCCATCTTCCTCTTCAGGAATCAGCTCTCTGGGCCAATCCCATCAAGTTTCGGCAATATAACCTCTCTTGTGAACATAGACCTCTCGGAAAACCAAATCACTGGATCCATCCCAAAGAGCTTTGCAGCCCTCCGGAACCTCCGCCTCCTCAGCCTCATGTACAACGAGCTGAGTGGCTCAGTTCCTGAGGAGGTTTCAGATCTTCTGCTCCTAGATACACTCCTGATATGGAACAATGGCTTCTCAGGGCAGCTGCCACAGGGGCTGGGCAGGAATTCCCAGCTGAAATGGCTGGATGTTTCCACAAACAGTTTCAATGGTAGCGTGCCACCAGGTGTTTGTTCCGGAGGAAAGCTGCTCAAGTTGATACTCTTCTCTAACGATTTTACCCACGGGCTTTCTCAGGCAATCTCGAATTGCTCGTCTCTAGTCCGTCTGCGGGTGGAGGACAATTCCTTCTCTGGTGCCATCCCATTGAAGTTCGGTTTTCATTCAAATCTAACTTATGTGGATCTATCCAGAAACAGATTTACTGGAGGAATACCAGGAGACATTGGCGAAGCTGTCAATCTTCAGTATCTGAACATCTCGAAGAATTTGAATCTTGGAGGGATTATACCAGATGAAACATGGTCTCTGCCGCTTTTGCAGAATTTCTCTGCGTCTTTCTGTGATCTCTCTGGGACGCTCCCTCCGTTCCAGTCCTGTGGCTCCATTTCTAGTATAGAACTTCATGGGAACGATTTATCAGGCATGATACCAGAAGGAACCAGCAAATGCCTGGCTCTTGAGAGAATGGATTTGGCAAAAAATCAGTTAATAGGCCATATACCAGCTGAGCTTGCAAGTCTCCCTAGATTGACTTCCATAGATTTGTCACACAACAAACTCACAGGTTCTATACCTGTAGACTTTGGAAATTCTTCAAGATTGGTTCTTTTGAATGTGTCCTTCAATAACATTTCTGGGTCTATACCCCCAGCAGATGTATTCAGACTCATGGGCTCAAATGCTTTCGCTGGAAATCCTGATCTCTGTGGACCACCTCTGCAACCGTGCCCGGATTCAAAAGGGACTCCTTCCCATGTAGCTGGCTTTGGATTGGGGAGCAAGCGCTCGGTGAAACTCACGCTGGTTTTGTTGCTATGCTCAGGTGCAGTTTTGCTTATAATCATATCTGCCTTTGGCATCATGTATCTCCATAAAAGAAAGAGGTGCCAATGGAAGATGGTCTCCTTCCCTGGCCTTCCTCGGTTCACAGCAAATGATGTTTTGAAGAGTTTGAATTGCAGGACCTCGATGGAGACCTGTCCAACATTATCAGCAGCTTCCTACTGCAAAGCAGTTCTACCTACAGGAATAACAGTAGCGGTGAAGAAGATAGAATTGGAGACCAAGGGAAGGGATTTGATGTGGGAATTGATAAACCAGATTGGTAATGTTAGGCACAGGAACCTGGTCAGATTGCTGGGGTATTGTAGCAATGAGATGGTTGTCTGTCTCCTGTATGATTACTTGCCAAATGGGAACCTGGAAGAGAAGATAAGGATGAAGCGGGACTCTCCAATCAGCGGTTGGGCAGCCAAGTACAAAGTTGTGATTGGGATAGCAAGGGGACTGTGCTACCTTCACCATCACTGCTTTCCAGCCATCCCACATGGCGACCTGAAGCCAATAAACATAGTGTTTGATGAAAATATGGAGCCCATGCTTGCTGAATTTGGATTGATACAACTGATGCGAATGAATGGGAGTTCACATCTTAGGATATCTGGATTGGGTGCAGGTATGTTCGTTCTAGTTCTCAGCGAAATATCACCATCAAGAACCACCGTGGTTCCAGTTAGACAGATCAGGCTATTGCTTGCAAAATAACATCCCTTTCTTCACAACTTGGGAAGTTGCAGGACAACCAAGCATTAGTTGTTTTCCTTTCAGTCATATCGCTATCAACTTTTAATCAGGGCCAGGCTCATAGAAATTCGCTGTCAAATTATTGAAATTTGAACAGGTTTCATCAGAAAAATTTAGTAGTGTTAGATATGGATGGTATTAATTCTTTTGCTTGTTCTCTTCTGACTTAGGGTCCTTCACTAATATAATCCTTGTTCCATCATGGCAGACGAATCAGATGCTGAATTGAAAGAGGACATTTACCAAGACATCTGGTGCTTTGGGGAGATCCTCCTGGAGATTTTAACTAATGGTAGGATGAAGAATGGAGGGAGAAGCATACATGGTAGACCAAAAGACAAAGTTTTACAGGAGATATGCAGTGAAAATATTGTAGCAGATTCCAGAGGCACGTCAAGGGAGGAGATAGAAGTAGTTCTTGAAGTGGCTCTGCTATGCACTAGAAGCACTGCATCCGACAGGCCATCCATGGAAGATGCTGTTGGACTTCTGTGTGGAGTGAAGCCTAATAGAAGTAACTAATATACCTTTTTGCAATAAAAATATAATAGGATTTTGCAGGTGGTAGTGTGAATTGATGAGATAAACAATTTGTGTTTGCATTGATTGATAGCTTTTGTATAATTAATTTATTAATTGTGTTTCTATTCTGTAACATAATGCCTTGGCTTCCAGTTTGTTATGCTGAACCATGCATCAGTAAGTCTAAGATTTTCTTGTTCTTTTAAGTTTATTGTGTAGGGGCAAGAGCTAGTTTTACCAAACGATGTATTAGCCACCTTTTATGTATATTTTTTTATTAAGCTTTCACGTATTTTTTTGAAATTGCTGCGATAGTAACAACTGCCTTGTTTCTTAGTGTTCTTTACGTTTTGAATCATTTCTCCTATTTTTCATTTTTTAAAATAGTGTAATCCTCTTGGATGACCAGTCAATTGGCGGAAGACAACTCCAAACGAAGGGTAAACCAGGCAAATATCTTTTCCTAAATTCGAACCATAGACTTCCTATTCTACACACGCTTACACACGTTCACGTCAACACGTTCACGTCAACCACTTGGTCATCCAAGAGATACTCCTATCTTTCATTTAAAAGTCCTATTTTATTAAAGAGGGTGTTGCTGCTATACAACTAGGTAACATAGAAGTGATTTCACATAGTCTCCTCCATTTTCTAGATTTTGAATATTTGATGCAAAATCCAATTCATTCATTATGTTTAACATTATTTGTTTAGCTAAAAAACTGAATGTCATCCTAATCTAAAATGTGCATAACCTACATTTACTTAAAAATAGGTACATTTATATGTAAATTAAGAAAAATGCTTAGATCTATTCTTATATGTATTAAAATTTGATTATACTTGATAAGATTATTTATCCACTTATGATATTTTAGATAATTTAGATGTTAAAAATATTACTTAAAAATTGATATTTGATATTAAATTATTTTATTACGTTGATTTTATGCATTTATAGATATAGTCCATGTACAGCAATAGAAAACAAATAAAAGGGTTTTCATAATAAAAGAAATGATATTAACTATAATACATGGAATGAATCTTTTAGCAATTATAGAAATTAAAAATAGAAGAGATTGCATAGAAGGGATGTTTCATAGAAGTGTCTCTATTTATTAATGGTGTTTGAAATTTGTAAAACTTTTAAAATTTTTAATTAAAAGGGTATTTGTTACACTAAAAATTTTTCAATCTAAAACTTTTCACTCTCTACAATTACTTTATTTTTAAAATTATTTTTCATTTTTTATACAATTATTCTTTTTTTCAGTTATTCTACACAATTACACATACATCTAATATATTTCTTTTAACTTAATTTTTTTACTCATTATCATTATTTCTCTTATATCACATTTTCTTTAATTTAAAAAATTTTTACTCCAAAAATTTTTCGTTAAATATTTTATCACTTCTCAAATATACCCGGGTAGTTTTAGTGTAAAACTTTTTAAAAGATGAGAAGTGGTATGATATGATAGGGTAATGATTAAGAACGAAAAGAATAAAATTAAAATATATGAGCTCATTCTATAAGTAGTTACAAAAAAATTATCAAAAAATAAGATATTGTATATGAAGATATAAAACATAAATATTTGTGTAAGAAGATGTGAAAAAATAATTAAAAATATGATAATTATAGAAAGTAAAAAGTTTTGCTTTAAAATATTCATAAGAATGCAAAACGTACCCTCATAAAATTGAAATGTAGCATGCAGAATAGTTCAATTGTTGTCAAAGTTATATATACTGAGTTCCGCTTCTATGTTACTGGTTATATAAAAATGGAGTCATGTCATTCTTTTAATTTTTAAGATTTTAATCATTGTTAGAAAATACAATTCATTTATTATATTTAATATTATTTGTTTATCTTAATTTTTAAGATTTTAATCATTTTTAGAAAATCCAATTCATTAATTATATTTAATATTATTTGTTTATCTTGGTAACCAAGTTTCATTCCGGTCAAAAATATTTATGAGCTATATTTGTGAAAAATATATATATATTCAGGCGTAGATTATGAAAAATATCTAAACATGTATTAGAATATAATAATATTTTGTAAAAATATTTATCTATATAGAAAATGATATTTTAGACGATTTAGATGTTGAAAGTATAATTTTAAAATTGATATTTAGCTTTAAATCATTTAATTATATTGATTTTTAGACAAATAAATGTGTT
>JAXCLR010000092.1:26062747-26097859 GCA_035584095.1 Annona squamosa
CCCCTGAAGTTGGTAATGATTATCGCTGGTGTACCTTGCTTTCGTTTGGCCCCGCGTTACACAATATGCAAGCACTTCTCACTTTGAAAACCACAAGTCCTGTTTACCCGAATGCTAATGTAGGATGTTTGTTAGGGAGTGTTTGTAAGTACAAATTTTCACATAAAATTTTTTGATTTGAAACTTTTTCACTCTTTACAATTTTCTTATTTTTAATTATTTATTCACATATTCATATACAAACTACTTTATTTTTTAATCATTTCTACATAATTACCTTTACAACTAATCCATCTATTTTAACATTATTATCTTTACTTATTATTATTATTACCTCTATCATATCATATTATTTTCTATTAATTTAATTCCGCATTAAAAAAATTTTATTCAAAAATTTTATCACTTCTCAAACACACCCCTAAAACTTCTTAATCTAAAAATGTATACATAATAATATTATTATTTTTAAACATTATTTACATTACAATTGTTGTAAAAACCATCGCAAATAATAAATATATTGTAAAGTTAAAATTACCCATAAATAAATATTTTAATAATAATAATAACAATGACATTAATAATCAATATACTATTAACAGCGGCATTTTTGTTATTTCATAAAAAAAATTTAACTATGATCAATCATGACAAAATTAATATCTTCGTAATTTCATGTAAAATTTGTAAAATGTTTAATGATGTTGTGAAGTTAAAGGTTATGCCTACAGCCTCACCCCAACTAGGTACGAACACAAAGACCCTTAACACATCAAACTATAAAACAAAAATTAAAAAATTAATTAAATATTCTTTTCTTTTGCTTGTCCTTCTTTCAAGTGGGTTGGGTAAATAGCACACCCATTTTACCTAACGCATTTTAAAACAAGCTGTATTGGGTTGGGTTGGGTTGAAAAATGTGGGTTGGTTCAACCCAACTTTCAAATTGGGTTGAACCCACACTATTCACAAACACAGATTGGTGGCTGCTTGGGCTGAACCCAACTCAAATGGTGGCAGCCCACGGTCAACGTGACATGATGTTAAAGATTTCCGTTGAATGCCTAAGTTATAATGATTTCCGCTGGAAATGCCTTGAAGTTATACTGGCAACAAAAATTTGGTTGCAAATTATTAAAACTTATGACCGTTGCTTTTGCAAATATCAAACGCTGAACATTTATAATTCTATGATGTTTATGCAAAATTTACCTATATAATTTGTTTTAAATCTATATTATTTTAATACTTTGTCATCCACATAATTTTAGTTTTATTTTTGTTAATATTATTTAAGTTCCTAGATTTTAGATTTCAGTACAGTGTGGAAATATGATAGAACCGAATATGATGTATAAGATATTTTAATGAAAAAAATTTACAGTTTCAGATTATGAATAGACTAATCTCATTTCTTTTATTTAATAAAAATTAAAATGATAACTATTCATAAAATGTTAATTTTAGTAGGTCAAAAATGAATCAAGTTATGGGTGGATCATGGATCTAGCAGAGAGCAAGTCACAAGTTAACCAGTCCATAAAATAATGATGTGCAATTAATCAATTTATGCGCACATACTAATTATAGAAAATAAATAAATAAATTTATTTTATTTTTTGATGAGTATTTACAATCATCTCAACTAATATTACAATTAGGCTTTGAGATATTCTTACAAATTTCATATAATATTCTGATAAATATCTAATAATATTACTAGATTCTTTATATGGTGGACACTCACAATAATAAAGAGATTGCTGCCACCACCGTCACAATGCTGTTGCTAACGGAGTTCTTCCATTTTGATTAAAGGAGGAAATGCCTAAGACTACAATCGAACTCAAATTGCTGAGTTTCCGCCGAAGGAAGTATCACTTAAGTATTGAGAATAAGTTAGACAAAACATATATAATAAAGGATTTATAAATTTCTAAATTATTAAATATTTGCAACAATTATGGTTACCGAAAACTAAAATTTCATTGGCAAATGAACAGTGGTGCTGTTTGTAGTCGTCGTGTGGCATATGATGGGTGTATATTTTCAAATATTATCTAGCCTGTCTCTTGTGGTGTTGCTTCAGCTTGAAGTTAGGTTTAAGTTCAAGTAATTGAACCAGTAAAAAAATTCGCGTGATTCCAATCGGTATGAAGGGGTGATTTCAGCATGACATATGACATATTTATGATGTCATAAATGTATAATTATTCTTAATTAGTTATATATTGAAAAATTATATATTCATAACTCCCGAATCTACATATTAGATTTTAATCATCACAATAAAACATGTAAAAAAATTAATAGAAAATTTTGAAAAATTCATTAACTAAGCATAGATATAACATATGAAGTTAAAAAAATCAACTAAATTAACTAACCTGAAATGTCTAATAAACTATGGATCTTGATTGAGTAAGAAAATAATAATAATAATTTTTTTACTTCAAATTATAATGGATTTAGGACGCGATTTTTGGAATGCACGAAATGCGAATTACCACCAAAAATAATAAATAAATATATCTGGCTCTGCTCATCTGCTGACTTGTCTATCTACCCCCTTTCAAGCCGCCAAATGCGCCTCTGTACAAGGGTTTCTGTCAAAACTCGTCCTACAAATTCAACCATTGCCTCCATTTCCAACTTCTCATTTTTGAATTAAGGAAATATACAAGTACTGGGCATGAAGAAATTACGTTTAGCTGGCACTGCACTGGCAATGGTTATACGGCATATATAACTTAATCCGTAACATCCTCTCCACTCTCTCCCCATCTAAACCCAACGAAATTGAAGATGAAGACGACAGCCAAACAAATCATTATATCTGTTATTATGTATTATTTTATCGGCAGTAAGAAATAGACAATTGGCACCAAACGCAAAATAATCCGTCCCAATGCTCACCCATAAAAACAGAGATTCCTCACCTACTTTCTGTAACATTCCCATGATCTCTATTAAATTGATTTATTACTGATCTGTAAACATTATGTACAACCCATACCCTACCTGAACAAGCCCTAACACATGTTTCACTTATGACTGGAGTATTGTAGACTAGAAAGGAAGAAGAAATTTGTAAAAAAAGAATCGAGAGAAATGGAAGGGAGAAGTGGTAAGACGACCTGCAAATGACAAGCTTCGATCATCTTCTACTTAATTTGGGCGTTTACCTTTGCGGGGAAACGAAAAGATGTGGGAAGGGAAATCACAATTCCGCGGGCAGCAGATAGATTTTGGGTTTTATTTAACACTGTGGTCTGCATCGAACCAGTTGAACACAATCCAACCGTCGGTGCCGATTCAACCGTGGATCGGAAGGTTCGTCCAGTCCAAAAGGATTGAATCAAACCTGTTATAAATGAACCAGATCTGCAACCGTTTCCGGTTGAACCGGTCCAGTCCCGACAACACTAGTGGAGATTGAAGAAATTGGGTTGGCTCCAAAACCCACCCATTTGCACCTCTATATAAAACGCATACACAATTTTCATTCGCCAAAATAAAATCATAAGAATATATTAATGATTTCCTTAGACCCACCATCATGGGCCGATCTAATTGGGTTCAGGTTATTCGGGCGGCCAAGCTCCTCATTTGTAGAACAGGTCTGAAATAACTGCAATTCAAGAGAAAATCCTCATTCGTTTTGAGTACCTCTGTCGTTTACAATTGCCATTCACAATCCCCAATCCCCACTCTGATTGAGTTAACCCTCCGAGCTTTTTTTTCAATGCTTAAGAGAGAAGAAAAATTAGGAAGTGAACATGTGAAGGACGAGCTAAAAATGGTGAGATAATAAGAGGATTGTATGGAGTGTTCCCAACCCTTTAATAAAAACCAAAATTTCTTCATTTCTCCAATCCATTTTCGAGCTGAGTTTCTAGGGTTTGGATGGGTTGAACCAACCGAAAATGCACCCTAATTTCATGATTATTAGCCATTGGAATTCTGCTTCCAAGCCTTGACTGACAGAAAATAGCAAGTAGGGAAACTTGCTCTCCAGTCGATGTCTCACACACTGGCATTTGCATTCTTCCAGGTTTCTGCAGCTCCATCCCTCTCTAGTCCAAGCCAAAACTTGAATAAAACGTTGATAGCATAAGAAATGAATGAGAAAATAATTGAAAAGAATAGATTATGAATGTTATAATAATAGAGAAATTTGTTAATTCAAGGTCGATTGAAATGAGCCAAATTCATCAAACAAATGATGACCACAAACAAGAGCAATCACAAGAATGCATAACCACCAATTAAAATCCTAAGGTATGTTTGGTTGGAGGAACAAATTTTGATGAAAATTTTTTAAAGTAGAAGTTGTCAAATTGATAGAAAATGATGTGATATAATATAAGTAATAATGAGGAGTAAAGAGAATAAAGTTAAAATAGATAGGTTAGTTGTATGGATAGTTGTGTAGAAATGATTGAAAAGTAAAGTAATTTGTATATAAATATGTGAAAACATAATTAAAAAATAGACTAATTATGGAGAATGAAAAGTTTTGAATTGAAAAGTTTTTGTTGATATTTTTTTTGCCCCAAACAAACACACCATTAGTCAAAAACTACTTTGAAGCATAATGAAGAGAGGTTTTTCCCAACAGACAGCACCATGCTATCCTTTCTTTCTGTGACAAACAAATAAAAAAATCAAAACTAACTTAGGTTGCTAATAACCCTTCATAAAATACTTTAGCTAAAAGCTTTTATGTAGCTTGCAAGAGAAGAGGAATAGAATGGCATCAAATTTTTCTCCAGGATACTGAAAATTTTATAAAGCAAACAGCTGATCAATCAGCTGTAACAAAATTTTCATTTCAGAAACATTAGATAGAGGAATTCTCCAGGGGAAGCTGACAAATAGAGCTCCATTATGGTAACCCCATATGAAAACAATCCATAGTGGATAGCCAAAAACCTGCCACTCACCTAGAACTGTGAAAGAGCAACCGTACAAATGTGAACAGATCCGCAATTAAATTTGCACATAATCTAAATCATCGTACTGCCAATTAATAATACAAATAACACTATAAATCCGATAGGAAATGTGTACTTCAAACAGAAAATTTGCTTAGCATTGATGTGAGAGAGATCTTTTGATTGGTCCTAGGAGAAGCTATTCCTTAACCAATTCCGGATCAGAATTTAACCACCTGAAAAACCTTTGAGAACCTCTTTAAAATATTACCAAAACTTCCACAGCAATGTTACAAAGAAGGTCAGATATCTGCATCCAAATTTGTCCATGATCAAATTGTTCTACCACCAACAATAAAGCAACTAACACTCCATAAACTTGCTGCAAAATTCCGGCTATGAACTTAATCATGTTAGCAACATTTAAAAACTCTCCAAAAACTAACTTCCCTTTTGCATTTGGAAGTGAAGGACATGCCTTGCTATTTGTAATAGACCGGCCTATTCTAAGATCATCTGAACTTAGAAGCTATACAGATGGGTTCACTATTGCAGACTGCAGCTAGGAAAACCACAACCAAATCCTCTCACAGAGATCCTGAGATAAGGAATTGGTTCACCAATTCCAGCTTTGAATTTAACCATGTAAGAAATACGTAAAAACCTCTATAGAATATTACCAGCTGGAAAACCACAACCATGTCCTCACACAGAGATCCCAAGACAAGGAATTGCTTCACCAATTCCAACTTCAAATTTAACCATGTAAGAAACATTTAAAACCTCTCCAAAAAATTACCTCACTTTTCCTCTTGTATTTGGAAGTGAAGGACAAGCATTTCCATTAGCAATAGATCAGCCTCTTACAAGATCATCTGATTGGAAGCTATACAGATGGATTCACAGTTGGCCTAAAATTAAGCAGACTCTAGCCAGGAAAACCACAACCAAATCCTGACACAGTGATCGTGATTTGGAGCAAGAACTCCACGAAGACTAGGAAGAGGTTAAGAATTAGAATCAACTCAACAAAAGAAGAGATTGAATTGTAAGAAACGCATGGACAAAAAACAAAACAATTTACCTTGTAATCTCAAATAAATTTGAAGTCCTAAACTATGAACAGGAGTGTATAATCAATTCAAAAGAAGATGACTCAATCATCCACTCTAGCTATTTATGAATCAAAATGGTACCACTACTCCTCCATTGACCAAGACTAGATCTTTATGGAGTCTTATGATCATCCAACAAGGAGGACATTGATTGATTCATATGAACAATTTGAACATTGATTCATTCTAGCAACTGGTTAGGTTATTAGTCTTAGACATGGATCTCACACCTATAAACGGGGATATCCTTGACACCCCCAAAGAAAAGAAGAATGTGAATTAGATAAGAAAAGTGACTCTGCAGAAAGAACATAAGTGATTTGTAAAAATCTTTTTTGTCAAAGACCTCATACTAAACAATTTACTGTAAGTTTTCTCGCATTAGCACACTACTGTCATGCCCCTCCCTGGTTGTTAAGATTAAGATATTTAGAAGAAGAATAACAAGAACACTACGAGTTGCAACTTTGCAGCATGCTAAATTGCAATTTGAAGCATCAGTTTCATCAAACAGGACTATTGGTTCCATTTCTAACCATAACGAAGGAAGTTGTAACAAGAAATCAAATGCTCACCATGGAGGGAAGCAAACGGAGCTAAAATCCAGTTACTACCACAACACAGGGTTGCTAATTTCAATTCAGCAGTTGATCAAAAACACACCCAGAAGAAATTAACCATGATACATCGATTTTCATGTTTCCACACCTAGCAACTGGCCAACTGCAATCCATTCGACAACAAATATAGAATAAGTGACCTAGTGCTTATTAAGAAGATTACACTAAAGAGACAGGGAGAAATGTGTAAAAGATGAATTCCAATTCCTCACATCAAAAATACCGAATCAAACATTCTCAGCAAATTCAACTAATACCGTATCAATAACGAAAAACCTGCCGGAAGAAATTTACTCTATTCCCCTCATTCCATGACGACTTTGGCGCCAATGGCCTTCATCTTTTCAATAATTTGTTCGGCTTCTTCCTTGGAGACCCCTTTCTTAATCACAGCAGGTGTCTTCTCCACCAAATCCTTGGCCTCCTTCAACCCCAAGTCCGTAAAACTTCTCACTTCCTTGATGACCTTTATCTTCGCCGCGGCCTCGTATGCATCTAATCGAAGCTCGAAAACCGTCTTCTCCACCTTCTCCTCCTTGGCGGCTACTGCAGCCTTGCCCGCCCAGGCCGCCGACAGCACCGCCCCTGCGGCGCCGGGCTTCATGACGCCGACGACGGGCGTCTCCTTCATTCCGAGCTTCTTCATGAGGATGGAAGAGAGCTCGGCGGTCTCGGAGAGGGTGAGGTTGGCGACCTCGTCAACGAGGCGAAAGACGCGGTCGGTGGGAGGAGAACGATGCTGGGTAGGATCGAAGGTGGCGGGGTCGTAGTCAGCAGGAAGCTTGAGTTGATCGAACGGCTCGAGATCTTCATCTTCGCCTTCACGGAACGCTGGGATTGCAGAGGCAGTAGAGAAGAAGGCAGGGTTTCGAAAGAGGGAGGAGAAGAGGATGGGATTTGGGCGGAGGAGTTTGGAGAGGAAGAAACAGGTCATTTGCTTGATTTCCGTTTTTGCCGATGGAAGAGCATATCAGGAAAAAAAAATCAACGGTCAGATGGAAGGAAGAAGTGGGTGGGCCGCTGGCAGGGTTTTACTCTGGAGACTGTATATACTTCTGAAAAGAAAGATGGAGAGTGAGAGCTCGGCTCAGATGGCACTTATTTATTGCTCGGTCCATGGCAGCGTACACATTGATTGTGTGCGCGTCTAGTGGAGGTTGTCTTTGAGCGAGGCGTCAGCAAGGATCCTTCTATGGGCATCAGCGTCGGCAAGGAAGAGGAGAACCCGCGGAGGATTGGGATTTGGGAGAGTTGCTGGGCGTTTCTGACCGGGCTAAGTAAATGGCCCACTTCACCTCAAAAAATTTATTTAAAATAATTTTTTTTTATTTTTTTCTTCATACACATATTTATCTAAGTGTATTTAATATATAGACCAAGTTTTACCATTTTTGGAAATGTGTATATATTTTTTTTAGATTTATGAAAATAAGGGTATTTTAAATGCATATATACACATAGATGTTTAAAAATTTCAAAAAAATAGATAAACATATTAAAAAATGATAAAACTTGGTCTATATGTTAAATACACTTAGATAAACAAGTACATGAAAAAAAAAGCAAAAAAAAAATTGTTTTAAATAAGTTTTTTGAGGTGGGCTAAGTAGGCCATTTACTTAGCCTGGGTTAATGGAATCACTCCTCTTCTTAGTCGTTACCTGGTCTTGGCCGCTGACTGGTTAATATTGAGAATTGCCCGTCTTACTCTAGATGTGGAGTCCACCACGATTTGCTGACCCGAGCATTGCTTATTGGTGAGCTACATGTCTATTTATTTGTCACGGCCGCTGGTTATGTTTGGCTTGAAGAGGAGCTTGCATGTTATCTGTTCGTTTGAATGCTATGGTGGCCCGACACTCTTGTAGGGCAGCTTCCTATCAAATTGTGATTAGGATCAGGCTTGCTCATACCTCACTTTTGTGGGTTTGATTGGCTTGGCTTGAGAACGTTCAATTCATTTTGATAGGTACCCAATGAATTTTTCTATATTCACAGGAGAACCCATAGATCATGGCATGGGGGCTTTTAGTGTGCAATGACCCACCACCCGTGTTAGGCACTCTTACACCTTAGGCTGCCCCTGATCGTGAGCGTTGATTGGCGCATCAGGTACCTTGGTTGCAATATATGAGCATATTTGGTAGCCAATTCTGTGTTTTGACTACAGTATCTTACATGTTGACACTTGGGCTTCCGTTCGTAGAGAGGCAGAGTAGCAACATTGAGCACTGCGTGCATCCTAGTTGTGAAGTGATACCGGCGTAAGGAAAGTCGTAAATTCATTGTGCATTTAGCGGCACACTGGTAAGAAATCCACCACGTTCATGCTTTGGCAATGGGTCGTAACTTTACTAGTGTGTTTTTTTTTTTTTTTTCACACAGAGCTTTACCTAGTATCTAGTCTCCCATGTTTGCAATATGGAGCTCGTGTTGGCAAACCTTCGTATTGCATGAATTGGCATTAGCCAATCAAGCAACACAAGGAGAAATGCTACTTTTGGATAGAAGCCACCAAATAATAGCCTTAGGCCGCATCAACACCAATCCATGGGAATTAGTGATAATGACATTAACAATGATACTGCCAATTAGTTGCGTTGCTTTAAGAAACGGGTTTCTTTGCACATGTTTTCACATCAGCTTAAAGTGCAAATGCCACATCCACCGTCTATTAAAAATGAGTGGCTGAGATTCATTGGGCAAAATTGGAAAGACAAAAAGTACAATGCCTACATACTTGCGCATGAATTGATGCGAGGCTGTTAGCTTCATCGTATCTTAATGTCAATGCATATTTCATTTAATTACTCCATGTGTATTTATGTAGCCTATAGTCATAAAGGAAGATCACTCTGCCCTATAGTCATAAAGGAAGATCACTCTGCCCTATGGATATGAAATTAGACCAGAATAGACTTGTAAATTTTGCATTCGACTGCAGTGATGAGGAGAGGTTTCAACTAATGCTCATTTTGCATTTCACCATTTTTCTCTATCTTACATTTTGAATTTATGAATGCTTTCCTTGTAAGCATTATTTATTGGCCCATGAATATGCCTTTTCCATGGGTCAATCTCTTGTCACTCATAGTACCTTACGCAGTTTAGCACCTTTACAAAAGATGTCCACTCATGTAAGTTATCTTCACATCTCTATTTGATTGACCACATACAGTACGGTATCCTTCTATGTTTGATCTTGATTTGTCCGAACATGATTGGGTGTTTGCATTATTTTTAGTGATTTAAGGTTTTTGACACATACACCAGCCCCTAATGCAGCAACAAGCAGGGAAAAGGGCCAGTCCACCTGGTCAATATTATATGAACTCTAGATTTGTGGTATATCAATTCAATTGTTAAAATGTCTATGTGTCTATACATCCTCATGCATTATCAATGTCATTGACTCTGTATTATTTAACGCATGATCATGATCTTATTTTGTAGAGTTACATGCTTTGAGAGGACAATGTTCCAATCGGTATATTAAAGGATGAAGTGAACACATTGCATCTTCCAACTGCTAATCGGGTTTGGATATCAAAGAATTTTAACACACCTACTCCTCTTTTTCGTCATTGCTGAAGGCATTTAATGTTTATGATATTTATTAGTAAACTCGTTTTCAATAGGTCCTTATCCCGATTTGCCATAAAGATAATTGGACCCCATATGTAGTTGACATGAAATAAAATTGTATATATTACATGGACTCGCTAAAGCTTTCTAATTGTGTACGGGATGACTTTTTTGCTCCCCTACTGGTATCATCATCATCATCATCATCAAAGTCATTTCCCACCTAGATAGGGTCGGCTGCATGGATTCTGTTACGCCATTCGTGGTGATTTAAGACTAAATTTTTTGTAATTTGTAATATTTTTAAATATCGTTTAATTACTTCCATCTATATTTTTTTGGGTCTTTCTCTCATTCTCCTATCACATTTTACTTGGATAGACTCTGTTTTCCTAACCGGTGGTCCTTTAGGCCTGCTTTTAATATGACCAAATCATCTTAATTTATTTTCTCTTATTTTATCACAAATTAATCTCACTTTTAAGTTTTATCGAATTATTTCATTCTTAATTTTATCTTTTCTTATTTTACTATTCATTCACCTTAACATTCTCATTTCCGCTACTCTTATTTTTTGTATATGTCGTTCTTTAACTACCCAACTTTCTGCCCCATAAAACATAGCAGGTCTAATCATAGTCTTATAAAATTTTCTTTTTAATTTGATTGGAACTCAACAGTCACATAAAATTCCTCTTGCACTTCTCCATTTCTTCCATCTTGCTTGAATTCTATGTATTATATCTTTCTCAATTTTTTCATTCTCTTGAACTATTGATCCTAAGTATCGAAAGTGATTAGTTCTTGTTACTACTTGATCTAAAATCTTAATTGGTTCCTCATCTGGGTTTCACTATTATTAAAATTGCATTTCATATATTCGGTTTTTGTGCGACGAATTCTAAAATCATTAGATTCTAAAGCATCTACCTACCTATTCAATTTTAAATTTAGTCATTCTTTATTTTCATTTATTAGAACAATATCATCTGCAAATAACATACACCAAGGTATTTCTTCTTGGAGATGTTTAGTAATTTCATTTATTACTAATGTAAAAAAGTAAGGATTCAAGGTTGAGCCTTGATATAGACCTATTTTAACTAAGAAGACATTAGTATTTCTACTAATGGTCCTCACATTCGTAATAACCCCCTCATACATATTTTTAATAATATCAATGTATCTGTTATTAATTCTTTTTTTCTTATAACTTGCCATATTAATTTTCTTAATACTTGATCATAAGCTTTTTCTAAATAAATAAAAATCATGTATAAGTTCTTTTTTCCTCCTTATACTTTTCAAGTAGTTTTCTAAGTAAGAAAATAACTTCAGTAGTTGATCTTCCTAGCATAAAACCAAATTGCTTTTCAGATACATTAGTTTTCTGTTTTAGTCTATGTTCAATTACTCTTTGTCATAATTTCATAGTATGACTTATTAATTTTATTCCATGGTAATTTGCGTAATTTTGAATATCTCTCTTATTTTTATAGATTTGAACTATATGATTAAAATAATTGCTCTCTTTTTGTTATCTCTTTATTTCTCAATCACCACACAATATAAGATAAAAAATGTATACTCCATATGAACCTTTTTTCTATTTGGTAGGTTTTTGCTTTGTCTGGTTTGTTCTCAAGCATTGGGCATGCGGAGGATTTCTCATTCCATGAGCGGGCATCCACTATTGATCTACCATTACAGGCTAACTCGTGAGTACTTCAATAAACTTGTTATTGGAGGTTGTGTAGTTGGGAATATAGGCTACACCTCGATATATAATTAATTCTCTATCAAAATCTATATCGCACCTATAATTATATTTAGTTACATGGATGTTGATTTGAATGAAATCATAAAAACAACGTGAGACTTTTAATTCACAAGTACTGTGACATTCATCTATCTATTTTTGCAGTTTTGACTATGGTGTATTCTACATATGCAATGTGTTGTATTATAATGGACCTAGAACACTACGATATAGCTAGGTAAGATGGACATTATATATAAATATGTTTTGGTGGTAGTAATATTAGCTTATGTCCATGTGCAAGATTGATACACCTCATTTTCATTATATGTTGTTTGGTATGTTGGCAACAAAGCCTCAGGAAGTAGGTAAAATTGTTGGTAGTAGGCATAAAGTTGGTGGACCATATATTTTCATTTCAACTCTCATTTTTCTAGAGCACTTGTTATTATTTGACTATTTTTGCTCTTCTCATTAATGCAGGTAGATATTGATGCGACACGATGGGTTATTAGTGCTCAAATGTTGGATAGCCCACATAACAAAGTAAGGAACCAAGTTATGCAGATGGCATATCGTTTCAACGGATGCAGGTCGTCAAGGATTAACACTTAATTTGATGTATGGACATGTCCACCTTATGAATTTAGATGTACAAATGTTTATCTTCATCATGTTAATATACTCACATAGGTTATAACATGTATGAGAGAGTTGGACTCAAAAGTTTATTACGTAAAATAGATTATATTGACATGTTGACATACATTTCACCATGTATCACTTACTGTACACATGAAATATTTGGTGCACTTCACACAATGCATGTTTTCGGAAGGGTCAATTATTCAAATGTTGACGCACAGTTCATGATCGCACTAATACCCTCACATATTTTATGATAACGAAATTATCATGGACAGTAAATGCGCGAGGATGTATGAAACTGGAGTAGCCCATAATTAATGATCAGTCAGATGTAGGCATTACCCAAATTCATTACAACTCTTGACAAAGCTTATTAATTTTTATCAACAGTTACGGTTTATTCAGACACCAAATGCTTAGAGATTCTCATTGCGAGCAATAATAATGATTCATATATATATCACCTCAATTATTTATTATTGTGTACAATAAATATATTCTACAATGAGAAGTAATTTTGTTAGCATGGGTTAAGCAAACGCCTCACTTAGTCAACCTCGAAAAACCCATTTACGACACTTATTTTTTGCTTTTTCTTTATATAATTAGTTATCTATGTGTATTTAATACTTAAATCAAGTTGTACCATTTTTGGATAGGTGTATTAATTTTTTAAAAGATTTTTAAACACCTATGTATATATATATGTATTTAAAAAATCATTATCTTTAAAAATCTCAAAAAATGTATACATACCTCCAAAAATAGTAAAACTCAATTTATATATTAAATATACTTAAATAAATAAGTATATGAATAAAAAAAGTTAAAAACGTGTTTTAAATGGACTTTTGAGGTGGGCTAGGTGAGACATTTGCTTCGTCCAGACTAACAAGATCATTTTTCTTCTATGAATTAGTAATTATATGGATATAGATTTTTTATTTGCGTTACTAACTTGATAATAATCATTCCGTTTCAACTGTTAAGAATAATCAATTTTTACACTAACTTGTATTATTAAACACATGAAAATACTCATTGTTTAGTAGACAACGTACTCTGTAATCTGGATTATGTAAGCTACGACAAACGCCTGACAAACTCATACCCTCATATGATCTCTTAAGAAGTTATGTACAGAGTTGGTAGGAAATTAGATTTGACAAATAAAAACATCTTCGCTTGACACTGGTGTTGATACATATTGATTTTTATAAATATCAAATACTTCTTCCTCAATAGACATATTCAAAAGGTGTATATGCTTTCTAGACGACACGTCCCTGAGATTAAGCATCACTAGTTGTATTTATGGATGATGCGTGCATGTTGTATTCATTAATTAAAATTGTCTTCGTAATGTGATGCCGAAAAAGAGGAGCCATACGCTGAAAAAAAGAAAAAGGCAATAAAATATCATTAATTTAAGAAATACAAGGCTTCTAATATGTACATGTATGCTCACCAGATCGAGATGTATTGAATTCTCGCATGTATACCTCTCCATGGCATAAGAATAAGACTATGATAATCACACCTACATAATTCAAATATGTACATGCATGGATGATAGTTAATTATAAATATGAAAATAATTTTTTTTAATAATATAACATTGCCAGTAAATCACAACTTACTCACCTAGGTGCACAAGTAGTTCCCGTGGCATGAACCTTTTTAAAGAAAAGAAGGTCGTGATGTTCATTGCACATGAACTTCAACTTTGCATATCCGCCTGAGAGATAAAGTGGGTCACCAGAAGAGCAACCTCATGTATAATGCTATATTTATTGAAATATACTTTTGCGATATAATTTCAAACACTGACTATGGGTCCATATACCGCTTTGAAGTGATCTGTCATTTTGTTAGAGCATGGATCTGGGAAATGCACCTCAGCACAACGCATGTTGTATGCCATTGCAACCCAATGATCACTGTCACACAAATATAGGTATGAAAAACTACATAAGCATGACATGAATTCTCACTGAAATGAGGTAAGGAGATCATTATTAGCTATTGAAAGTTGGTATAAGTGCGGTTACTAACCCACAAACAATCAAGGAGATAATATCTATGAAGGGACACTGAGAATTTTGGCTCCAAGTGCTCCTTAAATATTGAAAAATACAGCCTTTTAAATTTTAAAATTAATATGTATTCCAAAGTACATGCTACATTAATAGAAAATACATATCTGGCTATGACTAGGGTGTTAACGGATCGGGTTGGATGGGTTAGAGCCTAATCTTAATCCCAACCCATTTAAAATATCTTAACTCTAATCTATTTATTAACCCATTTAAAAAAAGTCAACCCTAACTCATTTACAACCCATTTAATAAATGGGTTGGTGGGTTATTAATGGTTTGTATAGCAAATAATCTAAAAGCTTAAACTCTGGTAGATGACGATCTTGCAGAGAAAGACAAGAGGGTATTTTTGGCGTAGGAGAAATGAAAATAGGGTAGTAACAAAAAAATAGAATTATGGAAATAGTGGAAAAATAAAAATTAGGTGACTTAAGGAAGACTTACAGAGGAAAAATAACCAAGAAGTTTACGTATATATATATATATATAAAACTTTAATGAGTTAAGCGATTCAAATGGGTTGAATGAATTAAAAGGGTTAAATAGGTTATATGGGTTAAATGAGAATGAATTAAACAGGTTGAACAAGTTATATGGGTTAAATGAGTTACTAAACGGGTTAACGAATTATAAATTCTCAACCTTAATCCATTTATATAATTAAATGGTTAAACGGGTTGGCGGATCATAACTCATTTATTCAAAAATCCCAACCCAAACCCATTTATAAACGGGTTGGACGAGCGGGTTGACGGGTTACTATGACCATTAACACCCCTAGCTATGACACTGACTACGAGAGATGTGTTAAAGTAGTGTCTCCATCCAAGATAGTTGAATTCTCATTGATGATAATTCAATACCAACATGTAAGCATCCAGTAACTAGTATACGAAGAATGCATTAGATTGCCATGTACTCAAATCGTTATGCAAGCAAAAAATAGTAAATAAAATATGAAACTCACATATGGATGTAGGCATGGAGTTTCAATAGTACGAAATTCCACTCTTGTGATTGTTGCAAATCCTAACTCAAATAGCTTTTCATTATCGGGCCCTGCACCTGATGTGAGAGCCCATTGCTCAATGATGGATTCCTATACCGTTGGAAAAGATACTTGTATTTTCATAGGTTTTCTATGGATGCAGAACTCTACGACTCTTTTTTGTATTTATCATATATTGAGTTTAATGTTATGAGTAGGGTATATAATAATATTAATTAAAAATCTAAGTATGCATGCACATATCTTATTAAGAATTCTCCGAATGTTTGTAATAATATCTTTATCACGACTTGACAATGTCAAAACTAAAGGTGAGTCACCTATAGTAGGTGATTTCTTCCATGCAAGAGTTAATTTGCTACTTGAGTCGGGCCATACTTCAGGGATGTTATAAGAATGCTTTGATTCCCTAAGCAGAGTTCTTAACTCAACACTATTCTTATGTATGCAACTCATCCAATTGCTTAGCTTCTAGATTTGAACTCGAGCTAATTTGAATAATTGTTATTATAAGACAATAATTGAAATATTAAACTTAGTTCTATAGCGGGGACAACATAACTGAGAACTATATGAACATATTGTGTCTCTTTGAATGCTTTCCTCCAATTGTGTTTGTTGTACCTGTTCAATTTAAATAGCAAAATATTAATATGGTCAATATGATATGGCAGAAATACAACATTATTCTTTGTATAAACAATTACCATAGTTGACGTAATAAAAAAATTATATAATTAATACATTCAAGCTATAAACATAATGCATGATCTTTTACTATATTCATTTATAATTCGAATTTGGGTTTATTCTATTGAGGTTAAGATTTTATAATTCAAAACACAGGCCAATCAAAAAATCATTGGTAATTTAAACCCAATAACTAATCCAAATTTCTAAAATAACTAAACTGAAATCATCAAAAAAATGTTAGGTTGCATCTTTACTTTCCTTGTAACTATAGACTATTGAGAAAGGTGCGACGGAGGCAAACATGTGGTTACCTAGACAGTTCGTTAAATACATGACACTTCTTCTTAAAGTAGGTGGATGTCTTCACTTTCATACTTTTTCTTAAATTTCAGCTTGGCACTTACGAAGGTACAACTTAAATGCCCCCAACCTTATCACATTTGATATTTGCAAGCAAAAGTCTAATGTGAAATTGAATTAAATGCATAAAAACCTATTTTTGGGGTAAGCATGAGTAGAAGAAAAAATGTAAGACATCAAGTGAAAGGTGTGAAAATTAGTAGATGCAAAGACAACTAACCCACTCATTAATTACTTGTGAGTGGGGCCTAGCTGGAATTCTTTATTAGAAAGGGCAGGCAAAGCCTGAAGGCAACTATCCCAATAGGCCAACGGGCAGAATGAGGAGAGGGCAGGTGAAATCAATACAAGTAGTGGCCAATCCACCATGTCGACACATAAAATATAACAAACTAGCTCATTAGTACAGCGAATTGATTCGTTATGTAACATTAGTTAAACAAGCTAATAGGAAATTGGCACGTACCTCGCTTTCTTTCTTCCTCAGTTGGGCAATGAAAAGTTTGATAAACAATAGCACGAACTCTCATTCTTTTACCATCGATCATGAGGGTTGTTGGGACGAATTAAGTATGTATGAACCTCTTGCTACTTGTACTTGTACTTGTGGTGCCTTCCAATAGTTCAAAATGAGTATATACATCAACAACTATAGTTGGGCTCAATGATACTGACTCGCTAAAAAAGATTCAAAGACACTCCTCAGGCTACTAAACTTCACTTAACACGAAAGTGCCACTAGGTCGACCTGCAATCAACTTAATAGATGGGGTGCTTATTACCAGTGATAGTCACAGCATCACTTCGATCCAAATGGCAAAGAAGTTTCAATATTTCTACCTTTTCTTGTTGGAGGGGCGACCGTCCGTTAAACTACCAAAGAAAAGAGAGAGGGGGAAGCCGTATTCGACGAAAGTCGTATGTATGACTTGGAAGGAGATCTTTCTTTCTGCCGCTGGCGAATTTTTCTCTCTAACTGGATATAATATTATATGAATTTGTGAAACTGAATCGATAAAAACCTTAGTCCGTACCCCGACATTTCTAATAAAAATACAAATTGACTAATGAAACCAATCGTGTCAATATAATTAAAGAGATGTGATCTCAATAATTTGAGATAAGCAAATATCTCGTGTAGGCCACTTCAAATAACCCATTAACAACAATTTTTGTCCTTTTCTTCTCAGATAACTTGTTTAGCTAGTGTATTTAACATTCAAATCAAGCTTTACTATTTTTAATACATATATATTTTATTAAATAACTATATTCATTCTTGGACTTCTTTAACTAATACGAAACTACTCTACTTTTTAGAAACTACAAACAGAATGATTAAGTCCATTGTGAGTGCTATTAACAAATGTAAGTCTTTAATAGCCAACATAGTATTGGACCATACATGCACTAAATCCTCTTTTGACATACATTATTCAACATGCACGATATCCACGATGGCTTCACAAATGATCTCACATTTGGGAAGCAATCAAAGTAGAATATCATAAAAAGACAGCCATTGAGTAAAATTAATGCCCAATGTGGCCACATGGAAGAGGGAAGCATGAAAGTCCAAATGTTATGAAGCCTAAATGACAAGACACCCATAACAATAAAACCAAACCATCAGAAGCATTGGAATTCTTAAGTATTCTCACTCCATTTCTATTCATTTGAAATGGTCTGGTCAAATTGGTTAGGTATTGCTATTTCTAGTAAGATTTTCTACATCAAATGGCTTCAGCAGTCTCCTACGATGAAGCTCATATACATTTCTCCCAACCATCCACAAATACTTACATCAGAAATCTTTCCATTATCCGATTAACCATTAAAAATATCTAATGGATTAGAGGAACAACATATCCAAATACCTAGTAAAATAAAAACGAAAAAGAGGAATTATGAAGACAAAAAAGTTAGAGGGATACATGGGAAAAGTAAGAATATTTAAAAAAATTCATAAGCAAAAGCAACCACCGGCAACAGAACCGAAAACTCATCTTCACTGGTTGGCAAAGTGAAGTAAGATTGGAAGAAGCTCACCATCGAAATCAAGACATGGATAAGCACATTCTGAATGTAAGCCATAAAACCAAGCAGTGTGACCACCACATCAAGTCAACACCTTTTCTATTACCATAGGAAGACCTCCAACACTGCTCCAGGTGAATGAAAGAGGTAGATGCCAGCACTACTCTAGCTGAACGAGAAGAAGATCTGAATGGAAACTGAAAATGAAGAGTAGGAGTCATACGCTTGGCTAAAGCTAAGAACGCTTAGGCCATAGGCAAATGAGAATGCAACTCTGGATGAAAACCAAAGCTTAGGTTCTGACGTCAAAACAAAAGCTTACGTGGATTCTGATGTCCTATTATTACTCTCCAAGGATGCTTTTTGATTTCTATATGCCAATATGTCCACTCAATGCAATTGGGCTAGAGAGAAAACGACACACTTTCCGTCTGAAAATTTTGATTCCCGCCAAACGCACTTTATTAAACCACATATTCAATAATTTTTTCAAGAGGATGCAAAAATTAATAAATTTAATTTTAATAATTTCTTTGATAAATAGTATGGGAAGCCAATTACAATTGGTGTAGATAATTTTATTGGTATTGAAAAATAGAGTTATTTTTTTCAAATTAATTAACAAAATATATATTCCAATTAATAACATAGAGAATTTTGGGAATAAATTTAGATTTAGAATACTTAAAACAAAAATATGAAACACATTTATACAAGATATTTTAAAATATAAATTTTAAATAACAATATAGAAAATGTTTGCACAATAAATTTGAAGATATGAGCTTTAAAATCATTATACGGAGAATTTTTGTACAATAAATTTACAAATTTTAAAATTTTAAATATTTATATGAACAACGTTTCTATAATAAATTTATATATTTTTTAAATATTTATATAAAAAAATTCTACAAAAATTTCTAAATTTAAATTTTAAATTAATCATAAAAAGAACATTTCTATAACAAAATTGAAACCGTAGATGTTAGATTAAATACATGGAGAACATTTACATAGTAAATTTAAAAATATAAATTATAAACTAATTATATAGAGAATGTTGCTATAAAAATACATTGAATTGTTACAATAAATTTATGATTGTAAATTATAAAATAATGATTTCCTAGCATATTTTCTAATGTTGGTTGTCGTAGTCTTATTATTATTGCTACATGTAATATATTATCTAAATAGTAGTGCATATCATATATATTTTTTATGACTTAAATTTAGAAATAATTTTGACAACATATGTTTCAATCTAGATTAAACTCGGTATTAAATCTTGTCCTATTTATTTATATATGGGTTAGAGTAGGCCCAGATCAAGTTGAAAATAAAATTTTGTTTTTATCCCATTTATTTTTTGAGTGATAGATTTTGGGTTGTAACACGATATGGATGCTCTATCTTTTCCATGTAATTTTCCATAGAAAATATTCTTTTCATGCAAAAGAAAAAATATATCTATTTTAATAATTTTCTGTGAAAGATTACTGTAAATAGCATTCATAGCTTCAATGGAAAATTACATAGGTCTTTTTCATTCATTTTTTAAGGAACCATAAAATTATTAAAAAGCACGTACAATTTTGTATTTTCAAGTCTTTAATATCTACTCCACAAATATGTTTATGTGAAAAAAAATTTTGTAATTAGAAAAAATATTTTTTTCACCTACACACCTAATTTATAGATGATTATTAGGGTATATGCATGTGCCAATCTTTAAAATTTGATATACAACTCATAATTCTTCTTAATTATATATTTCTTGGATTTGGAAATAAGTACATATTGATGAATAATATTATTTATGAATATTTTAAGGAACAAATTCTTAAACCAAAAGTGTCACTGGAATCTGATGATAATTTCATATATTGTTTTTTAGGTCTTAAAAATAACACGTTAGCTTGAAAATTGAATGATCCAAAATAAAAGAGAAGCTATAATAATATTAGAAATATTGATTTTATAAAACTAGGAATACTAATGTATAATTTGTGATTTAAAAAAATCAAAGACTAGGTTTTGTTCAGTCTCAGACCAGATCGGGTTGAAAAAACCGTCTGTTAAGCACTCCTACATATTAGAAATAAAATTAGTTTTGTGATAAATAATTAAAATCCAACATGACATAAAATTCTCACCTAACTATTATGTAAATTATTTATTTTTGAGTTAATGGTAAGAGGTGCCAAATAAAATCTATGCGGTTAATTTATTCGCCGCTGAATAAATTTAACACCATACTCTTACGAATAAAATTACTTCTCTAATAACAAATTAAATTTAAGCATTATTTAAAATTCTCACATAGTTGTAACATAAATCATTTATTTATTAAATCAATTTAGGGGGACCTGAATAAAAATGAAGAGGAGGTTCTGACATCCTATAGCTTGTTATGGGCTAGCTTTTGACTTCACACACCAACACATCCACTCATGCATTGGGTAGAGAGAAAATGTGGCAATTGAAAACAATTGAATATTTCAATTCCCTCCAAAACGCACATTTAGAATCACACATTTAATAATTTTTTCAAGAGAATGCAAAAAATAATAACTTTAATTTTAATAATTGATTATGTCAATGGTATAGCAAGCCAAATGAAATTGTTGTGGATAATTTTGTTGGCACAAAAAATAGAGTTATTTTTTCATATTAATTAATAAAGTATATATTCAAATTTATTACATGGAATTTTTTAAATAAATTTAAATATAGACTTCTTAAAATACAAATACGAAGCACATTTATATAAGAAATTTAAAAATATAAAACTTTAAATAAGTACATAGAAAACATTCGCAATATTCATTTGAACATGTGATTTTTAAAATCATTATATGAAGAACACTTGTACACTTGTACACTTGTAAAATCATCTACGTAAATTTGAACAATTAAAATATGTTTACTCTTATACTTGATGAATAATGTAGTATCAACCTTACCTCTTTGAAATTCATGATCAATCAAAATTTTATTTAATCTTTCATACCAAGCTCTCGTGGAGCTTGTTTTAGTCAATATAATACTTTGGTTAATTTATAAACATATTTTGATTGATCTTTTTCTTCAAATCCAGAGAGTTGTTCAACATATACTTTTTTTAGTCAAGTATCCATTTAAAAATGCGCTTTTCACATCCATTTGAAACAATTTGAAATCCATGTGAGAAGCAAATACAAGTAAAATGCGTATGACTTCTAGTCTAGCCGCAGGTGCATATGATTCTTCAAAATCAATCCCTTCTTCTTGAGAATACCCTTTGGCTACTAATCTGACTTTGTTTCTTATCACAAGCCCATTTTCGTCTAATTTATTCCTAAATACCCATTTGGTACTAATAATAGTACAATCTTTGGGTCTAGAAACTAAATATTATAAATTGTTCCTTTCAAATTGATTTAGATTTTATTGCATTGTAATAACACAGTTTTTATCATTAAGAGCTTGTTCGATAGTTGTTGGTTCAATTTTTGATACAAAAGCATATTGTCTACAAATGTTTTGTTTTGACCTTCTAGTCTTTACTCCTTCATAGATATTGCCAATAACTTTCTCAAATTGATGAGAATTTTTGAATTTCAAATCAGTAGGAGGTTTGTGAGAACTGTTACCTTCACTTACCTTTTCCTTCGTGGAATTTTCTGGCTTGGGCTCGGTTTACTCTTGTTGCTCTTGTTATTTTACTTTTGAATTCTTTGATGTATCATCTGCATCACTAAATTCATCATCCTTTCTCGGAGTTTGGTTAAATTCATCAAAAACAACATGTGCTGATTCATCTACTATTTGATTTCTTTTATTGAAAATTCTCTATGCTTTGCTATTTAATGAATAACCAAGGAAAATTACTTCATCACTTTTGGCATCTAATTTTTTCAAATTTATTTTTCCATTGTTTAGCACATAACAAGTACATCTAAAAGTATGAAAATATGATATGTTTGGTTTTCTGCCTTTCCAAAGTTCATACGGGGTCTTTTTCAATGTTGCTCTAATGGTAACTCGGTTTAATATATAACAAGTTGTACTCACAGCTTCATCCGAAAATCTTTTGAACAACTTACTTTCATTTAGCATAGTTCTAGCTATTTCTTGTATTGTTCAATTTTTTCTTTCAACAACTCCATTTTGTTGAGGAGTTCTTGGTGCAAAAAATATATGGTGAATTCCTTTTTATTATAAAATTCTATGAATTGTTTATTTTTAAATTCACTACCATGATCACTTCTAATGAAAATAATTAAACTTTATTTTTTATTTTGCACCAAATTTGAAAAAGTGACAAACATAGAAAATGCTTCATCCTTGCTAGCTAAGAGTATAATCTAAGTAAATCTTAAAAAATTATCAACAATTACAAACACGTACTTTTTCCCACCAAGAGTTAAAATGTCCAATAACCCATAAAGATCCATATGCAATAATTCAAGTGGCCTAGTTGTTGAAATTTTCTTTTTGGTGAAGAATGACATTTTGGGTTGTTTCGATAATTGACAAGTTTTGTAAATCTTATCCTTGTCATATTTAAGCTTTGGTAACTCTTGTACTAGATTCCTTTTCCACAAAGTTTTAATATTTGACATATTTATATGTCCAAGCCTTGCATGTCATATCCATGGATCATTTTCTATGACTATTAGACATTTTTTCTCAAGTTCATCTAGGCAAACCAAATATACATTTCCATATATTTTGCCACTAAATACTATGTGTTCATCATTAAAAATATTGCATGTAGAGGATTCAAATACAACTTTATATCCTTTGTCACATAATTGACTAATACTCATTAGGTTGTGTTTGAGTCCTTCAACAAATAGTAAGTCCTCAATACATGCATTTGAAATTCTGTGAACATTTTCTTTGCATTTTATTTTTCTTTTTTCATTATTTTTAAAAGAAACTGTTCTTTCATTGCACGTGCTGATTTTATGGAACAGTCCTTTTTCTCTTATCATGTGTCTTGAGCAGCCACTATCTATAAACCATATGTTATTGGCCTTAGCTCTAAGACAAACCTGCAAAAATCAAGTCACGTAGAGCTCATCTTTTTTGGTACCCATTTTATAGGTCCATTGAAATCTACGTTGATCTTTTTTTGAAGTCATATATCCAATGCTTTTGGGCATTCAAACCAATTTTGCACCAAGGTTTTGTAATTTTCTCAATTTACATTGATAAACCTTGTGTCCCAACTTGTTGCAAAAATTGCAAGCTCCTAGTAGTTTAGGAGTAGGAATCCATTTGATAATTGGTTCCTTAGTTGGTCTTTTGGTCCAAACCACAAGATTTATTTTAGGTTTAGCATAAACGGGTTGAGCTTTGTTCCTTAGAGCATTAGATTTGCAATTTTCACCATCTTCAAATATAGTATATCTAAGTCCTTTCTTATTACTTTGGATGGTCATTTTCGAAAATATTTTGATACTTTTTCCGGGATTAGAAAACTTAGCAAGCGATTCATTTAATGATTCATTTTTCTTTTTGAGTTTTTCTAACTCATTTATCAAGGTATTCCTTTCATTTTTCAATTGATCAATCTTTTCAGCAAGTTTACTGTTCATAATTATTATTGCATCGCATTGTCTTTTCTTTGTTGTAAACTTATTTCCTAATTTTTTTTTATTTTCTCATATAATGAATCATAGGCTTGTTAAAGTTTTTCTAATTCAGCACATTTGATGCATTCACTTGCAGAAGAAAAAATTGAAAAAGATTTTTGTTTGGAGGTTACCTCTTGACTACTTATGCAGTTTGTTGAAGTAGCTTGATCCTCCAAGATTTCTCTTGCTGCAAGATATATGTCGAAATTTGCCATGCAATAAATTTTTGCGTAATTCGCTTCACATTCTTCACTTGAATAACTGCATGTCGTTGATTCTTTTTCGTTTACGTACATGCCTCTTTCTTTGATTCTTTGAAATTTTCTGTTATTGCCTTGATCTTTTCTTTTCTCCTTTGCTTTAGTCTCTTCGGGCGTTGGGCATTGGGCTTGCATATGCCCCGAACCACCATACTGGTAACACTTTGTTGTTTCTTTCTTTTTCTCTTTAGAATTTCTTTTTTTTTTAATTTCTGAAATTTCTTCTTTTCCTTACAAATTTTCTAAATCGTTTTGTAAGTAAAGTGATTTCATCGTCATTTTGTGACAATGAGATGGTGTCATCCGAATCTTGTGTAGCTTTCAAGGCGATGACTCTTTTGCCTTTGTGGTAATATTCATTTCTTTTCTTGATCAGCTCATGTGACATTAACGAGCTAATAAGATCTTCTAACTTTAATATGTTTAGGTCTTTGGCTTCTTCTATTGCAATAATTTTTGGAGTCCATGATTCCGGTAGAGCTCTTAAAATCTTCATGGCCTGTTTAGATTATGAGATAGCTTTTCCAAAACCTTTCAAAGCATTAGTAATTTTAAAGAATCTATCAAATATTTCAGAAATATTCTCTGTTTCTAATAATTTAAAACTTTCCAATTCTCCAATTAAAATATTTCTTGTTGTCCCTTGGACTTGAGAAGTTTCTTCATAGATAGATGTTAATGTATCTCATATTTCTTTTGCAGTCAAACAAGAGGATACTCTATCATATTCAGAAGCAGTAAGTGCACAAAATAATGAATTTATAGCCTTGGCATTGCTCTTGACAATTTTCATTTCCTCATCAGTCCATTTGGATGCTCTTTCATCAGTAAGTAAGGTCACACCATCTTGGATTGCAATCTAAGAGTCCATATCTGTAGCCATGATGAGTTGTTTCATACGTAGCTTTCAATAGCCAAAATTGTTCCCATCAAACAATGACGACCTAGTAAAAGATTGGCCTTCAGCAAATGCGAAAACAGAAGTAGATCGGAATGTCATATCAAAAGATCTCTTTGGTAAAACTCAAAGACCTGCTCTGATACTATTTGTTTGTCCTAAGTTAATAGCAATTACCCAAGAGGAGAAAGATGAATTGGGTATTTAAAATTTTTCAACTTAAACGGAAAACTTTTACCCCAGATTAATTTAGTCCCCTTTAATGAAACAAATGAAAAGCAATATGATAATAAAAGCAGAAATGAAAAACAATAGACGAGATTTATAGTGGTTCGGGCAACCTTCCTTACTCCACTCTTCCAAACTCACACTCCTTGTGACTTGGGTTCCAGTATGTATTCCACGAATACAATTAGAGCCTCTGCTCTCTTCTAAATTCTAGCTCTGAGGGCATTACAATCAGACCCTTTGCTCCCTTTTAGATTTTAGCTCTAGGGGGCATATATAATACACGGCACAAGTAGGTGACGAGTCCCAACTCCAGTCACAATGCTACTTTGCTATCACTTGATTTGGAACAGTAAAATCAAACCAAGCATAAAAAACCAAACAATAAAATGAAATGAAAAAAATCTATACTTTACAGATTTGTGTAAGCAAGTTTCAGCTCGAGGAAGAACATGTAGAAGTGACAAGTTGATCGACGATGGAATATGCAGCAAGTTGAAGCTTGTTCTTCCTTCAAAACGTGTATAGATCACTCAAATGTAGAAGAAAGTGAAATATTGAACTTAGTAGCTTCTCCTTCTTCTTTTTTTGCTCAATCTTGTTAGTTTCCATGTTCACTTGAGTGTCTATATATAATGGAACGTTAGAGAGTTAGTTGGCGCATAATAAATATGCTAATGTTCAAAAATTCGAACATTACGACCGAAGTCACAGGTGAAGTCGATTTCGGGTGCAACTTCGCCCAAGTTGCATGTTGGAGTCAACTTCGGGTGTGACTTCGACTGTGAGCAGACTGTTCAAGTTCTTCCTCAGGTCGACTTAGCCTCAGATTTAACCCAAGTCGCATGTGGAGTCGACTTCAAGTGCAACTTTGGATTCTTCCAATTTTCAAGTCTATCTTTTAGGTTGACTTGGACTAGGACTTGACCCAAGTCGCTGATGGAGTCGACTTCGGTTGCAACTTGACCTTCTTAGCTTGCCAAGTGAACTTAAACTTCTTTGAAATGATTTTACTTGCTTGAACTTCTTTATATTAATTATTCTACAAATATTTTCATTACTTGAAACTCAGAATATTCATCCTTGCTTTATGCTCCATGTCTTGAATCTTGAATCCTTGAGTCTTGGAGTGCATGAAAGAAGTCCAAATGTATGATCTTAATCCTCCATGATGAATACATGCAACTTTGCTTGCTTTGGACTTGATTTGATTTTCATTTGGCCAAAGTTGAATGCTTGAGTCGACTTGATCGTCAACTTCGCTCAAGTCTGGCATCGAGTCGACTTGGTCTGCGACTTAACTCTTTAAGTTTTGCACTGTCAGTCTAAAGTCGAAGCTGGAGTCAATTTTGTCTGCAATTTCGCCCAAGTCTTAAGTAGAGTCTACTTCATTTGCGACTTTGACAACTCTTGGTCCCCAATTTCAATGCTGGACAAAAAATGGGCCTTTAAGTCGTTGCTGGAGTCGACTTGGGTATTGACTTGACCTAAGTCGATGCCTGAGTCGACTTGAGGATTGACTTGACCTGTTATGCTTTATATATTTCATATTTACAACCTTAAACATTGCACAAAACATATTAGTAGCTAAAACTAATTCAAATTGAGTTGTTAATCATCAAAATGTATGCTTTGGGTATTTTGCATTTGATTTTAATAGTTGTTTCCAACAGACAACGATGCTATAAAAATTTTGTTGAATTATTACGATAAGTTTATAATTGTAAATTATAAAATAATGCATTTATAGCAGTAGTTTTTTAACGGTGGTTGCGGTGGTCCTACTATTATTATTGCATGCAATCTATTATCTAATTAGCGATGCATATTAATAGACTTTTCATGGCTTGAACTTGGAAATAATTTTGACGGTATATGTTTCAATCTAGATTGAGCTCGGAAATAATTTCATATTTTTTTTGGGTCTCATAAATAATGTTTTAGCTTGAAATATGAATGATTGGAAACAAAAGAGAAGCTATAAACATATTAAAAAAATTTGATTTTATGTTGCGTTTAAGAAATTTTTTTCAACAATCTAATTATAAAATCATAGACTTCTATAAAAATATCTAGATTGTTTATATCAAAGATGGGTCAATGCTAAAAAGGGTAAAGTGATTGGTGGATGAGTTTCGGTCCTAGTACTAATGTACTCTGGACTAGATAAAATGCACAACAGTAAAGTATGATATGTACTTTAAAAAAAATCTAAAACTAGGTTTTGTTTAGTCTCTGACTAGACTGGGTCGAAACAAACTAGTCATGGAGCACTCCTGAATAGAATTATTTTTGTGATAAATAATTAAAATTCAACATTACATAAAATTCTCATCTAACTTTTATACAAATTATTTATTTTTTTGGAATTTATAAATTATTTATTTTTTTGATCCGATGGTACAAGTGCCAAATAAAATTTGTGGACTTAGTTTACTGGTCGTTGAATGATTTTGACACCATCCTCTTGCAAATAAAATTACTTCTCTAAAAATAAATAGCATTAAGCTTTACTTATAATTCTCACATGGCTATAGCATAAATCATTTATTTTTCAATGAACTATATGGGAGACCTAAATAAAACTTAAGTAATTTGGAGACCACCTGTTATAAATTAAACTCCTCCCATGAGAAATAATGAAAATAAACGTTATTTAAAAATAATCACATAATTATTATGGTATTTTTTCCTTTTTGAGTCACAATACGAGGTTCAAAAAATTTGTGCACTATGAGTATGACTTGTTCTATGCTGACTATGATTAATCTCTGTGCTTATTATAAAAATTTATAACATATACAAATTTCCACCTTTCTAATAAATGAAAATGTAAATCATTATTATTGATTTATTAAATATATTAATTAGGTAAAAGATTCAATTATTTTATTTAATTGAAATTTAATATGATTCTAAATTTTATTATTTAATATTCTTAGTATCTTTTGTATTACATTTACGGATAATATATTCGATATAGATCATTTGAATACTCTTTAAAATCCACTAAATCAGTTCATTACAAATTGGAAACTCTATAAAATCATAAATCATGTATATATTAGTTCAAAATTTTGCATTATTCTTGTAAAATCTGTATTACCCATATAATTTATGAAAATCAAATATCATCAATCCCATTTCAGGTGTCAAAACTGTATAACTAGTTTATGTTATCACATGAGTGCATAACAATATCATACATTCTATATAACTCATAAAATATATAAAATTTATCTTGCAAATGCGTTGTTCTGTGATACTTGAATAACCTATAAAATTTATTTTATGGGAAAAATGAATAACACATCATCCTCATGAATTGCATAAAAACTATAAAATTGGTCAAATATGTAAAATCTGTAAAATCAGTCAAATAAGCTAAATTATATCACTCATTCAAAATTTTTTTTTAATAAATCTAATACGCAGATCCAAACTTTAGGCATACATTACCAATTATAATTTATAATGATTATGATATAATTTAACATCATGGATCACTCATCGTCTACAGTAGTTTATTTAAAACATATGGTTAACCATAAAAATATATACATCCCAAAGTACTATAACTAATCTCACCTACCCATACTCATACTTTACCTTTAATGATACTCTCATGGTACGAAATTATCATATTACTCCCATTTGCATTTTACACAAAAATGCAAATGTTTTCACACACACCGCCTCTTGCTTTAATGAGACGTAGTCAAGTGCACATTGGTAAGATTGCTTACCATACATATTAGTAGAAGACAATGTTGTTTGATTGTATTGTAGCAAAGTGATAGCTTCTACCGTGCATACTTGTACAATGACAACCTTTCTTGTTGAGAGTTGGGTTTGGCCTTGTGGATTAATAGATAGTCTTGGCATGGTGGAGGGTGTACAGTAAGTGTATGCTATGGCGTGATGCCAAAAGATTCAGCATCGACCTGATTCATACATCTAAACTTTTCAAGATATCATGGACTGAAATTATCTCCTCTAAATAGCCAAAATTATTGAAATATTTGTAGCAAAATTTTTAAAATATTTGAGATCTAGAAGGATTTTTTAGCCACTGCCTGGGCTAGAATTTTTCATGTAGTTTCCATGCTTGTGGCTGCCAATTTCATTAAATGCCATGGCAGCAACACATGGCTATAAAAAGGATGGTAGCTCCACTCAAGCAATGTTAGCAACTCATTTATATGTGCAACGAGTGAAGTCATGTTAGTGGGTGTATGTTAGTGGGTTTGTGCTGTGAATGGACTTGGTGTGTTATGAGGTGTGTGATTATTGATTGAGTTGTGTAGTGTAAGGCATTTAATCCAAAAGGTATAGTGCGGGTAAAGTATGGGTAGTACTAGTATTACAAGTAATAAAAGTGGTAGCCTACAGTTATCCTTGTTGTAATATTTTATGTCCCTAGTTGTAATAATAATATTTTTTGAGCATCCTTTCTCCAACAAGTAGTTTCGAGCCGAAAGTTAGAGACCAAGGTTCATGGAAACTATGCTAGCAAGAAGAGTACGAGGATATTTTGCATGTGCAAAGTTTGAGACTATAAAGCCAATTAGTCAAGGGCCAAACTTAGAAAAGTGCTTAGCATTACCAAGTCATGATGGTAGATATATCTACTTTAGTAAACACAATTGAAAAGTTAAACAATAGCTACTTTAATGGTTAGTGTTTGCGTGTGTAATTTGTAGCACCTCACCGACCAAAGTCAACAGTTGCTACTAAACTACAGGATCAATGATAATGGGAATAACATATACAAATGCAAAAACATCAAAAATTTCATAAGTCATAATATATTGGATATCTTATCTTGAAGTCAAATTTAGTAATATCTAATTGGTCTAATCTAATAAAATATATACATCATACTCTCCCTACATCGCTCTTGAAAATTAACATAAAAGAAATTTTAAGTCTGAGATCCTCAAGTCCTAACTTAATTGAGTGCACCAACCTCATGTTGGTCTCCAACCACATTCCTGTTATCTTAAAAATGATAACATATAATGAGTTTGAGCAAACTCAATCAGTGGAACTAATACATAAATCAACTAAAATTAGTATTAAACAATTTGCATATTTTTTTATAAATCATAAATCATAATCAAATCACATCATATGCATGCTCATGATCAAGCATTCCAATAGTGTATCATACATGTGATCTTCTCATTACTTAAGTTAAATCCAATAGGAAAGTTCGATATCTTGCACCATCTTAGATCAGTGTAAAGCATGAGACAATCAAATGCAGGAAAACCATGCCAAGCAAAATGACAAGGAGATGTATCTGATATCCTGCCATGATCTCCACGCATCCATGGCCCCGCCACAAACTTACACCATGGCTTAGCTCAGACACTCATGTCCAAGCACTAGTCTCTTCTTCCTCCCCTCTCTTTGCTTGCTCTTTAATTTTCTATCGATCTTCAACAGTTGCAGAAACTGCCTAAACAAGCTCGAATTTTTTATCTAGACACATATCTAGGCTCTTTATTTAATATAGATTTGTCTAGTACTTTTTTTTCATAAATCTAGCGAATATATAGAGTTTGGAAAAAAAGTTGATGAATTATATAAACTTAAAATTATCATCCATTCCTCAACAATCAAACATATAAATTCTCACTTACTAATTGGCATATCCACAAAGGGATTTTCTAGAATGGATTCTAGAATCGTGCTAGTTTTCTTCAAAATTTCAATTCAATAGCCTTCGTTCTCTCTTCAGTGTCTACTTTTCTGCATCTACACTATTTTTAAAGAGCGCGTTGCTACTTGCTGACACCTACTTGCCAATGCTCTTAATTAATACTCATAAATTATTATTATTATTATTATTATTATTATTATAATTTTTATGGTTATTACGCAGTTCTACCTGCTTGGCAATGATTTATGGGATATTGTTGACAGCAACAATACTACGGCACAACAGATGATGACGAATTGAAGCAATGAAAAGTGAAAACTATCAAAATGATGTACGTTCTGGCAGTAATAATTGAAGATAAGTTATTAGGAAAAATCATGGATGCTAAAACACCTAAAGAGGTGTAGGACACCCTAGAAGTATTATTCACAAGAAAGAATGATATAAAGCTCCAACGATTAGAAAACAAGTTACTACTCATCTCACAACAAAATATAAATGAATATTTCTTCAAAGTTAAATTTCTTTGTGAAGAATTTTAAAAATTAGATCTAAAAATTCGATATCCAACACTAAGATGATGAAGAATTATCATCCATGGCTTAAGGCTAGAATACACAAGATTATCATTTCAACTCGTGAATGGACCAAAAAGCCAACTTTAGCTGAGTTGGAATATATTCTAGTTGACCAAAAAGTTTTAAACAAGTAAATTTCTAAAGTTTTACTAAAAGATAAAGATAATATTCTCTTTAGTAAGAAGAGAGAATTTCAAAGCCAACACAAGAAGATGTGAGATTGAAAGGAGGCAAATCAAGAAGCAGAAAGAAGAATAGCAAACTAAGAAGCAGGACAAAGTTCTTAGCAACTGGGAGTTCTTCAAATTGAAGATAGAGAAGATAAAAAAATCCCAGTGATAGAAGGACCAATGCTACAAATATGGCAAGAGAGGAAACTTTGCCAAAGATTACCGATTGAAACAAACAGAGGGTAATGCTATTGATGCAAACTAAATGTTTATCATTAAGAGCACTAAGATGACTAATTTAATTAAATCAAAATGCACTAAAGCTAACAATATATGGAATATAGCACGCGATAATAGGGAGTCAAGTGGAATCCACATAGAGGAGATAAGGTTTTGGATTGTTTAAAATTATGCTGTACAAGAAAAAAGGTAGCAGAGAGAGAGAGAGAGAGAGAGAGAGAGAGAGGAGAGGGGAAAAGAGAGTGATAGAGAGAGGGAAAGTGCAACTAATTAAGAAAAGTGAAAATTAAATTTGAACTAAGAAATCTATTGAAGAATTGCAAAAATAAAATTTAGTTTGCTGCAGTAGCAAAGAAAAAATATTAGATTTAATTTAAAAATTATAAAGCAGAAAATAAAGCAATAAAATCTAATCTACAAATTAAAACTACAAATTTAAAATTAACAACTACAAAAGATTAAAAATAAATTACAAAGTAATAAAATAAAATTTTGATCATCCAAAGCGAAGAGGAGATCTACACCATAGGAACTTAATACTTGCCCCACTTGAAGGGAGGTATGTCCCACTCTAGGAAAGGCCCATCTAAGATGTGGGCAAGATGGGGACAAGGAGATGCCCAAGCAATGTGAGATCTCTAGTTGCACTACATTTCTATTGTTGTGGTTTCTTTTGGGGTTACCCATTTAGATTGGATTGGCGATAAGCGTGCTACTGCATTAGCATGTTAGAATTTTCAGCATTAGTTTGCCGAATCACGCTAGCAAGATGGAATTTCTTGGCTCAAATTGATTTGCTATTGAAAGTAGATTTTTAGCTATCAAACTTGAATAAAAGTTGTTGTTAATGATAATATGAATGGATTGTGACTGGAACAAAGCATGCTGCTCATTTTGGCGGTTTTCTGTTGTTCTGCTATCGGTGTGATGCAATTTGGAGCCAACGCTTGATGAGCATCTCATGGCTAGATTAAGAATGCTAATAATGCTTATATCAGATGGATTTTTCCCACCAACAAATGCTACTTTGTTTTAAATGACTGGTCATCTTTGGAAATTTGGGCCATTAATGCTACTAAGGGAGGTTTACAAAGAAAGGGTTAGTTGTGGGTGATAATCATGGAAGAAGATTAGAGCAAGGGTGTTGCTTAGCTGGTATTAACCTTGATTAAATGGAAGCTGGTAGTTTGGGGGGGTGTGCTCCGAATTTCTGGTTGGTTACAAGACAGGTGTGTGGCTACATTTGCATTAGGAAGTTATTGGATTTAATGGATGAGGGGCATTGGAATTTTGGATGGCGTTCTTGTTGCTAGTGCTTCCATAATAGGCGATTCACTACCACTAGAATTTGAAGGGAAGATGATCGAAGCTTGTTTTCGTGGTCAATGCATGTTGTTCGTGGCCGTTCTCATAAAATTTTCTTGCCAAGTGATTTTAGATCATGACCGCTTGCTACTTTGGTGGCCGGCTACAGCTAAAATTCAAGAAGGTTGCTGTTAATGGTGTTAATGGTCATGGTTAGGGGTGGGAATTGGGGTGGGCCATACCGGGTCAAGGTTTGCCCAACCCTATCCCTACTTTTTAAAAATTGAGTTTGACTCTCTTTTTATATCGGGTCGGGATAAATCGGTATGATCCTTACTTTTTTTAATAGGTTCCGGAAAAAACTTCGGATTGATATCGGACCGATTTCGGATAGCTGGTCGGTAAAAAATACAGGTCAAATAAGATAATTTTAATAATTTATATACCTATAAGTATACATATATACTAAATTTAAATATTATATGCTTCAATATTTCACTAATTATTAAAAAACACATAATTAAAAAAATATTTGAAAATATAGTATAAGTTTAGTAAAATAGGTTAATATACAATTACACATAAGGGTTATTTATGCACAAATTCTTTTTATTAATTCTTATATTGCTTGAAGAAATTGATTCTTCTATTATTGATAGAGTTAATATAAAAAAATGAGAATTTTGAGAAAGAAAATAATAATAATATTTAAACGTAGGCTTATAATTTTTAATAAATTAGTATATGCAGGGTGGGTAAGACTCTTCAAGTCATGATATGGTTGACCCACCCCAACTCTATTTTTAAATTCGAGTCAAAATTTCGGACCTATCCCTATACTGGGTCAAAAATATATTAGTTTTACCTAGCCAAAAATGGGTCGGGTCAAAGCAAGGTCACAGGTCGACCCGCCCCAATTCCCACCCTTAGTCATGGTTAACCCGTCAACCCGTTTGTCTAACCCATTTATAATAGGTTATGATCCACCAACTTGTTTAACCATTTAATTAAATAAACAGATTAAGGTAGAGATTTTATAACTTCTCAACTCATTTAGTAACATGTTTAACTCATTCAACACATTTAACTCATTAAAGTTATATATATAAATGTAAACCTCTTGCTTATTTGCCCTTGCTAAGCTTCTTTAAGTCACCTATTTTTTCATTTTTTCACTACTGCCCCATTCAAATTTGTTGGTCCTGAGTTGATGGCTAAACCCAAGAGGGGAGGGGTGAATTGGGTTCTTTAAAAAATTCTTTGGTAAATT
>JAXCLR010000092.1:26105186-26128773 GCA_035584095.1 Annona squamosa
TCCTCTCCTGCAACTTCCTCACAATCTCGTACTTATGCTCTACATGCACGACAAATTAATTAGCAAACAAGCAAGCAAAATATGGTGTATTGATATTAAATAATTAATTTACCAGGGAAGACTCCGGCGAAGCCATCAGCCTTCTCAATGAGCTCATCCACAGGGATGCTGGCGATGTTCTCATCTTTGCTCTGGCCGAGGAGGGACGAGGAGGGGTACATGTTGGTTCCCATGCCCAGCCTGCGCCCTGTCTCTTTGGCAATGGCCAGCTGATCGCCAGTGATCATCTTCACGTTGACGCCGAGGTCGAGGGCCCGGCGGATAGTCTCTGCGCTGTCGTGCCTGGGCGGGTCGAACAGTGGCAGCAGCCCAACGAATTGCCATGGCCCACCAGCACTTTCCTTATTAGCCTCCGGTACCGTCTGCAATTGCATATATCCAACCAACCATCGTCAGATCAAACAAAATAGTACTCTATGAATTCCAAAATCCAAATCGACCAGCTAATACAATTCTCACTACCTGTCGAGCAATTCCCAATGACCGAAGGCCGCGTTCAGCAAACTTGTCGATGATAGAGTGGATCTTGTTCTTCGCGTCCTCCTTCACTTTGCACAGCTCGATGATCTGCAATAGTAGTTAGTCACGGATGGGAGGAAGAGAGAGTACATATGTCGTCGTCTAGTCCTACATTTGTTTTTTTATTAATATATGTACAAGCTAGAGATAGATTGCCTGCTCGGGTGCGCCCTTGCTGCAGCGATGCCATCCGCCATCTGGTTCAATGTAAGTAATTGCGGTGCGCTTATCAACTGGATTGAAAGGTAAGAAATGGACTTCTTCGATCCCTGCTCTTGCCTGCTCATGCCCATCAATAATTAATTTGCGTCATATCGTGACAAAATCATACACCGATATATAGGATATGGTAAGGGTAGAAGCAATTGCTTCCTTTGTAATTTATTGTGAAAACATGCCAGTTATGACTCTAGCCATGATGAAATTAAAATCCAATCAATCCACTTAATTTTTTTTTTCACGTAATACTTTTAAAATTATTGCTTTTACAATGATATTCAAATTATTTCACTTATAGTCCTACGTGGGTTTTTTTTATTGTTTGAATTGAAAATTTTACTTTAAATGTTACATTTTTTTCCTATTTCGCATTACATGTTAAGCCCATGAAACTTTATAAGTTTTCGTATTAAGTTACATCATTAAGAAAGAGGCTAAACTCCTCACATGGGAGACCCACACCTCTTTTACACCCACGTGGGGTGAAACTCCAATAAAGAGTAAAGAAGGGATTAAACCTTGACCAGGACATTGCTAGCATCCCAACCAACCGAGCAACTGTCTTAGGTGGATTTTATGTGCTTTAAAATATACATAATCATATATTGTGAAAATATTTAGATCATTAATGGATTTATTAGAATGTAATAGTACATTATAGAGTTATTTATCCATATAAAATGATGTTTTAGATTTTTAGAAGTTGGATGTTCAACTTCTTAATGAAGATACAAATTAAATTTTATACCCTTTTTAATACATTTTTATTCTAATAAAACTTTATATTCTGTTCAAATAAATTATTGTAACTACAATGAGTGAATTGTATTTTTATTTAAATATTAATGCAGGACCCATTTAATAGTTTCTAACATAACTACAAACACCTATATTTGATTACCTCCTTGGGGTCGGCCAACATTCCCACGATGCATGCATCGATTGCATCCTGGTTCTCTACTCTTGAAGCTCTGGCTGCCAGCAAAAGAACAGTCTCTTTGTCCACATCCTTCACAAACACCTGCAGAGAAAAATAATTAATTAAGGTCGCTGCTCACATATTTCATAAGATAATCTCTGTCTCTCACCTCGATGAGGGCCTTGTCCACTGTGAGCTTGTTGAGAGTGAGGGTACCAGTCTTGTCGCTGCAGAGAACATCCATTCCGGCCATTTCTTCAATGGCCGTCATCCTCTTTGTGATTGCACCTTGTTCGGAAAGGCGATGAGAGCCGATGGCCATTGTCACAGACAAAACAGTGGGCATGGCGATGGGAATACCCCCAATGAGCAACACCAAGAGGTTATCAATTCCATCTCTATACTTGCGCTGTTGGATGGGGTACATAACTATGATCTCAACAACCATGCCCAAGGCGATCGAGCAGATACAGAAGTTACCGATGGCTGTCAGGACCTAATCAAACACATACGTTTCAATTGCCAATTAGCAACAGTTAAAGCATATAATGTAATACAGCATAATATAGTATAACACAACATAAAAATATTGTAATATGTCAGCTGGGTGTACCCCGGTTGGTCCAGCACATGGCAAAGCACACTAGGACGGGTCGGACCCTGTTTGTAAGAGTTTTACCTTTTGTTAGTAGGGAGCTGTGGTCTCCCTAACTTGTAATATAGTTAACATGAGATCTAATACTATATACAATAAAAATATTGTAATATAACTTGACATAATATTTCATCTAAATCAAAGATGTTGATGAGTCACATATGCTTAAAAATATATATTCATTCATAAAGTATGAAAAATATTTAAATTCATTCACCTAAGTATTAGAATACAATAACATTTTATAAATTATTTATCTATAGTAAAAATATTTTAGATGATTTGGATGCCGAAAATACAAATTTGAAATTTATATTTAGCATCAAATCTTTTTTATTATCTTACTTTTATATATGTCTAGATGGAACTTATGCACAAGAATACTCCTCAAATGATAAGGTCTTCATAATAATATAATAATGCTCAATACAATAAACATAGTAAATTTCATAACAATCATCAAGGTGTGAATATCGTTCATATAAGCGTAACTCATATATCATAACATAGAATACCATTTCTATATAAACAGGTTAATGCAAACAATTCAGATAACCTCCATTTATTTTTCACACCTGATGATGATGATGTAAAATTCACTTACCTGTTGCATTTAGAATCAATCATTTGTTTATTTGTTTATCAATAATATAACGAAAATATAAGATGACAAATATAATATAACATATCGTATATAAATGAATTAAAAAATGCTTGTGCCCACATAAAAATAAAAAACCAAAATATATATAAAAAATAAAATAAAAAAAGAGTGTTAGATTAATAACAACCGATTATTTACATAAAAATAACAACTGGTTATAAAGAATTATTATATATGTAGAGAGAGATTAGAGTGGGTGTTTGATATAGACCTTTTGAAAATGTCCCACTTGGTTGGTGCTGTCTACGAGATGAGCAGCCTTGCCAAAGAAGGTGTGGACACCCGTAGCTATGACAACAGCTTCAATTTCTCCTTGTTTGCATGTGGAACCAGAGAAGACCTCATCCCCAGGGTTCTTGGTCACAGGCAGGGATTCACCTGTCAAGGCTGCTTGATCAATCTTTAATGGGTCGCCTTCCAAGAGTCGTGCATCTGCCGGCACGATATCACCCAATTTGATGCTTATGATATCACCTGGAACTAGGATTGACGCATCCTGTTCATTCCACCTCCCACTTCGAAGGACCTGCCATGTATGCAAATAATATAATTAATTACATACATTGGAATATATAAATAGTTCAAAATTAATTATTGTAGCATTTATATATATTTCTTTTCCACCTTCGTCTTGGGAGCAAGCCCTGCCATTAAAGCTGCCGCTGCATTGCCTGCATTGTTCTCTTCAATGAAACTGATGGTTGAATTGATGAACAACAGCACAACAATACCCACAAAATCTTGCCAGTCAGGTGGTTTGCCCTGCATTTACCATTCATAATTAATCAATATATTTAATTAAAATAATATTAATTAGTTGATTAATCAGTTAGCTTATTAATTACCCCTCCATTTGCCAAGCCAATAGCAATCAGAGCTGCAATCTCCATGACCCATGATAGAGGATTCCACATAAAACCCAAGAATTTAAGAAACTTGCTCTCTTTTTTCTCCTCTAGCTTATTGAGGCCAAAGATCTGAAGTCTCTGCTCTCCTTCCTCCTGCGTCAGACCTGCCTTCGAACATTTGAGCTGCTCAAATACCTCTTCAATCGGAATTCGTTCCTAAACCAATCATGAATATACAAATGTAATTAATTCAAAGGAGATAAGCTCGAGTGATTAAAATTAAAAAATATGCAAAACCTAACTCGAGCCCAATCATCAAATTGCTTTCTTTTTTTGGATGTTGAATCAGAAAAGAACAAAGAGAAAATAGAAAGAGATTGGGTTTTATCATCTTACAAGATCGACCGTCTCATTCTTGATTTCTTCAAGACTAACACTGGTTTTGTCGCTAGCCATTCTTTCAAGAAAAAAGCTTATTTTCAATAAAATAAAGTGTTTTTCTTTTCTTTTCTTTTGGTTTTTTCCGGTATATTTCTATTTGTGTTGGGTGCAATGAAGGCGAACATGTGGAAGGTTGAGGGTGAGTTTTTATAGCGAACCTTCTTGTCTGTGTTTAGTAGCATAAGACTCGATCTCTCTCTCTCTCTTTTTTGCTGTTTCACAGCCAAGCTCTCCATATGGAGTCTCGGTCATTCTCCATAAGGGGTCCCGGTCGTTCCGGACTTCTTCAAACAAACAAAAACTCACGAGAGGACGACGTGCGCGTTAACGTGGATCATCATAAAAATTAAAATACTATCAACTCGAAAATATTCTTCTCACATATACATTTCGTTATACAATTAGATCTAAAATATAATCTTGTTATTGTCACTAAATAAACACATTAATGATTAGAAAATAGGCTCCTATCACAGGTAACCCTTTTAATTTTTAAAATGTTAATAATTAATGTAAAATTCAATCAATTTATTGCATTTAAAATCACTAGAGACTATATTTCATTAAAAACAAATATGTAGATGGGCTAAATTTGCTCAAAAAATATATATTTATGTGAAAATTATAAAAATATTTAGATCCATTCACATATGTCTTAAAACATAATAATATTTTATAGAATCATTTATTTACATAGTAGTGTTATTTTAGATGGTTTACATGTTGAAAAAACTACTTTGAAATTAATATTTTAATTTTAAACCATTTTATTACACTGATATTACACATTTATAATTGGGACCCGTATACAAGGAAACTAAACAAATAAAAAAAGACTCTACAATAATGTAAATGATGTTAAATATAATAGATGAGGTGATTTTTTTTATCAATCATCAAGATATTAAAATTGAAAAAAATTATATAAAAAATCAGTTTCATAGAAGCCGGACCTTTTAAAAATATAGTCCACTCTTATCACATGAGGACCCAATTATAAAAGAAATATTTTGCGTAATACTTAGAAAAGAAATGTGGTATTTTGATAAACACGTCGTTTCATAAATATTACTACTTATTCTTAATTAAATTTCATTCAACATTATTGAGATAGTTTGAACCACCAATAGCATGTGAGTTGCTGCTTAAACTATAGACCGTGGATAAGGTCGGCCATTATCTCTAAAATTTTTAAATTATTATTAGGGTAATTTGTTTCTAAAATTTTATCAAAAAAATGTTTCTTTCTAAAAAAAAAGTTGCACACTTCCTAAGTAAAATCTATCAATGAATCAAGAGCCTTATCAATGAATCAGAAAATAGGCTCCGTTACCATGTAACCTTTTTAAGTTTTAACATGTTTATAATTGATGTAAAATTCAATCCGTTCATTGTATCTAATACCACTTGTTTATTTAGGTGACCAAATTTCATCCAAAACAAGTATGTGGATGGCCACATTTGCTAAAAATATGTATATTAAGTGAATTATGAAAAACACTTAGATCCATTCACGCATGCATGATAATGTAATAATATTTTATAAAATCATTTATCTTTATAGTAGTGACATTTTTATGGTTTAAATGTTGAAAAATTACTTTTAAATTGATATTTTAACATTAGAATATTGATATTTTAGCATTAGAATTTTTATTTACTAAGTTTACACATTTAGAGTTGGGACTCATATGCAGCAAAAGTAAAAAATAAAAAGATTTCTATGATAATGTAAATGATGTTAAATGTAATAGATAGAGTGAATTTTTATATTTAGTCATATATATTAAAATTGAAAAAAAAATGCATTGGAAAAGGGTTTCATAAAAGCCGGATCGTTAAAAATTATAGTCCACTCTTATTACCTGAGGACCTGGTTATAAAAGAAATGTTTTGGGTATCACTTAGAAAAGAAATGTGGCAGTTTAGAAGACGAGTCGTTTCATAACCATTACTACTTATTCTTACTTAAATTTTATTCAGCATTATTGTGATAATGTGAACCACCAATAGCATGTGAGTTGCTACTTAAACCATAGACCATGGGTAGGGTCAGCCATTATCTCTACAACATTTTAAATTTTTTTTGATGAAAATTTAAATTATTATTAAAGTAATGTTTCTTTCTAAAAAAAAAGTTGCACCCTTCCAAAGTAAAATCTATTAACAAATTAAAGCAGAGAAAGGTAATGTATGATGATTTAAATAGGATATTAAAAAATAAAAAAACCATACAAGTATCTCTCAATATCGTTGAGAAAATAAGAATCGCAACTCCCCTTCTTTAATAGCCCTTACACGAAATTTGAGAGCAGTAAGTCTTAGTACGGTTTTTGCATCCATTGTATCACTTTCGTTTGGTCCTCTTAAAATTTTCGAGGAAATGATAGAAATGCTCACATAAAGTGCGGACAAATAAACTGTTGAAAAATGGATGCTCTACAATAAAATATTATTTATAAAAATATTAAAACAAAATAATACGCCAAGAATAATTTGGACACTTTATAGGATCCTACCTTTAATACTAGAACTCCCATACAAGTATTTCCTTCCTCACAGTCATTCTAACTCACATAACAATCACTCACACAAATTCACACACACCGAATATGCTCCGCTCTTTGCTTGTTCTTCACTCGCAACTCGTTGCATTGCAAAAGGGGTAAGTTGCCCTTTTATATAGCCATGCATTGCCGAATATGACATTTAATGTGGTGTGGCGATAGCATGCGGGGCAGCATCCTTTTAAATGTGGAGCTGTTTTTTTTATTCGACGCTGTTTTCTCATTCAGCGTTGTTTTTTTTATATTCTATTCGGCGCAGCTTTTTCGACACTGCATTTATTTTGGTGATAACACTTTACTTCTTCCCCTTAGCACCGACTTTCTTCTGTTCCTCTATTTTGTTTGTCACACCAATTCCACTTCTAAATTTTTCAAACTTTGCTCTTGTTATCCCCTTAGTAAATATGTCTGTAACTTGATCTTCTGTGTTGATGTGTTTCATCTTGATTTCTCTGTCTAGCACTTTCTCTCATATAAAGTAATAATGTATTTCAACACGTTTTTTTCTGGCATGGAATACTAGATTCCCTGCTAGGCGTATATCAGACTCATTGTTGCAGTATAGGGGCACTGAATAATTAGTAGGCTGTGTAGATCTTTCATAAGTTACATCAGCCACTTGGTTTCTTGTGCTGTCATAGCCACTACTCTATATTCTGCTTTAGTAGTTGATAGAGACACAGTTGGTTGTCTCTTGCTGCACCATAAGACCGCTGCTATTCCAAGATCAAATACGTATCCAGTGGTTAATCTCCTTGTGTCATGGTCTCCAGCATAATCAGTATCATAATACCCTACTACCTCGTATATTGCATTTTTCTTATATAAGAGACCAAGGTTAACGATTTCTTTTACATACCTTAATATGCGTCGAATTGCATCTAGATGTGGCTTCCTTGGTTTCTCCATATAGCGACTTGCTATGCTGACAACGAATGCTATATCGGTCGTGTAAGAGTTAGGTAGATTAAAATACTCACTAGCTGCCGATACATCGTCGAATCTGCTAACTCTTGACCTTCTACTGAGCATAGCTTGGTATTGGGCTCTATAGGTGTAGATATGGGCTTGCAGTCAAGCAACCCATACTTCTTTAGCAAGTCTTGAGCGTACCTCTGGCGACATAGAAATATCCCTTCTTTTGTACACTTAACTTCTAGCCCAAGAAAGTGTTTCAATTCTCCAAGGTCTTTCATCATAAAACGAACTGAGAAATTAACCATGGTTTGATTGATCTCCTTTTCATCATTACTAGTAATGATAAGATCATCTACATATACTAGCACTATAGCTAGCTTTCTATTTTTATTTTTCACAAATAGACTTGAGTCGGCTGGTGCAACAAAATAACTACTTTGTAGTAAGAAGTCAACAATCTTACCATACTACGCTCTCGGCGCCTACTTTAGTCCATATAAGGCCTTTTTCAGCTTGCAGACGTACTCTGGATGAGTTGTGCTCTTGAACCCTCTGGGTTACATAATATATATTTCTTGATTCAGTTCGCCATGGAGAAATGCATTCTTAATGTCCATTTGCCAGAGCTTCCATGACTTGTTAGCTGCAAGTGCCAGTAATACTCGAACTGTCGTAATCTTTGCCACTGGGCTAAATATTTCATCATAATCTAGCCCATACTTTTGAGAAAACCCACGTGCTACCAGCCAAGCTTTGTATCTTTTGATTGATCCATCGAGTTGTAACTTTAATTTGTACACCCATTTGCATGATATGGGTTGCACATCTTTCGGTTTTGGTACCGGGTCTCATGTCTCGTTTTGCTTCAAGGCTTGAATTTTTTCTTCCATAGCCTTCCTCCAGTTTAGACTGTGGGATGCTTCCTCGTACGTGACCGATTTTGCTTCTTCAATTGCTTCGAGTACTACTATATTAGCATATTTTGGATTTGGCTTCCGTTGTATATTGGATCGCCGTGGAACAGGTCTTGCTTTTTCTTGCTCATCGAATTCTTCGATTTGGTCAGTCTTTTTTCTTCAATACTCCTGTGATGCACCCCTGTTTGCCATGGGCTATCTGATTTTTTTGGTGATTTGGAGTCCTCTCTGCTTGGTGAGAGTTCGTCCTTCTCAATTCACTCTTCTGTTGACTGAGTTTGACTTAGCTCGATTTGCTCCTGCAGTTTTTCTTTTAACTGTTCTTCCATTTCACTAGAGTCAGGTAATAAGATTGCTTGTTATGACCACCAAGATGATGCCTCATCGAAAATTACATTTCGTGAGACATAGTATCGGCCTGTGGTTGGATCACAACATCTCCAATCTTTTCTTTGGCTATCATAGCCAACAAATACACTACGAATGGCCTTTTTGTCGAACTTATTGCGGAGGCAGTCAGGAACAAATACATAGGAGACGCATCCAAACACACAAAAATGACTTACCATTGGTTTAGTGCTCCGCAATTTCTCAAAAGGAAAAATATACCCAAGTCTAGGTTGAGGAAGCCTATTTATGACATGGGCAGCAATCTTCATACATTCTTGGCATGCAGCATACTTCTGCATATCTCTGCCAAGTATCAATTTTTTATTTCTGTCACTCCATTCTGTTGTGGCGTGTTTGGGCAAGTCAACTGTTGGCATATCTTACACCTTTGTAGGTACTCTGAGAATTCAGCTGACGTATACTCTCCCCCATTGTCTGTGCATAGGCATCGTATTTTTTGGCCTACTTCACTTTCCACTTTTGCTTAAATTCTTTGAATTTAGTGAATGCCTCAGATTTTTCTTTCATAAAATCAACCCAAACATACCTTGAATAGTCATCGATGAAGGTTATCATGTACTGGTAGCCGCTAATGGATGATTGCATCATTCATCCAAATACGTCTTAGTGTACTATCTAGAGAGGCACCTTGGTCTGAAATTTTGACTCCTCATACGGTAGTTGATGTGCCTTTCCGAACTGACATCCGGCACATACCGTATCTTTTTAAACTTCTAGCTGTGGAAGGCCTCTGAGCATAGACTTTTTCATCATCTGCTTCAGCTTGTGATAACTTATATGTCCCAGTCGTGCGTGCCATAAATCTGTCTATGTGATGTCTGCATAGATAAACAGCATATGTTAAATACAAAAATATTTATTTTTTAAATATTTCTTATATTAAATATCTTCGCTTGTGTTAGTAAGATTTAATTAAGATTGGTTTGGTCGAGTGCTTAAAAATGTCGATAATCTGTTAGTCACTTAATTCAATTAGTAAAAATATTTGGGACCAATTCTAAGCTTTTGTGTTTTATAATTTTCTTGTGTGCACTTCATCCAAGCTATAAAAATTGCTTTCCATTAATGCTCATTGTATGAGTAGAAGTTAAACATTGAAGAGGGTAATTGAGATCACAACATATTAATCATGGTTTATGATGTTACATTAAATTAGGAAAAAGTATGATTAAAATGGCTAGTTAGTCTCTTATAATGGATATTTAAAGAACTTTGGTAAAATGATGTGAATGTGAAAATACAATCCTCAATATTGAAATCAAATCATAAAAACAAAAACACTTATTGCAATTCAAATCTCGTTATTCTACTTCGCTCTCCTAGTATACAAGATTTGAGTTCTACTAGTCAATTTCAAAATACAAGTGGTAGAGATTGTTCAAGTTTCTTCTTAATTAATGCTAAGCTTCGGGTAGACTCGCAAAGGAATCAATACTTTGATTTATTTTCTCTTGCTTTGATCACCATTAATACCAAGATAATGTACCTTTTCTCTTGGTTTGATTATCACTAACACTAAGCCGTAAAAAATAAATATTTAAATAAAAATAAACCGATTTAGCACATATGCTAAAACAACAACTCTTCAATTAATAAGTATTTTGTAATTTTAAATCTCCTTCAATAATACCTTCAAGAATTTGCAACTTCAGCTTTTTCTTTGAACTTCCTTTAAAAGTAATACTACAATGAAGCACTTTGGAGTCTTTCAAACTTACACTTGGATGACTTTCTTGATCCATTCTAGCTCTCCACGTCCTCATTTTATAATCTCGTATTTGCTTAAAACGTGGCATAGAAGATAGGCCAAAAGGTCTCCATGTATATCAAAACTTCTTATAATGTGAAACTCTATCACCCTGAATACATTGGATGTTTTCAAATAAAAATTTGACCTTTTTGGTTACCTGAAAAGATAGAGTGGTTTGAGCACTAGAAGCCTTATTTTTGTAGAATTCAAAATTTGAGAAAAGTCCTACTTCAAATATGTTGATCAATTTATGATAATTTTAAAAGTATGTGTCACTTCTTTGTTTCAAGATAAGCACCCATCAAAGTGCATAACCCACAGTACATTCCAAGTGAAGCCATTGCAAAAGCATATTCCAAGAGTTATTCGAGGTCTCCAAATGGATATTTCAAACGCTGGTTTTGTCTCTTGCCATTCTCGCAAGAAAAAAGATTACTTATTTTCACAAAAAAAAAAAACAAAACGTCTTTTCTTTTCTTTTCTTTTGGTTTTTTTGGGTATATTTCTATTTGTGTTAGGTGTGATGGAAGTGAACTTGTGGAAGGGTGAGGTTGAGTTTCTATAGCAAACCTTCTCGATTGTGTTTAGTAGCATAAGACTCCATATCTCTTTTTTGCTATTTCACAACCAAGCTCTCTACATGGAGTCCCGATCATTACAACCTTTTAAACAAACAAGAGCCACGAGAGGATGCCACGCTCGTTAACATGGATCATCGTAAAAATTAAAATACTATCAACTCAAAAATATTCTTCTCACATATATATTTCGTTATACAATTAGATCTAAAATATGATAATGGATACAATAAAAACATTTGCATTTTCTGGAAAAAAGGAAACGGGGGCATTTTAGTAATTTCATGCATTGAGAGTATGTTTGTAGTGAAGGTGTGACTATGGGTAGGTGGATTTAGTTATGTTAAATTATGGTAGAAGTTTTTTATGGTATATCATATGCTTATAATAAAATAGTGTAGACAATGAACAATCTGAAACGTTAAATGTGTAAAATAATCATTATATATGATAATAGGCAATGCTAGCCCAAAATCTGGAACAATAAATCAAATTTATCAAAAAATATAAGTAAACAAATGAAATAATTTAGCTTATTTTACTGTTTTTATAAATTTTATGAACTTTACAATTTATATGCAATTCATGGGGTGATGAATTGTATAAGTTATCTATCTTTGGTTTTTTTATTAAATATATTTCATAGGTTATTCAAATATAGCAAAAAATGTGCATTCGTGATTAATGGTTTTTTGATATTTTACAAATTTTACAAAATATATTATTTTGTTGTTCAATCATTTAATGACATATAAAAGTTATATAGTTTTGGCATATTATATAAGATTTGTGATGTTTTATTTTCACAAATTATATGGGCAATACAAATTTTATAATAATATTAGAAAATCACAAACTCATATATATATGTTTTATGACTTCTTCAGATTATTCAAATTCTAAGGAACGGTTTTGATAGACTTTACAGATTATCCATGTAATCTACATTGAATGTATTATCTATTAGTGTAAATGAAAATTATAAAAAATATAAAATAATAAGTTCTAGAAGCTTTTTAAAATTTTATCAATTTCTTATGTGGAACATATAACCTAGTTAATATATTTAATGAACTCAATAATTTTAATTTTCATGATTACTTATTAAATAATTACAAAATAGATTACTTATTAAATAAATACAAAATAGCCTCTGTACACTATAATTTTGTAGATTAAACTCCCATGGTTCATTTTTTATAATAATAAAGCTTATTTCACAATTTGTCACAAACAATATTCAATAATGATAACTTACTTTAAAATGCACAAAAAACTATCATAAAGTTGAAAGTAAATTTTATACAACACATGTAATCAACTTATTAATTAAGAGGAATTAACTTATGTAATTAGTAGCCATTGGTTGTCATCCAATTATCCCCTCTCATTATTATTATTTTTTAATATGGTTTACCTCTATATTTTTAAGAATTGAATAAATTAGCCTCAAGTTTATTTCATAAAAATTTTATTTGGCACCCTGTATCATTAACCCAAAAATAACTAAAATTGAGAAAAAAATTATGTATTATCCACTATAAATAAAAGAAAACTTCTCATATTTAGTTTCTAACACACCAACAGACAATAAACCAAATTTTTTAAATTTTAAAAATTTGAAAGATTCATATAATTAAGGAAAAATATTTTTAAAAAATCTATATAAAAATATTTAAGTGAAGTCACAAAAAAATCCAAAATAATAAGAGAAGGTGACTCGTACAACAATTACATAGTTATCATACATAGTTTAACTCAATGAATCTTCCCCTTAGTATCATTAAAGAGCTTCCTATATATTTTTAAAATTTTTATACTCATACATGAACATTTTTTGAACATATTGAAATAATTTTTTGCTAGTTTTAAGCAATGTTATTAAAACCGAACCGGATCAGCTGGTTCGACCAATCCGAACGGGAACCGGTCCCATATCCGGTTCAATCCAGTGCGGTTCGGTTCAGTAGCTAAAAACTACACGAACCGGCGAACCAAGTTCGACCGGTCAGACGGCAAGCAGTAATAAACTAATAATAAATATATATTAAAAAATAGATGAAAAATCGGCAAATCGACCGAACGCTCAAGCCTAACGCCCTCCTCTTTCTTCCCTTTGCTATGATTTGGAAACCCTAGCCGCTACCTCGCCTGCTCGCCCGCTGGCCCCGTCCTCGTCCTTGTCACCATCTGCATCCACAACACCAGCGCTAGTAGGCTCCCGCCAGTCCACCACGCCCGCCGCCTTGTCTGCCTCGCCTGCACGAGTGCACGCGCTGCCGCCCGCGTGCCCACCGGCCTCTTGCCGTCCACATCTTCCTCGTCAGCTCGTCTTCCTCCGTTCCTCGTCGTCCGTTCGCCCTCATCTTCCTCGTCAGGCACGCACCGCGCCATCCGCCGTCTCTGGTCGTTGTCTCTAGTCGCGCCTATTGCCGAATTGCCGTCTCGTCGTCGCCGTCTCGCCAGTCAATAGCAAAACTACAAAACTGCAATTGACTGCCTTAATCTCAAACTTGAAAATTATAACAAATTTTAAAATGTTTAGTATTCTATAATCTAATCTGTGTTCTAGAACTGGCAAGGAATCCTCCCGAGCATATGCTAGATACCCAACAGAATTTGGATCCCTTATGAAACCGTTCTCATTTTTCTGAGTAAGCTTAAAGAAGTCCCAATGTGCGGCACTAGAGTCAGGTGAAACCCGCGATAAATATTTATCTGTAAGAAAATATATACAATTATCATAATCCAATAGGGGATGCTAAAGATCCAACAGAGAATAGAACCTTCTAGAATAATCAACTTAAAGAAAGCTAGCTAATAATACTACTAATAAAGAAGTGAGGTTGGTCTACCATAAAAATGGTGAAAGACCTCCAATAAAGAACACAATTCACACAAAAAATAAAACAAAAAGACATGCTAATTGCTTATAAGGGGACAGAGGCAGGCAGAATACCTCATTAATTCAATCCATAACAAAAAGAAGACTGGATAATAATACTACTAATAAAGGAGAGAGGTCTGTCTGCCAGAAAATGGTGAAAGACCTTCAATAAATAAACCAACTAGTTTTCATTCAAAGGAAACAGAATCAATAGTCCCTAACATAAATTTTTTTAAAAAGAAGAAGAAGAAGAAGAAGAAGAAGAAGAAGAAGAGAAGAAAATAACTCCTAGCTATTTCTTCATGTTTCAAACTCGCCCTAAGGATCGTGTTGCGATTGAAATAATTTGGACTACTAACATTGAAACAATGAATACACAACAAATGAAAGAATATCACTCATGTTCCCTCATCATCTATGTTTGTATGTCTTGAAGGTAGAAATTGCTGCAATACTATTTTTAATGCTTTAATGGCTAAAAAATTAGCAATAATTAACTATATGGTTGATGCACTCTTGCATGATTTGAGGAAAGAAGGTCAAACGATAAATGATAAATATCAATAGTTGATTATAAGGAATATATTTCTAATTATAAGGAATGGTTGATTATGAAATATTGAAAAAATAAGCGAATCTTTTAAAAGGTGTTAGCAACTTAGCATTGATTTCTTATGTTTATGAACTTCACTTATAACACTTATAGCATTGATTTGTGAAAATCATTACATGATTTATTGTTGATTGTTTATATGCTAATAAATGAATTTTTCATTTTATAATTTTAGGTAATTATTTAATCATCATGTCATCATCAAACCCATCTGAAAGTAGAAATCAGTTTATTAATACAAGATCAAATGCAACATTAGTAGCTGGTAGTACAACATATTCTGGGTCAAAACCCACTAGGGGGAGGGAGGACTAATATTGCATGGAATCATGTAGTAGAATTAAAAATAAATAAATACAAATGTTTGTATTGTGGGAAGATTTTCTCAGGAAGAGGAATTCAAGGGTGAAAAAGCATTTGGAAAATGTAAAGGGTGATGTAGCTATATGTAAAAAGATCCCACCTAATGTACTTTTAGATATGAAAAATGATCTTGCAACTAGTGGTACATCTGCAACCACTAATAAAAAACCTCCTTTTCCCAAAAGTAGCCCATTTTTTGACTACCAAGTTATTGATGAAGAAGATGTTGTTGTGAGGCCCTAGTTTGAAAAGAAACACAGAGAGTAGTTTAAAAAAAATAAAAGGACCTAGTGGGAGTGTGCAACCATCCATTAAGAGTGCTATGGATGGTAAGGATGCAATTGAAAGGGCACATTCAGAAATTGCGAAGTAATTTTATGCTTCATGTATTCCATTTAATGCTGCAAACTCTGTGCACTTTCAATCTATGTTTGATCATGCATACTCAATTGGATATGGATTTAAAGTTTCAACATATCATGATTTAAGAGGTTTCTTATTGTAAAAGAAAGTGAAGGAAGTAAAGGATCAGATTGAATCATTTAATAGAATGTGGAAAGAATTTAGTTGCTCCATAATGACCGACAGATGGACAGATCAAAAAGGAAGAACCTTGATAAATTTTCTAGTATATTGTCCTAAGGGAACTGTATTTTTAAAGTCTGTTGATGCTTCCAAATTTTCAAAAATTGGTCAAATGCTTTTTGAATTATTCATTACAGTTGTGGAGGAAGTTGGACCTAGAAATGTTGTACAAGTAGTAACTGATAATGGATCTAACTATCGACTTGCGGGTCATTTACTAAATGATAAATATCCATCCATTTTATGGACACCATGTGTTACACATAGTGTCGATTTGATGCTGGAAGATATTCAAAGATGAAAGATGTGAAAGAGGTGATAGAGGAAGCTCGTTCTATTTCAACATTTATTTATAATCATGACTTTGTTTGGTGCTTGATAAGAAAATTTACCAGTAAAAAGGAAATTATTCGGCCTACTATAACTCATTTTGCAATAAATTTTATAGCATTGCAAAGTATGTTGAACTCTATGAATGAACTACGGGCAATGTTCACTTGTAAAGAATGAGTAGATTGTAAATGGAAAAATTCTCAAAAGGGAAGAATTGCTTCTAATTATGTTTTGAGTTCTTCCTTTTGGGAAAGATGTGAAATTGTTGTGAAAGCATTTGAACTACTTGTTCGTGTGTTATGAATGATAGATAGTGATGAAAGGCCTGCAATGAGATATATTTATGAGGCAATGCGTAAAGCTAAAAATGCAATGCAGAAGACTTTGAAGAAATTTAAGATGCTTTGTGATCCCTACCTTGCAATTGTGGATAGTCGATGGAAAAATCAACTTGGTCGGCCTCTTCGTTTAGCTGGTCATTATCTAAATTTACAGTTTCACTATCACATGGATGAATTGACAAGACAATGGCAATGCAAGGGCTGCTTCAAACTATCCATCGGTTGACTCATGGCGATATTCATATCCAAACAAGTATTATTCATGAGATTGATTCATTCCACTATGCGTATGATGATTTTGGAAGCCCAATTGCTCTTCATTCTCGTCATACCCTATCCCCAGGTATATGTATTAACTCATAATCCTTATGAATTAGTTATTTATTTATGAATACTTAATTAGTATCCTAACAGTCGCTCATTTGTTGTAGTTATTTGGTGGTAAGCTCATAGATGTGGCACTCCTAATTTGCAAAAAGTTGTTGTGAAGATTTTTAGTCAAACATGCAGTTCATCTGGATGCGAACGTAATTTGAGTGTTTTTGAACTCATTCATACAAAAAAGAGGAATCAACTAGAACACCAAAGGCTATGTGATCTTGTATATGTTCAATACAATTTATGATTATTGGATAGGTATAAAGTATAAACTTTTTTTGCTTTTTTTTTGAAATACAAATTACTCATATTTTATTCCAAGTAACCTCTTTGTATCTTTTTTATCGGAAGAAGAAAAAATATCAATATTATGATCCAATTTCTTTAGAAAATATTAATATATTAGAGAAGTGGGTGGTAGAAGATGAGTCTCCATTATTGACAAATGAAGATGTTGACACTTGCTACAAATAGATCAACCAAACAGTAGAAAAGAAACAAAAGAAGTTGAAGACTTTGACATTATACTATTCTTTTTATTCAGTTATGTAAAAGTAATGCTTTCATAAGAAAAATGGTAGTATGTAACTAATGTTTTCATTTTTTGTATTTTAATCTAGGAACTCTGATTGGCGGGCAAGGTGAAGATGTCGCTGTTGATCTTAATGAAGAAGAAAATTGAAGTCTTTTCTTTTAATATTTGTAATGATGTGAATGGTAGATTTTCAGATCAAAATGTATGTTTGACTATTTATAAACTTTTAAAATTTCATGTTTTGAGGGAATGATACGTCGTTAGATTTTTAAAATCTTATATTTGGTTGAAATGAAGTATTTATATACTTTTAATATCTATGTTTGATAAGAATGATGCATTTAATAGTTTATAGATTTCTAAATTTTCATTTTTTGCTTAACATAGGAGATATTCTTAATTTTCATATTATTATAGGTTATTTAATTATTCAAATTTTCAACACTTACTGATTTGTTTTATTTCTTATTTTGTTAGGTATATTTATATCAATTCATCAAGGTATCGAGATAAAGAGGAAGAATTCAAGAACCAACAACCAAGCAACAACGGTTATAGCTTATTATAAGTTTAAGTCTTTCAAGTCAATTAATGTAGTTAATTTTTCTAAAATTTATGCTTAAAGATTTCTTAAAACTCGCTATTAATTTGTTCCTGCATGTTTTGTTCTTATATTGTGGTCCTTAAAATCTAACGTACATATTTAAGATTATAAAAATATAATTTTATCAATATATTTATTTAAAATTTTAAAAATTTAATATTTATGACATCATAAATATGCCATGTTGACGTCACTGGTTTGAACTGGTTTGATTAACCGATCGAACCAGACCAGTTCCTTTACCGATTCAATCACCGATTCGGTTCTAACAACACTGGTTTTAATCTTAAACTAATAATTATTTTGAATTTTTAAATGAAAAAAGAAATTCCTAATGCACTAGCATATGAGAAATCATATTTTTCATGCATATATAATATCCAAGTGAGAACATTATTTTAGTGAGTAATTTTAATTATTTGCCTTTGACGTAATTCTATTTTTTAACAAGGTGGTCTCAAATTTATTAAGTATCAAATAAATTAGCCTAAAATTCCTTTTCACAATTTTTTATGACCAAAAATAATATTATATTATTAAAAATGCCATTTGTATGTAAAAATTTATCAATAAAATTAAAAAAACAAAAATTTCTACTTACACTTTTCAATAGACTAAAATTTTAAGCAATCATTAAATTTTCAAAAGCTATTTATGAATTTAATTTTCAACTAATGTATTAAAAAGTGTAATTTTCAAAAACTCTCATTTTATTTTAAGTCTTAAGTGCGAATAAAATACTTATCTTAAAATTCCTAAACTGTTATATTGTTATGCCATCTATATTTTTTCCGTGCCATCATAGCATTATGTTTTTTTAACTATGAATTTGCATATTATTAATGGATGATCTCAAGATTTCTGTTTTGGTGTTATCTTTATCATTAAGAAATTTGGAGAGAGTTGAAAACTTTTGGTTGGTCAGTAAAATTTATCTCTTCAATTTCATACAATCATAAAGTTTCATGCAAAAAAAAAAATCATTACTTACATTCTACTCGTACAAAGATAGCTTCATATGTAGAAAAAAGAGATCTTCAAATATCCCAAATTCAAGCAAGACCAAAACAACTCTTTAAAGAAAAAGTGCTTCTACAAAAACATTAAAACCATTATCCTGAATGACAGATATGAAATTTTCAATTCAACATAAATTGAAGTTAAAAATATGCAATGAAGCCTTGATCCTTCAGTCTACTGGAGGCCTTCCATTCACAACTTATCCACCAGTTGTGTTGCCCACCTGCATGGCAGCTGCAGTATCAAACGTGATGGTCTAACTTACAGCTGTATTGCTCCTGAAAAAGTTGATTACTTGGGCAATAGTCTCTTATATACTGTCCAAAAAACATCATGATTTAAAAATATAAAAAATGAATATATCAAAGAACGGGTCAACTAGCATACCATTATATAGCATGAAGAGGATTTTGCGACCAAACTGCAGTCTACTTCAACATCGAAAGGTTTATAGGAAAATAAGCCAACTAAAGAATCATGAGAGGTGGCACTCTACAATAAAGACTAAGATAAAGCTAGCTAGTAAGAAAAACAGGATAAGACCATTTGTCGAAACAAATAAGTGCTGCAATCCCAAAAGAATATTGAAATTAGACTATAATGATAAAATTAATCTCAACAAGAATCCCATTTTGAGATGATTATTGATATGATGCTAACTTCAAGTAAAAAACTTTTACCATTGAGAACAGTCTCATGGAGCAATCTAGCCCTTCACAAGATAATTCAGCAAGAGATTCCGAACCCTCAAAAATACGCTTTGTAGAATTATGCTTCATAGAATCTCCAAACAAATAATATGTAAAAACCAAATTAGAAAAAATGAAAAACAGGAATCACAGCCATATAGAATCCATTGAAAACTCGAGGGTTAAATGCGACTTGCTGCAATTGAAAATCAAGTTACCAGTCTGAATTTAATGCACAAAGACATGTGTTTTGGAATGATTCCTGGAATAATAGCAGTCAGGAAAATTCAGTAATGAAAATACTTATTCATTTTATATAACATCTGACACATCTCCTATGAATATAGAAATAAGAAAATTATCTAAATCAGGTTAAGTCTATGCATCTGACCCAAGCTGGCAGAAACTTTGGCTGACTCACTTTATGTTAACCTAAAATCAACCCAAACAGCCTAAGTTTTAATAACTCAAAATTTTGTAAAATTTATGTTATGGGCATCATAGCTTGACAAAATGAGAAAGAGGGATCAACATCACTAGTAATTATCATATTTTTCTTTCCAAAATCAACATTGGTTGCAATTATCCTATGAAAGAAAAGGCAGAAACCATACAAAATCCAGACCTCTGCCTCAGGCAGTGTGATTAGACCATGATCATTCCTTTCATCCAATATGCCACCCTCAGGCAGAAACCATACAAAATTTCAACCTCTGCAGTATGATCCTTCATACAGTAAGCATGCCTACACAAGTAAGGTATCGAAGATAAAGCTCTAGAACATATCAGATAATAAAAAGGAAAACATGTGTTACTATAGGGATTTTATTTTTTTTACTTTTTTGCATTAAAACACACACACACACACAGAGAGAGAATGAGAGATGCTCTTACTTCTCACAGGCACCTTTCCTATAATTCTCAGCCTGATAAATTTTAGCACCTTTCTCACACCATGCCTTTGTGATTCCACTTCCTTTGATGTTTTAAACTCTTCACAAAGCATAAGAATTACAGTAGTCAGAATATGCGACCATTTCATTTAGAGAAAATAGTAACATCTTCAAAATAGAAACTTACTGGTAGCTTTGCATTCAAATACCATATTTCAAAATAAAGAAATTTGAAAGTTTATGAAAATCCACCTTTCAAAGCAAAAATGGAAAATTCTTGCCATCCACGGCCCATAATGAGAAATAATGTAATTTAACGTTAAATAAGTGTTAAAACATGTTAGATATATGTAATGAAAGTTGTGTGAAGTGTTAAATTGAAGAAATTCAATGATTGACAAAATTCACCTTTCATAGCCTTGAAAATACATTTTTAATTTAAAATTTTGGTCATTTTTGAGTACTGAATTCGAATGGTTAAATGAAGTCCAAATAGTATAAAAATCGACGAAAAATAAGATGGATATATACACTTTAAGGTGGACAAGATAGTTTGTCATGAAAAAGGCCACTGAACAAGGCTGCTTGGTAGATATAGCAGAAAATTCAGCAGGATGTTCGAACTATTTAATGAGCTCAAAAAATTGTAAAACTCGGCATAATTAAAGTACTGTATACAAATAAGAAAGTTCCATGTTTCAGAGCAATCTGAGTTGAGAAGATTAGTGCTAAATCTATGTATAAACTAAACTTTGAACTTTCGGACCATTTTTATATATTTTTTTCACTGTTTATGAACTAGAACATGCTCAATCATGTATAATGATGGTTTCCCAAAGTCTTAAGCAACTTTAAACTTGTTCATGAAACTTTGACACTAAAAATTTCATTTACAGAAAGTAAAATGGATTTTTGATAAAATCACTATAAAACAGTATAAAAACGATGAGAGCATATGCACTTATGCATATGTAGATAGTAGTCGAAGTTACTATAATGCAAACTGCTTCCAATCAATAAACCAAATATAGCCCTTGGAGCTACTATATGCTAACATTTGATATAGTCGAAGTGAAACACAACGGATGTGATCGCTTCTTTAAGAAGACGTGAGAATGTCATGTTATTTTCCATTTTATTTCATCAAATAGATAAATATGAAATTGCATTAAGCACACTCACTTCAAATTCAAACACTAACAAAAAAAGTTACTGATCTCACCAAAACAAATCAAAGATGCATGATTAATGAAATGCAATACAAAGATTCAAAGAAGCCACCTAAAATATGGAAAAAGTAACCATACTACATATCATACTCTAAAAAATTATATGCCATATTTTTTATTCTCATTTACAAGATCTCATTTTTCCATCTAATTATTACAAACCAAACCCTTAAATCCTTACAACTTTCTTTACAAATCAGTCTCATAAATTCTTACAGATTTCTAATAATACCAAAGAGGAGACCAAAGCTCCTCATAGAGAGACTACTGCTCCCATGTACACAAGGATGATGCCAAGGTTCAAACCCTCATGGGGAGGGTGGAAAACACCATCCCTGGCAAACCAAGTTGAGCTCGATTGTTTACATAATATGCCATAATTAATGGTACTAGAATTGGTCATTAATTCATGGGATTATCTTTCCACTTGACCCTAGTTATAGAAACCTTCCACTAACCATTCTAGCTTCTAATCATATATTGGAATGACATACCCATATTTGATATCTACTTGTTTACATTCTGATACAAGGCTTCTTAATCCTGCATTGAAGATTTTGATGTCACAAGATCATAAAATCCAAGAACAAATTATTCTGAAGATTTAGTATTTTTCATGACTAAATCTTCTACGTAAGTTTTATACCAGCTCAAAAATCATAGGCAGAGGGCTGGGAAAAATTATTCCATCATGGTTATCAGACTTAGGACCTTCTACCACTAGTAGTAGCATTCTCCACTTTGGCTGTCAAGTATAATCAAAACCTGACACTAAATCTTGGCTAAAAATGCACTAAATGGATATTGATTCCTATCAGAGCTTCTCCTAACCTTTCAATTTCTGTCATTTTTTCTACAACAATTTAATTATCTGGCCCAAAAGAATAGAATCCTATAACCAAAAGGATTTTTCATGGCTAAATGGGATTATCTAAGTTCGAGAAATCTGCCCAAAAAAGAATTCATAAGAATAAGCTCATAAACACTTCCAATCGTTTGGAGAGTAGCATTATTCTTCCACTAAAACAGAACTCAAATATTTGAAATATCCTATTACCGGTTTCAGTGAATGTCAATGTCATTCTCCTAAATGAAAACAGACCACAGCCAAAATGGGATATTCGCAAGCACGTGCAAAGATAGTCAACATGATTTTAGATATCTATACACACCAAATTAAATTAAGAGGATGTAGCTTTGAAAATAACATGAATACCCGCAACATAAATAATACCAACCATATGCTATATCGATAAATACTTCATCAAAAAGTTCCAATTCAAAGACTAAAAAATGGCACCTAAATATAATGCAGGTTCCAATAAAAACCAATAAGTAAAACAACAAAATTTGACAAATTTTCTTTTCTTGTCATGGGCCTCTACTTGCTTCTGGGGTTGAGATGAATCCAATGGTGTTAGGTGGTTTCCTCCCACGTGAAGTCAAAGTGGGTGGTCCCCACTCATTAAAGCATCTTTGAAAAATGCATACCTGCCCTTTTGTTTTTATTCCATCTTTTCGGTGCGGAAGAAGAAAAGGGTGAGATATATATATATATATATACATCACAACGACTCTTCTCCTCTCGGCAGAGAAAATCCGTCGTCGTGTTTCTTCAGTCTCATTTTTCAGAGAAGCAGCAGCAGCTCCT
>JAXCLR010000092.1:26146930-26164684 GCA_035584095.1 Annona squamosa
TTTCCATCTTGGGAGATCTTATTTTAGTTTTAACATAGTAGACCCCATTCCCAACACCTCAAGGGTGGGGTGTTACAATATATTTCTGTCTTTGTGATGCTTCTAGTCTTTTTTAACCAAAGACTCAAGTTTCCATAATCGGAGTTTGATAATCTCATCATTTGTCATATGTATTTGAAGCACAACTCTTAAAGATGGAATTTAAATTTCAATTGGTATCACCGCTTCACATTCATAAACTAATGAAAATGGAGTTGCATGAGTTGATCCTCGAACTATGCTTCCATAAGCCCAAAGTGTTTCTAAAAGTTTTTCATATTAATCCTTTTTGTTTTTTCTAATCATCTTTTTAAATATTTTGTAGATTATTTTATTGAAAGCTTCAGCAAGACCATTTGCAGGCGCATAATATATTGTAAAGGAGTAATGCTGAATCCCATAATTTCTATAAAATTTACCAAACTTCAAATCTCGAAATTGAGTCCCGTTGTTATGCATAAAACAATGTGGTACTTCAAATCCGCATATAACATTATTTTTCAAAAATCATAAAATTCCTGATATTTTTATTCGAGCTAAAGATGTTGCTTCTACCCATTTTGAGAAATAATCTATTACCATAAAAATAAATCAATAACTATTTGATGCAGGCAGGTTTATAGGACTAATGAAATCCATTCCCCATGCTTCAAATGGCGAAAAGGAGATTGTTAGGTGTAAAGGTTCCAAAACTTAATGAATAAAGTCTACATGAAATTGGCAAGTTTTACACTTCTTGGCAAATTTAATTGAACCTTTTACTATGGTAGGCCAATAAAATCCTAGTCCTAGTCTTCGAATTCGATTGTACAGCTTCGGACCTAGTTCATGTGCCCCACATGTTCCTTCTTGAGTTTGAGTGAGAACTTCATTAGCTTCATGATTTGATAAATATCTGAGTAGAATTTCATCAAATGATTTTTGATATAGAGTACTCATTTTATAATCATAATGAAAACTCAGTTCTCTTGTTCTAACACTAACTCTTTCTTTTTCATCTTGAGATAAAATATCAAATCTTATATAATCAAGAAATGGGACCCTTCAATCAATAACTTCATAATTTTTTATTTGTAATTGATAACATTCTAAACTTTAGAGGCTTTTATTGATTTCATCTATAAAAGGCATTAATCTTCTTTCACATATCATCATAGTAGGTATATCGGCTTGAAGATCTTTTTGAGATATCATAGATGCTGTAAGGCCCACAAGAGCATCTGCTCTCATATTTTGTCCTCTTGGAATGTGTTCAATTTCAACCCATGAGTTGCTTTCAGATGATAAGACAATAATTGAGAATTTTTTACTTCATAAATTCCTTTCATCTGATTTATAATAAGCTTAGAATCTCAATATATTTGCATATACTTGATTCCTACCTCCCGTTCTATCTCTAAGTCGATGATAAGGGCTTGATATTTTGCTTCATTATTTGTATATACTTTTGTTAGAATGAATGAATAAGGAATCATTTGATTGTCTGGGGATATAAATACAAGCCCTCCTCCTACTAGAATTGCGCCCTTTCTTGATTTTTGTGATGCTCCATCAAATTATAGCTGCCACTCCTTTTCTTCTTAATTTACGCACACGACTTGATCAGTTGGTAAATCATCATTTAAGCTATCTCCAGAAGCAAGGGCATGTGCGGCCTAGAAATCAGCTAAAGCTTAACCTTCTACTACCTTTTGAGAGATATACCCAATATCAAATTGGAAAAGTAGGATAGTCCATTTTACTAACCTGGCATTCAGTGACCCTGCTTTAGCAACTAAACTCTGCTTCTTGTAACTTTCAACTTAAATAATATAAAGTTACTTCTTTTCCCTCAGTATTATTTTGAGCAAGTCCCGGTGAATATTCCAGAGCGGAGGTATATAATATGAAGGGTTTACCTTGTACAGGAGCTCCAAGCACACGAGGATTTATAAAATATCTTTTTATTTCTATCAATGCATTTTTCAGGCATTATCCCATAGGAAATTTGTGTTTTTCCTCATCAAGCATGTAAAAGGTTGAAATCTTCCAGCAATATTTGCTATAAAACACCTAATATATGCTAATCGTCCTTGCAATGCCCTCAACTTCTTCAAATTACTAGATGACTTCATTTCAAGGATAACTTTAGTTTTTGCTAGATCAATTGCTATTCCATCTTTCTTTACAACAAAATCTAAGAATTTTTCAGCTATTACTCCAAAGAAATATTTTAATAAGTTCATCTTTAAGTTAAATTTTTGTAACTTTTGAAAAACCCTTCAAAGATCTTCAGGATGATTTGCTCGATTACGGCTTTTCACCGCTAAATCATCACATATCCCTATATAGTTTTGTATAACATACCTTTAAAGATTTTGGCCATTGCTCTTTGATAGGTGACACTTGCATTTTTCAACCCAAAAAGAATCACTATGTAGCAATATATTCCAAATGTGGTTCGAAAGGATGTATGTTTTTATCATTGCAGAACATTTTAATTTGATTATATCCTGAAAAGTCATCCATGAATGACACAGTTTCAAAGCCATATGAGTTGCCTACCATAATTTCTGGTATAGGCAATGGAAACTCATTGTTTGAGCATACATCATTTAAGTCACGAAAGTCTATGCAAACTCGTATTTGTCTACTTTTCTTAGTGACTGGCGCAATATTTGCTAAAGATTCAAGATGTTGCTCTTCTCAAATAAATCCAGTGATTTTTAATTTTTGGACTTCAACTTTTATTTTATCCATTACTTAGGATAAAATCGCCTTTGCATTTGTTTAATTAGCTTTGCATCATCTCGAATATTTAGCTTATGAACGGCTACATCGGTATTTAATCCTAGTATTTCTGCATAATTCCATGCAAAAACATCAATGAATTCACCTAAGAGATTAATATAAACTGAATTTTCTTTTTCATTCAACAATATAGGGCGTAGATTTTCTTTAGTGTCTAAGTTCAACTCTTTGACAGAATCTTCAGTTGGAGGCTTGACACCGACTCTATCTTCACTTTTGTCAAAGTGAAGAGCTAATTCTTTAAGATAAGATGGGTCAGAAGAATATTGACTATCCAGTTGTTCAACTAAATCTTCTATAATTATAGGCTTATCTTCTTTTGTAATCACCAGTACTTCAAAATCAACCAAGTTCACTTCAGGATCCCAAACATTCGTCTTTATAAAGCTTCTTTCATCATCAATATTGTCTTCGGCCATGTGATTAGGGTGATATCCTACACGATATGCCATGTAAATCAAGCGCCCAATTTCATTTCATTCAAATTGTTACTTTTGACTTAACCACGAGGTGTTGGGTTAAGAATTTTTCTTCCATTCTTTAAACCCTTTAGGCATTGAAAATCATTACCCATATTTTTCATCATTTATTTCACAATTTTTCTATAATTATCAAAATTTGGAATTCCTTTGGAAATGAACAGACCCAAGAAGAATTTTTCAACAGATTTCACTTGCTAGAAAATTCTTGGTTTTTGATTCTTTGGGTAAGAAATAATAAAAATTGTCGTCTCTTCATTTTTCAATGCCCATAAAGGGTTTTAGCGGTGATAAAGGAAATTCAATTCTAAAAATTTCAATTTTCAATTATTTAGTAATCATATTCATTAAACTTTTCTTTTAAATAGTTAATTTTTGTACCTTTTTGGACTTGGTGTGAGCACCCATCTACTTACTAGCTTTTCTTCATTCTGAATCTCCTTTTCAGATACTTTAGTGGATTCCGTTGACCTCTTTTCTTCATTTTTTTTGTTAATTTGTCTTTCTTCATGTTTCCTTAATAAAACATTGCATCCACGCAATATGCCTCAATACCTTTAAATGGTCTTTTATCTGCAAACACACGACATACTTTTATATCATCATCAATATATTTAAAAAATTGATGTAGAGTAGAAGGAACCACAAAGTTCTCATGGATCTGTGGTCGTCCCAGTAGCAAATTATAAGAAATTTCAGCATCAATTACATAACAGGTTATGTAGGCTTTCAAGCTACCCAATTGCAATAGAACTTTTATCTTTCCTAGAGTCTCTTGTGACTGAGCATTGTATGCTTCAATGGTAGTGGAAGACTTGATCAATTGATTAATAGGTATCCAAGACATGCTAGTGCCCTTAAAGGCATTATTTGAACTACAGATTTGGGATTAATTTGAACCCGTAGTAATCGTACTTCCCGCGCGTAACATGTAATGTAAAAGGGACGGTATCCTCCTTGGTGAATGTTATACTTGCTAATTTAGTCATTTTAACAAAGTGACAATTTTCATACTTTTCAAATTCTGCTTGTGCTTTGTTATGTGGAGTGTAAGCTGCAGCTACTAACAACATTTCTACTAAGCTTTTTCTAATTTGAGGAGAAAGACACAAAAAATTATAATAGACATTTTTACTGAGATATGAGCAATTTGCTCAATTATATCATAATTAACAGGCTCGTTCATTTCAAGATATCTATTTCTTAATGAAGCAAGTATATTTGAATAAACTACCAAAGAAGATATGAACCTATAGTTATATCTTTTATGATAGTCTAAGTTAGATCTGGTTACTCTTCCTGCCTCATACACCTCTTTGCTTGATTCAATCTCTTGTGGTTCTTCATCAGTTTCTTTTTTTGTGTAGCACCCTGAACCCGATGCGCCTCCTCCTTACTCCAGAATCGTGTAGTTGGTAAATTGTGAGTAGGATTGTAGTCCTGTTCACACGGTGGAATCTTCAATTCAATCTTATTTTCATTTACAAGCAATTATGTTCTTAGAATTAAAATCACATAATATTTACAAACTATTAAACTATATATTTACATTATCAATCTTTGTAACATGGTAATATTGTACCCTCATAATGTATTCATTCACACCAAGTATATAATAATAATACAATCTTAGGAGTTTCTAAATTGATACATTTTTTCTTAAACTTCACTGCACCTGTCTAAGTCTAGGAAAAATAAAACAAGAGTACTAAACTCAGTAAGTAAGCATTTTCATTCAAGTAAACAATTTCATTTTAAAATTTAACATTTCACAATAAATGTTTATTTCACGTTCATTCTTTATACATTCATTAGATGGTACACTAGCTAGGCGACCATCAATATCTTTATTCCTTATTTTAGGAAGTGTGTCGCCGGCCTTTGGGCTTATATCAGCAATTCGGTCACATTAGACGATGACTTTAATCTGCTTACACCTTGAAAATGGACCTATACCTTTATGCACCATGCATTATGCACATGCTAATATGATTTTAAGAAATAATCACGTTCATAATTCTGCTTTTTTTCAAATTGAGAAAAATTACACAATCATCTATAACAAGTTAATAAATACATTTTCTAAACCACATTATGAGGATGGTCATCCTTAAATAATATTGGAAAATACCAAAATGAAATGAATTTCAAGTCATTCAATCATTTTAAAAATAAATAATTTCAAGGCATTCCTTGCTTACTGTGGAGTATTAACTTGTCTTCTCGACCCTCTCTTTTCTTTTTCCTAAACAAGTGAAAAGGACTAGCTCATATAGTTGCATTATATTTTTGTACTTGCATGCCTAACCCTTTATTACACCTATGTAACATTCATGTATTATGGTTTCAACCCGTATCATATATGGGTAATAGTGGTGGGAAACAGAAATTTTTTACTTTATATATCTAATAGTTAAATGTCTTTGCTTGAATTCTAAACGTTCATGTGAATGGCAATTATTTCAACCTAAGTATGGACAATACCCCACTTCAATATTAAAGAGCCATATAGCCTACGATGTCAACCATTAATCATTATTATTAAAAGAAAAAAAACACAAAGCTCTGTCTTAGGTATAAATGGCAATCCTTACGTTGAGAATTATTATTATTATTATTATTTTAAATTCTGCTATATTTATAAATACATTATCCATTATTATTTATCTGCAAGATTCAGCCAAATAGAATTTTTAACATAAAGCACCCTTAATTTTTTAACAACAAGCTTTCCCAATTCATATAAATATTTAATTTTTTGTTTGAATACCTTATTTATTTGTATAATCCATTCAAATAGAATTCTACTAATATTTCAATGCCTCCTAGTTCCTAATACTAACCTTCGTCAATTATCATATACTATACATATATGAGAAATACTTAGTTACAGTGCAACTGCTCAGTAAAAGCGGTACAGTGTGCCCAAATGGGTCACACACAATCATAAAATTATAATATATTCCACCTATTGTATTTAGAATTATGTTAATCGGATATATATATATAGACCTTACCTGAAAATGGTACAAATTTAATATAATAAAATAGTTTGAAATAAATAACAACTTTAAAATAGTTTTTTCAACATTTAAATTATTTATTATAAAATTTATATATAGATAAATAATTGTATAAAGTTTTATTATATTCGTGTAAAGCCCTTCTTTAAGTAAATATACTAGTGCGGCCGCTGCACCAGAACAACCCTATATATATACCCTTACCTATTAATTAAAGGAACATCATATCATTGAAAAAAATCAGCAACTTGCCAATAAAAAAGCGTTATTCTTTCCCTGTAATGAACCGTATAAGAAGAAGAAGAAGAAAAAAAATTCTAAAACCTGTTGAGAACATCAGGTCTATCAGCTCTTCGTCCTTTTATGGCTGCTGCCTTTAATCTTCTCCATTTTCTCTCGTATTAGGATTCCTTTATATACTTGCTCTTGTTTTTATCACTATGCTTAAGCGGTGACTATGGTTAAGTGAACTTACCCCATATCAATTTACCGCTGCCACCTCATGCTCCACCGTCCAAACATAACCCAAAACCAGCCATTTCATTCAGCTATGTGCGACTAGGTACTCATTAAAATACTGGTGCCAAAATCTGCCTTGGATACTAAGTCGGTCGTTCTCTCTCTCTCTTTTTTTTTTTATGGAAAAGTCGGTCGTTCTCAATAACAGATTATGTGTACTTTTAAAAAAAATCCCCTATTTCATAAAGCATTGATAAATGGCATCTGGTTTAAAATTTCTAAAGAGGTTCTTTATAATTTAATCCGTCTATATTTTAAAGCACTTCATATTAGCCGTTCATAACAAATTTCATGACAAAACGATTAAAATTTCTTAAGATATAAGCATTTGAAATTAACTAATGCAATTAATTAAAATTTTAATTTTTGTACCCATTTGTAAGTAATCTAATCCATTCACCATGTAGAGTATATTAGTTTAAACCTATCCATGAAATTTCATTTAAAACAGAATTATGTACATAATAATATTAATTAAATAACATGGGAGATGCATGGAACGGACATGCATTCAAATGTGATGTCCCACTTGGACGTACCATGCAGGGGTGGTACCATGCACGTATTTCAATGCCAAAATTGGATTTATGTAAATGATTTATTAAATCATTTTTCTCAATCCAATCCATTCATATTATAGAACAGATTAATTTAATCATCCATTTCAAGTTTCATATCAAAATGGTTGGTATAGATTAAGATATTAACATTCAAATTAACTCATAAAATCTTATCTAACTTTGGTTGTTTAAAAATCTTTTAAATATAATTTTTAGGGTATGTTAAACTAGGCTTGCCCATAAAATTTCATGTAAAACTGTCTTATATATATCAAGATATTAATTTAATAAACAATTAACAAAATTTAAGAAGAAGAAAGGACGTGCATGCCCGGACACGCTCACTATGCATGTTTGACTTTTGGGTACATTTTTCAAGATAAAAAATGAATTAATTTAAGTATTTTATGCAATTATTTTTCATAATCTAATCCATTTAGATTAAAAAGCATATAATTTAACATTTTCCATTGAATTCTCATGTAAATCTAAGTTATACACGCTTCGATCTAGTAAAAATACTATAAGTGAATATAAGCAGCCAAAATTTTTCTATTTATTTTTATTTTTCCAAAAAATCTGTGAATTTAAACAGTTAGTTGCTGTAATTCAGATTTTTTAAATTTCTTCCTGAAAAAATTATAAAAATTCATGTTCGTATCTAATATTTATAAAATCATAATTCATCCTTCTTTTTCTTATAAATCTCAAATTAAACCTTTTAAATTCCAATTAGGTTCCTTTTGTCTCTATTCTTTTCAAGTTTACCATTCGACCGTTCTTTTCTAAATTTGCAATTTAATCCCTTTTTAAAATTGTAAATTAGTATTTTTGTAAACATATATATTTTTCTATAATTTTATATTAATAACATGTATTTTATACATGCTTTAAGGGTATAAATTACATTAACTTATAGCTATGTCTTAAATAACATGAGTTTCACATTCTGCCTCTTGCATCTTTATGCTATTTTCTCCTTTTCTCACTCTCCGACCATAACTATATTTACTAACACATTTGAGGTTATTCCATTTTCAGGACACGAGTTTTTTGAAGAAATTATCAAAACTTTCCTCTTCTTTTTAATGGTAGGCTCTATCTATCATGAGTCTAGTTCCTACTGTTGAAAAAGATACAGGACAGAGAATTCCCATCCCAATCATGCCAAGTAAATTCACCATGAAATTTGAGAAAATTAAGGAACCAATTCCCCATCTTCAGTGCAATTATTCCCCGTCAAATAAGCTTCTGCGAAATCTATTTGGCTTGATGACTCATTTTCCCATCCTTCATTTCCTCAACTTCTTTGAGGATCATATATTTCTATTTCGATAGAAGTCATCATATCATCTATCATTTCTAAATTTGCTTCACTTCCCCATGATATTAGATCAATAAAATTTTCGTCAATATTATATCATTATCTGATAAAGAAATCTCTTCCTGCCAAGAGAAATTGTTTTCTTCTTCAAATTCATTTCTAAGATGGAAAGTTGAAATATGATTAGCATGTCGCAACACATACTTTTGTGTCAAAGTTATTCATATTCTATTCTTTCACCATATCAGCCCAAGGCAAGCTAAATAGCTTAGATGACATGAAATCTTTTAAGGTGAAAGAATGTCAAACCTCACTATCTGTTGCTTGGTTAATTTTATTTTTTAGCATCTCCATTTTCTTTTTACTCAAGAATTTTTTCTTAACTTTTAACAATCTTTTCTTTAGTTGACTTGAATCCCAATCTTCTTCTTTCAACAAATCAGGATGAACTCAGAGAAAAAATCCATCAGAGAGGTTGTGTGACACTAAATCATTGGTAGAAGCCTCTAAAGAATCATAACTGAACTCAACATCTGGGTCATTATTGCTTTGATATATAGTTCTAATCGGATCAAGTAATCCAAAAAAAATGGAGACCGAATTTGTCATAACTTTTTTGTCTTCCACTTCTAGGGTGATTGCACCAACATTGATTAGCTCCCAAACTTTATCTTTTAAAACATAACAATCCTTAAGAGTACGCCCGACTATTCTGTGATATGGGCAATACTTGGGATCATTAGTTTTGAATTCCTCCTTAAGATGCTTACATGGTGGTAATATAATTTTCCTACTTGCCAAAAGAAGTCTTGTAATACCCCCCAGTTGACTAGCGTCATATGTGTACGTCTTGGAAAGTCTCTTTTTAAGGGATATTAGCTTTCTTATGTCGATGTTTTTTTGTTTTACTTCTATAGTCTTTTTTTTCATTTTTATATTATCTGTTGTTGCTATTTCCACTCACCCTTGTTGGAGACTTGTACAATTAATGGTTCCTTCTTCAGTTTTGATGAGTCAATCTTCCGAGCAGCAAATTTTTCTCTCCGACAATCTTCTATCATGATTTATGCATTGCAAGGAACTTCCATGAGCTCCCTCATTGTCTTTACTTTAAATTCAAAAAAACTTGAACCTAAGTTTACTACTCATGATGTTTTTACACATATCCACCAAAGTGTCTTGAGAAAGACCTTCAGGACATCTAATGGCAAGAGCTTGCTATCTTTTGATAAATTCTGTGGTAGGTTCTCCAAATTTTTGTTTAGTTCCTACTAACTAAGTAGTTGAGACATTATCATCTTCATCAAAAAAATGTGTTAAAAATTTTTTTTTCATATCATCCCATAAATTGATGAACCTCTTGGGAAACATTAAGTACCAATCAAATGTTGCATCTGTCAACTTAATGACGAAAAGTCATAGACAAAGAGTATCATTGCTTGTTATACTACTAGTTAATGCATAAAAATGACCAATTTGTCACCGTAGAGAATCTTTCCCATCATAAGTTTGTAAAGTGGAAAAATTGAATTTCAAAGGATACTCCACATGATCCATCCATTATGGGTATAGTAAAGCAATTCTCTTTTTTCCCATACGAGCATCTTCTCTTATTAGTTGAAGAAGTTGTTCAATCTCCTTTCGTGACACTGGTGCTTTTTCAGCTTTTGTATTTCCAGAAGAAGTTTCTCCTTTCTTCTGATTTGATAATAGCTGACTCTTTAATGCAATGATAGTTTGCTCCAAATCAGTTTTTTTTTTTTTTTTTGCCTCTTCTTAAGAAATTTCATCCTCTTTCTTCTCTTGAACTTGTGTTTCATTTCGTGACTCTTTTGTATTTATCATATTTACTCCCATTTTATCTTGATTTTCAATGGTAATTTTTGGTGGACTTTCAAGCTCGATCGTTTTATCATATTCTAACAAAGTATTTGAAGGTTCGGTTTGGGCAGAGCAGGCTCCAGCATTGTTTGTCTTTGCTAAACTTTGCTTCTGTCTAGTGTATACTTACCATTTTGGTAAAACAAACCTTTATGATGATGCTTTTGTTTTTCCTTTTCCTATAGCATTCATGGTCATAGAAAAATATTTATTTTCTTTTTGAAGTCATCTTTGCGACACCTATAAATTGGGGTGATGAAAACTGGTCTTTGTTTATGTCACCAAGATGACTCAGAGTTTTGCAAATTTTCTTCTCCAACTTTTCACTTTTTCTTTTCTTTCTTGGTAAACCTTTGTCGGGGTACACCACTAGTAGAAAATGTTACTTGATTAGCATATTGATGTTTGTATGCAAATCCAAATATTGAGTTCCTCCACTTACTTTATAATTTAGATACAACCCAAGTGTCATTTTCTTTCTTGATAAGAAATGTGGGTGAGGGATCCCATCCTTAAAATTTTGTTAATCATGGACCCCCCAACTTTTTCTTCGATAACTTTGGTAGTTACGATCTAGAACTTCTTCAGAAAAATCTTTCGAATGCCCAAATCTATTTTAAGAAGTGTCATTAGTGATTGGAGCATGAAAATGCACTTTATTTTTTATTTTGATTTCATATGACATGGTGAGAAAGGCCCAAAATCAACATTTTTGCGGATGAAAGGCTTTTTGGTTGTCTCCAGGCACAATAAGGTATTTGAGAACTTTCTCTTATGCTAGGTTGAACTTTTTGCTTCTGAGGATCAAATAAAGATTATGGTTAACTTTAGTGCGAAAGTCTTGCGGACCTCTCCATCGTTGTACAACTAGCTTTTGAGGGAGATCTCCTTTTACAACACCTTTCATATTGCCCATGTTCCCATCTCCATATGAGAAAATGCATGACCTCGGTGGCAAAGAACCTTCCCATATGGCGCATGTGGTGCGGGTTCGAAGTCTCAATGAACCTTCATGCACAGTGGGAAGAGTATCATGAACATGAGTGTGCTTCACTTCGACCTCCACTGGATCTGATATCCATGCTTGGACTTTCTTGTTTGGCAAAAAATCTTAATATTTTTATTAGTTGAACTTCAAGATGAGCTTCGTAAGAGAAGATGTCATGTTCATAGAGCTTTCAACTAGAGATGAAGAGTAGAGGAGCCAAACACCATGCTTCCCACAGATTGAGCCAAAAATTTATAGACGTGAAAATTTGATTGAACTTTTGATCTCACCCTTTTTCTATATTCCTGTAAAAGAAAATTAGGAAAGAGAAAAGAAAATTTAGCGATCTCTCTTTTGTATTAAAATTTGAGAACTTGTACAGACTCAAATTAAATTTCTTATAATAAAATACAGCAATTTAATCTACAGTCTTCTCTTCGTTCCGTGACAATTTCTTCGAAATAAAGGGAATTTTTGGGATATCTCCTGCAGAGTATGGACTTAGCTTTAGCATATATTTATTTGCCCCTTGTACTTTGAGTCAATGTCTTTTATAATCATCAGCTTCAAAACAACCCCGGCAATTGTGGTCAGAGATGTGGTGGGAATTATTATAACTCCTAATCACAACATGTGGTGGTGGTGGTATGCTACATAATATGGCATGTGTCATGCCACATATTATATATGTCTATATATTTGAGCTTTGACATATGTATAGGGCTCGGTAGATGAAAATCTATTTCAGCATATGTAATTTATCTATTTATAATTTTATTTACTAGATATTTATTATGTTATATCAACAATGCTTTTTCTGAATCAGTAAAAATCACGTGTAGTTATTTTTTGTCTCTGTACTTCTTAAATAATTGTCTAAAAAAAATAGCTTCAGTAGTTAATTTTTCTAGTATAAGAGCAAAATGATTTTTGCAAAAATTTATTTCTTATGCTTTTCTTTGTTGAATCATTCTTTTCCATAGTTTCATACTAGTTATTAGTTTTATATCCAAGATAATTTCATAATCTTGGATATCTATCATATTTTATAAATCATCATTATAGTATTTTCTTCTTCATTCGTTTGTCATTCTCTTTACTTTTATAATCTTGTTAAAGAGGTTTCTTAGCCATTTTTTGCCTATATCTCTAGAGCACTTCTACATTTCAATTGGTATATTATCAAGGCATACTTTTTCTCAATTTTAAGGGCTTCTTTTACTTCAAAGACTCTAATTTTTTTCAAAATAATCAATATTTCTATTTTCTCTTATATTTGGATTGTGATATCATCTTAACTTTTTGATGGAGTACCATTTAATAAACTACAAAAAGGTTTCACCTCTTTCTAGTTTTTCACATTTAATTAAAACTCTTTAGCCATTGCTTTAACTATATGCTAAGTTTTTACTTTTATTTTTCTTACTTAACTTAAATGTATCATTTTCTCCTTCTCTAGTTTTCCATTTGTCATATAAATTATCTTAAACTTTATATTTAGCTTTGCTAATAAATTTTGAGTAACTTTATGGATTGCTTTGTAGTGTTGGAGATTTATATCATTTTTATTAGTAAGTTATTTTTTGAACTTTTCTTGCTTGTCATTTATAACTTTTTAAATATTGACATTCCATAATAAAGTTTTCCTAATGCTTTTCCAACTCTTTAAATACATTTTGTCGCTCCCTTCTAAATTAATTATATTTCAACTACTTATATGTCACATTTTCTTTCTTTAAAAAAGGTTCATATTAGTATCTTTCAAATTCCACTAGTTAATGGAGCCGGAATGTCGTAGAGGATGCAATCGTGGTAAGGTTGAAAACGTCACTACGGCAGACTAGTTAACAAAACCACCTTGGTGACCAAGCCAATGATATTTTATTCTCACAAGAGAAAAATAAAAATCATGCTTAATAACTAAGACTTATAAACTTTAATTCACAAAATCTTTTCTTAAAAGCTCTTAAGGTCTTATTTATAAAAAAGCCCAAGAACAACCTTCTACTACCTTTTCAATATGGAACAAATAAAACATAAAAGAAAATACAAAAAAAAAATATTTTTAAGTTTTTCATGTGGGATAAGAGAAGCTCCAGTATCATTCTTCCCTGATTAGAGAAAACTCATCATCGAGGTGAAAAGCATCCATGTCCTTCATAATAAGTAGAAAGATTGGTCATATTAAAAGCAGTAGAAACTTCATATTCTCTAGTAGCTCGACCTTATAAGTACTATTATTGATTTTTTTCAAAATTCGAAAGGGGTCATTTTCTAGAGGAGATAACTTTGAATGAGACTAGGAAATTGTTCCTTCCTCAAATAGATCCAAACTAAATCTCATTCTTTAAAGCTGACTAGCTGCTTATGTTCATTTGTTTTCTTTTGATACCTGTTGGTTTGTTAAAAATAATTTTGTGAACTTCTTCATGCAACATTTTGATCTATTTAGTTCATTTTTCAGCATTTGCACTAGATTCGTATGTCATTAGAGATCGGGAAAGGTCCAAAGGACTTATAGGACGCTTTCCATACACAATCTCAAATGGACATTTTTCAATGATTTAGTTGACAGAATTGTTGTATGAGAACTCCACTTGTGCTAAAATAAGATCTCATTGTCGAATGTACTTACCGAGAAAGCTTTACACTAGATTTTCCAAACTCTTATCGACCACTTCTGTCCAACCATCTATTTGAGGGTGATTAGCCAAATTGAACTACAAACGAGTTCCCATCTTCCTCCAAAGTGTTGGTCAAAAGTAACTCAAAATTTTCACGATATGATCTGATATAATGGTCTTTGGAATTCCACGAAGACACACAGCTTCTTTAAAGTACAGATCGACAATATGAGAATCATCATCTATCTTGTGACATGGCACAAAATGAGCATCCTAAAAAATCTATGAACAACAACTATCACAAAACCTTTTGTCTTTGAGTTCTTGGCAAGCCCAAAACAAAATCCATACTTATATATTCCCATGGAGACTCTGAAACTAAGGGTGTGTATAAATTAAAATTCTGATTACCTAATTTGGCAGTATGACAAGCTTGAGATCTTCGAATATGATGAGGAATATCTCGCTCAAACCTTGGCCAATAGAAATTTTCCTTTTAAGAGCCAAAGTCTTGTCTCTTCCAAAATGTCCAACTAATCCTCCATCATGAGCATCCTAGATGATACATTTTTGCAAGGAATATTGAGAATTACACAACTAATTACCCTTGAAGAGAAATCCTTCTTGCTGTTGAAATCGTCTATGAAGGCTTTGAGAATTGAGCTTTCATATCTCACCAAAATTATTTTTATAAAGATCTTTCACAATTTCAAATCCAACAATCGTTAGTTGCAATGAAATGAGTAGAATATGTCGTCTACTTAAAGCATCGATCACCTTATTTTGAATGTTAGGCTTGTGTTTAAAGAAGGAAAAAAAGCCTGTAAGAATTTACTCAAAATAGCATGGCAGTGATTGCGCTTTTGCTGAGAATTCAAGGGCTCGAGTGCTTCATAATCAGAAAATAAAATGTATTCTTTAGATAGCAAGTAACAACTCCAATTATCCGAAGCTCAAACAATAGCATAGAACTCATTATCATAAGTTGAATATTTTAACTTTGCATCATTTAATTTCTCACTAAAGAAAACAATTGGTCTTCCTTCCTTAATTAAGAACAACATTGATAGCCACATTTGAAGCATTACATTCTACCTTCATGCAAGTACTAGAGCTTAAGTGAGACACTCTTTACGTTCCTTGAAGCTCTGTTCAAAACTCTATTTCTTCATGCATTTTGTTAATGGGGTAATAATAACACTAAAATTTCTAATAAATTGACGATAAAAAGACGTTAACCCATGAAAACTTCTAAGTTCATAAATTATTTTTGGAATAGGCCAGCTTATATTTGCCTCAATCTTACTTTAATTAGCCTCAATTTCTTGACTAGACACAATATATTCAAGGAATATACATTTATCTATTATGAATGAGCACTCATTTAGATTAGCAAAAAGTTTTTCTTCCCTTAATACTTCAAAAACTCTTCAAAGATTTTGAAAATGCTCTTTTTAGTGTTGTTGTACACTAGAATATCATCAAAGTAAAATATAATAAATTTTCCAATAAAATGATAAAATACCCGATTCATGAGGTGCATAAATATAATAGGTGCATTAGTAAGCCCAAAAGGCATGACCATCCATTCATATAATTCATCACGAGTCTTAAAAGTCATCTTCCATTCATCTCCAGGCCACATTCGGATTTGATGATTCCCACTACACAAATCAATTTTGAAGAAAAATCTTATTTATCGCTCAACTATCAACGCACATAAGTCATGTTCCATCTTTCTTTGAAACCAGTAATGCAAGAATGACACATGGACTAATACTTTCTCTTATCAAAACTCTTTCTAGCAATTGATTAACTTGCCCTTGTAATTCCTTGTGCTTATATAGACTCACGCGCTAAGCAAATTTATTTGGAAGAATTGATCTAGGGATGAGGTCAATGACGTATTGAATATTTCACATTTGTGCCAATCTAAGAGGTGTATCATTAGGAAGACATCAATGAACTATTTGATTTTCAGGTATAAATCATGATTAACTATTTTCTTCATAACTCAATAAAAACATGCAAAACCGAACTCTTAATAAGTTTTTTGTAAAGTTAGATTTTGTAAGTAAAGCATTTACCTCCTCTTGTGGTTTGGAATGTTCTTCAGGCCTTAGAAGAACCAATTTTTTTTATCTTTTCTCCATCCTTGTGAAAAGAATAAATATTGTTGCCATCATGAAGAATTCGACAATCATATTGCCAAGGTTTTCCAAGCAACACATGGCAAGCAACCATTGGAATGATGTCATACTATACTTCATCTTGATATTTATTACCCACAAAGAATTGAACAAGATAGCACCTATTTACCTTGACTTCGCTTCCTTTTTTCATCCCTCCTAGTTTGTAAGGTTTAAAATGTGTCTTTGTCTAAAGATCAAATTTTTCTACCATAAAATTTACAATAATATTTTCAAAACTTCCACTATCATTAATGACATTGTATACATTTCCATGGGATGTACATCTATTCTAGAAAATATTATGACATAGCTAACTCTCATCTTCAATCAACATGGTAATAGTGAGGTTACAACGAACCACAAGACACTCACCTTCATCAGCATGAATTTCCTCTACTTTACTAATTGCTTCTTCTTTAAGCTATTTTACTTCACTTATAAGAATTTCAGTAGCCTCTTCTTCAATAAGTGCAATAACTAGTCCATTTGGACAATCAAAAGTGATATGACCAAACTAATGACATGGAAAGCACTTTCTTGAATTGACACTACTAGCATGACTGAAACTAGCCTCATTTGTATATTTGGTAGGATATTTGGAAGGATTTACCTTAGATTAGGGTGCAATATTCATGACCTTCGAAGTTAGGATGAGATTCCTCTTAATTGAGCTATTAGCTGCGTTTCTTGCCTACTATTTTTTCACCTTTAGAGCTAATCTTATGAAATTATCCAAAATCCAATGCAGTTTAAGTTGTATTAGTGAGCAAATTCAACATTAAGTCTACCAAAAAATAAGCAATAGTTTATTCTTTGACTCATGAACATCACATTACATGAGAAGTTGCTTAAACTCTAGTTTATACTCTTATGTAGATATTGGACTTTGCCTTAAATTATGAAATTTAACAAACATATCTTACTGATAATATTTTGAAAGAAACTTACGTTTAAGCTCTTAGCGCATTTTATCCAATGATTGAATCTTACTTTGACCTCCCTTTCTCTTTATCTCTTGCAATTCTTCCATCAAATGGACGTATGCTTCTTGAGCTTAATAGCAATGAGCTTTACAGGCTTGTCATCAAGAATATCAAGAATATCCTTAAGCTCAAACACTCACTCCTTAGTATATAATCAGTGGACGAAGTTGGTAGTTGGTAGTTAATAAATATTTTTGTGTGTATTTTGAACCAATTTGGTAGATAATTATTTGAATTTAATATGAAATTTTCTTTAAAATATGTTTTGGCAACATTTAGATATTAATTCTAAGATTTTTGAATAATTTTGTGATGTATTGGCTTGAAATTAAAAATTATTTGTTGTGACAAA
>JAXCLR010000092.1:26209769-26233120 GCA_035584095.1 Annona squamosa
AAAGATTCTATCAAAAATATGATTTTCATAAAATTTCGCTTAAAACATGCATTTAATTATCATTTTAATATTTAATTGTGTGAATTTAATATGGAATTATATGAAAATTTTTAGACTTATCATGTATATATATAGATGATATGTTGGGATGAATAAATAAGCATTTAATTATATAAAAAATTTAATAAAATTCGTGAACAGTAGTTGCCATTGAAGGTGGAAAAAATGGACAGCTTGTTTACACATGTGGACATCCCATGTTTGATGTTGCTGCAACGATTTTTATTAATTTTTTAACACCAAATTAATATATGAATTAAGGGGTAATTATGTATATAAATTACCCACAATTTGGGATTTTAAAAATGATGAAAATGGGTAGTAAGTGACGTGAAAGGGCTGGACAGTTTTGGACGGTCTTGATGCATGCACATTTTTGCAATTAAGAAAATGTGGAAAAAATAATTTGTATGGATAATAATTATCTAGCTCATTAAGGGGATAAGTATGCATTAAGTGGCTGTGAAAAATGGCTCCAAAGTGGGGCCCACATTTGGAGAAAATTCAGCTCCCCAAAGGCATACACGTTCACATGAGAGAGAGAAGATGTGTGAACATCCAAGGGGTTTTCTTGCTTAGCAAGAAAGCAAAAATTTCTAACTCCCAGCCCCTTGAATGTGCCAAGTATAGGAAAACTAAGGGAAAGTAAAGGGAAAAAGTGGAGGAAAAAAGGAGAAGAAGTGGAGGAAAGCAAGCCTTTTAATTTTGAATTGAATCCCCTCAAGTTCAAGTAAGTATACGTGTTATTTGGAATTGGTTATCTTGAGTTCTTGAACTCCAAAGTTCTAAATATGAAATGGATGTTTAAAAATGCTTTAAAGTGATAATTCAACATTCTTTTGAATGAATATGGAATGAGTTTTAGCTTGCATGCATGAAATTCCATGATTTAGATGATGAAAAGTGAAGTTTTGAATGATATATGATGTTATAAACTAAAATATGGACAGAATAGTAAATGAATGAATTTTAGCATAAAAATGTTTGAGAAGAATCCTTATATGGTGATTAAGAAAATATCCATTTTTTAGCTTAAAATAATAAGTACTTTGCAAATTAAAAATCTGAAAAAATTAGCCCAAACAGGGTAAAACGGGTGACAGGATCATCTGTAGAAAATGATTCTTAATAATTTTTTACAAGGAATTTTGGTTTAAAAATTTTACTAGATATATAAGAAATATTGAGGATCACATAAAAAATTAAAAATTAGGTTTTTATGGGTATTAATATACCCCATAAATAACATCATTTAGGTTATCTGAAAACGGATGTTGCTGTCCAGCATGGTAAAAATGCCAAAATAAATATAAATGATTATTTTTTTACGCTGTAAATATTTATTTTGGTTAATTGATGTATTTTTTAACTTATTAAAGAAATTTTAGATAAAAAATACTTGATTTGGTATTAATTCTAGTTTTTGAGATTTCAGTACGCCTGACTTCAGCATATATGGTTAGTTTGAGAAAAAAATCAAAAAGAAATATGAAACATATGTAGAAATGATCCAAATTTGTATATGTCTTAAATATTTAAATATGGATTAAGAAAAATGAGATTATATGCTGAAATTTCGGATTTATATAAGGACCTAAGGTTATGTGTCAAAAGACACGTTAAACGGGTTAAAAAATGGGTTCCAAAATAGCTATTTTGGAAATCTATGGCAAGTGGATGTAAACCCCATAAAAATACCCTAAATAAAGTGGTAAATTAAGGTTTGATATCACGCTAAAATATGGATGATATTGCTAACTTAGAAAATTTTTTGAAATCCATTGTGTATATGTTGCCAAATAGGCATATGTGGAGGAATAGATATGCAAGGGTGATGAATGACTTGAGAAATTTTCTTTAGTATAAAAATGCATGAAAATATGATATATTTCATGATTATATGTCTGTTTAGAAATTCATGAAGTTAATTTTCAATTTTGGAATTGATTTATGAAGCCTAAGGCGATGACGGGTGCTTAAAGCGGGCATCATTGCGTGTATTTTGAAAAGAGTGTGAAAAATAAATAAGTAAATGATATATGAAGGATATATGTTAATAAAAAATATATGGGTTAGAAAACTAAGTTATGTGCAGGCATATGATATCTGTATGTATAAATACAATGTCGTGTTTATGCGTATAGGCAATGAAAAGAATGGAAGGAAAAGGGATTATGGCTATCTCAGGTAAGCAAGTCAACTTTCTAAAATGCAATTTTGTTTCTATGTGATTGATATGTTTGAAATATTTATGTTTATATTTTAATGAATTGGCAAGCACAAATTTTGAATATAACGGTTTTAATGCAAAGCCATAAGTTTTGAAAAATGGTGACTTTAATGAAAAGTTTTAAGCTTTGCTTCATGGGAAGTAACCGACACTTTTTAAGATAAATAATTTATCTTAATTGTTGCCAAGGATGGGAATGCTTCATGTTAATGGAATTGAGAACTCTTGCTTATTAGTAAGCAAGTTTTCCATGCTAATGTTTTTTTTTTAAGGATTTTATGTTTGATATCGATGGTTTTAAGAATTTGCTTTTAAGCAAGCAAGTTCTATATGATATTGTTTTAACAGCATTTTATAAGAAAAAGGAAATTTTACCCTTTTTAACAAAATATTGATTGCAAATGTGTTTTGAGTTATTTCTACAATAACTTGTGATAAACGATAATGAAAAAGATTTATTTTGCTAGGTCAAGATAATTAAATAATAAATGATGTTTTGGACATAGTCCATATGTTTTGAAATGATATTCAAAAAGTTTTGATTTCCTTTAGATAAGGAAATCTATGTTGAAAATGTTGAAAAAATGTTTATACGGATGTGTTAAAAAGGGATTTATGGATGACCAACCTCTTATGATTGATTACATAAAATGGTTTGATTTCAGGTTACTTAATGGCATATAAAAGGCTGTGTAATTTTTCTATACGTAAAGATAATAGATATGTGGATAATTATTAAATTTTTAGGCCATAGACAAGGGGATAGCATAATTGCATAACTTTTGTAAACAAAAGGCCCTAAAATAGAAACCGAGCAAATATTTGAAAAAAATAAGATTCATTTATGGAAATCCAAAGGATTTGAAATTCATTTATTAAAAGGATTTTAAGATGTATTGTTTTTCAAACATTTCAAATATTTATCAAAATATTTTACTCAAAATGATTCCAACGGAATTTAAGGAAGGTCATCCAAAAACTAGATTTCAAATAACAACTTGTTAAAGTGGGTGCGCTCACTTACAAGTTGATACAGACTGTGGTCTGTGATGTGATTTTGAAAGTTATTCTTAAATATAGACTTTGGTCTATGATTTTTGTGCATCTGGATGCAGGCTGCGGTTTGTGATATCGGTTTAAAAGGACATGGGCTGTGGTCTGTGGTTATTTAAATCAAACGGACTGCGGTCTGTCAGAATAACGTACAGTGCACTAGTACAAGGAATAGGCCGATTCTAGAGCATGGTTGGGATGACCAGGGCCCACTCTACATAAGGCCAAGACGCTAAGGGATGGCAAGAGTGCCAGCGGCGCCCTCCCTAAGATGGAAACAGGATAAATAAACAGTCATTGGACTAGCGTGTTGTTAAAGATTCTCTTCCAAAAGGTAGCATGATCACTTGCTAAGTGTCACTATTGGATGGGAAGAAATGTATTTGCATACGTTTTTCTTTTCAAAAGCCCAAAGATTGGAATATAAAAGCATCTATATAAAAAGTTATCCTAAAAGGGATTTTTATGAGCTAATATACATAAGTTACCCTAAAAGATAGGGTGTTTTACACAAAAGTGTAAATAATGGGGATAAAAGGAAATATTTTTATGCAAATGCAGTTATGAAAATGATTTATATATTTTATTTGCATTGTTTGCTATAAACAAAACCCAAAACGGGGAATTATGAAAAGGGATTTATGTGAAACTTGAGATGGACATAGGAATGTCCATTTCTAAAAGAGCCTAAATGAAGAATGTTTATGGACATAAAAATGTCCATTTTTAAAGAGCCTAAATGATAAGGGTTTATGGACATGAGAATGTCCAATGTTAATGTGTTTAAATAAAAAGTGTTTAGGACATATGAATGTCCATTGCCAAAGGAAGCTATATGAAACATGTTTTCAGACATAAAATGTCTCTTAGCTAAAGGATTTTATGATGATTTATGTTAATGATATTTTGAGACTAAAGATGTCTCCTTTGCCTAAGTATTTATGTTGTTTTAAACGTAAAACATCCACTAGCAACCGATGATTTCATGTAATGACTATAAACATTAAAAATATTCATATAAGATTAAAGGGAACTCATCATCAAAGGTAAAATGTGTATGTTTTGCCTAAACAAGCCCAAACGTGGCTTGTAAATGATTTTAAGAATGAATGCTTTATGAAAACATTCAAGGACATGGAATTGTCCTCATAAACAAAGTATTTCACTATGGTATTTTAGGAAATATACATGTCCTCAGGAACAAGGTATTCCCGATGTTTATGAAAAGGGTTTTTAAGAAGCCTTGCCCTAAAGATAAAATGCTTGTTTACTGAGTTATCACTCACATTTTGTTTTCCCAACCCTTAGACAGGTACCGAGAAAACTCAGAAGTTTGCGAACTTAAGACATGGAGGAAGGTACGTGATGATAGCCTTGAAGGCTATGAGGAATGGAAAAACATGAATATGCTAAGGTAAGCTAAGATATTATAAGTTTCGTGTGCTAAGGTATGCTAAGGAGTATGTGAACTTAATTAGAATTTTAAGTTCTATATATGATTCAAAGATTGATTGTATGAATGTATGAATGTAAAATGTGATGTTTAAGTCAAGAAAACTTTCACTGTAGAAAGGCAGGTAAAGATGCTATGTGTTTTTGTATATCCGAACTTAGTTAGAGTTCTAAGTTTCATGAGAATTAATGACTGAATATATGCAAATATGATGTATACAATGATTGATTATATAATGACAGGCACAAAAAGATATTATGAATAAACACGATGAATTTCATTACAAGTGAAATGTCACGATGTGTGATGATTGTCATGTCAAGTTACGAATGATGACAGATGAATAAACAAAAAAAATTTGGATGTATTCAAATTAAGAACCCGCTGCGTGATTAGGGAAACAATTCCGATTCACATTTACCAATTGATAGATCTTGAGGTAAGGAAGTGACGTCTCAGTTTGGGGCATCACAGTAGCATTATTTGATTCTGGTGCTATGTATTCATTCATAGCATACCAATATGTAACCAAACATGCACTGATTGTAGAAGAAACAAGTAATACTATCCATGAAGAATCCTCTGTTTATATGTTGTTAAGTATTAACCAAATATGTAAGTCATAATAGGTAAGGATAGGTTCGATGATTTTGGAGACAGACGTAATCTTATTACCTATGACCGAGTTTGATATAATACTAGGAATAGATTGGTTGAGTTGATGGGGAGCCACAATAGATTAGAAACGAAAAAGGGTACAATTTGAGGTCATCCTAAAAAGGCAGTTATTGAAAAATTAAAATAGCCAAATGATTCCACCAAATTGGTATCAGCAATGAAGGCAGCAAAAATGATTCACCAACTATGCCAAGCTTATTTTGTATCAGTTAATGTAATAGAAGGGAAGGAAATATTAATCGAGCAAATTCTAGTGGTAAAGGAGTTTTCTGATGTTTTTCCAAAGGAGCTATCTAGCTTACCACCAAAAAGAGAAATGGACATGAGGATTGATGTAACGCCCTAGCCCAAGCGTCACAACCTTACCTTAAAATCGTTCGACTGGTAAACTTAATAAGGATTGTTTCCCTGTCACATGGCAGGTTTTAATGGATATTTATCTAATTAAATATCTTTTCATAGGAGTTTATTTCCTCATATGTTCATTTCATGCATATCTGAGTCATTTTTATCCAATAATGTCATAACTAGACATGATTTTCATAACATACTTCTAACCATCTTATAAATTAGATGTCATTGCATGTATCATCATAGATGTCAACACAAAACATCAAAGTATTTACAATCATATGACATAAGTTTTTAACAAACATGAAACTTATAATGTATTCCATTTCCTCAATAGTCAGCTCCTTGTTCCTTTGCCAGGTTTCTTCTTTCACCTGTCTATGGGTTTGGAAAATGAAAATGTGAGTCGAAACTCTATAAACAATCTTATATTTTACAGACAATTCATTTTGAAGGCATATTTATTTAAAAGCATTTTCTCCCTTCAGTAGAGACACTTATCAAGTGATCAACTACCTGTGGAGCAAAAACCTTTTCATAGATCATTTGTACACATTTCATAAACATTTCATGAACATTGGATGTGCAAATTCATCATTTCCATTGATGATGTTATCCTTCATGTGACGGTACACTAGCGCTGGGAACCCTCTTTCATGACATGATCCTTTCCATCATTGGCGCCGGACCTACCAACTTGACAATGTCAAAGGGGGACTCCATGTCCACTTACTACCTCGACTAACCTACCTCGCTGGTCCTTTCCGACTTGGCGACGTCAAGGGGGACTCCTTGTCCACTTATTACCTCGACTAGCCTACTTGATTTCCATTCCATGCATGACTTTTAGTCACCCTGACATTATATACCCTCTTACACATGGAACTTGTCATTCTCATGTAGAGAATTCTTCGCACGTCCCTCTTTAAACACCATTTCAATGAAACATCGAATAAATTCATGTTTCATCACATTTCAAGGATAATTGCGAAACCATAAACAATCATTTATTTCAATAGAAATAAACATTTCAATACACATATAAACAAGGAATGACCATCCTTAAATACCTTGTAATGAAAACCAAAATCATTTAGAAAGCTGTTTACTTACCTCGCTTGCATAGCTTTCCGTTTCGCTTATGCCTTTGCCTTTGCCTTTGCCTATATATATAAGAATGATATAACATTCATATATTTTCTTTGCTTGCATTCAACTCAGTTTTCCAACATAATTTCATAATTTTTATTTTAATCCACATTAATTAAATCATGGAAATTAAACTAAACATTCATGCTACATTAACATGTTTTAATCCTCATTATGCTCCTTTAGTCACCTTGACTCATATTGGGCTCCGATGATTAAATTTTTAATCACCATTCTTAGTTGAACCCTAATTGCAAAATTATAAAATCCTAAAATCATCCAAAAATTCTATTTAATCATTATAAGTCACATGTACATGTTCAATGTACACATTAAATCCTCCTTAGGTTGGGGTTTCACAATTGATATCATGCCAAGTATGCCTCCAATATCTAAAGCTCCATTTTGCATGGCTCTGGTAGAAATGGTTGAGTTAAAAACTCAAATTAAGGATTTATTAGATAAGGGCTTTATTAGACCTGGTGTGTCACCATGAAGAACCCCAGTACTGTTTGTGATGAAGAAGGATGAGAGTCTAGGACTTTGCATTGACTACAGAAAATTGAATAGGGTTACAGTAAAAAATAACTATCTTGTTTCTCAAATCGATGATTTATTTGACCAGTTGAAAGGAGTGTCTACCTTTTTGAAGATAGACTTACAATCAGGGTACCACCAGTTGAAAATTAGCCCAAGGGACATTCATAAGACAACATTCTGATATGGTCATTATGAATTTTTAGTGATGCCATTTGGACTTACTAATGCCACAACTATATTTATGCATATGATGAATAGAGTCTTTTGAGAATATTTAGATTAGTTTGTGGTGGTATTCATAGATGATATTTTACTTTATTCAAGAATAAAGGAGGAACACCAGGAACATCTTAAAATGGTGTTAGAAAAGTCAAAAAAAGAGAAATCATATGCCAAGTTGAAAAAGTGAGACTTTTGGTTGAAGCAAGTTGCATTCTTAGGGCATATTATACGAGAACTTGGAGTACAAGTTGATCCTTAAAAAATTGAGGCAGTGCTAAAATGGCTACAACTAATAAGTATCATGGAAATCAGAAGCTTTTTATGGTTAGCTGGTTATTACAGAAGGTTCACAAAGAGATTTTTACAACTATCTGCACTACTTACTCGGTTAACACGAAAGGGGGTTAAATATGTGTGGTCAGATGAATGTGAAAATAATTTTCAAAAGTTGAAGCAGAAATTGGTGGAAACACCTATCTTAATGCTACCGGAAGGAGATGAAGGGTTCATAGTATATATAGCCTACGCATCCTAACAGCTCAAGCCGAATGAGGTAAATTACCCGACTCATGACTTGGAGCTAGTAGCAGTATTATTTGCCCTGAAAATATGGAGACACTACTTATATGATGCTAAGTGTGAAGTGTACACTGATCATAAGAGCCTCAAGTATGTTTTCACTCAGAAGGATCTCAATATGATGTAAAGGTGATGACTCAAGCTACTTAAAGATTATGACTTTAGTATCCTATACCATCTAGGAAAGGCAAATGTAGCAGTAGATGCCTTGAGCCGAAATGCCAGTGTAGCTCATTTGATTACCAAGGAGGAAGGATTGCTTCGAGAAATGAGACAGACAAAGCTAATTGTATGTCCACTAGGAATACAAGTTAGGTTGTCTCAGATGCAATATAAACCTCGCTATTTGAACAAATTAAGGATGAATAGCATAATGATACCAACTTGAAGGAAACATGGAGAAAATGAGATAGAAGGATCCTAAGGAATCTACTATGGATAGCAGGATATATTTCGATACAAAGGTCGCCTTTGCATACTAAATCAGGTATAATTGAAGGATCAAAATTTAAAAGAAGCACATTTCTCTTTATTTATTCTGCATCCTAGAAGTATAAAAATGTACCAGGATCTCAAGAAGAATTATTGGTGAAATAATATGAAAAGAGAAATTATAGAGTATGGTGCTAAATGCTTAACCTGCCAAAGAGTAAAAGCAGACCATCGGAGAACCCTAGGTAAATTGCAGTCATTGGAAGTCCCATAATGGAAATGAGATGACATAACTATGGACTTCATTGAAGGACTACCTTGGACTTAGAAGGGAAATCATACAATTTGGGTGATAGTGGATCACCTTTCTAAGGTAGCACATTTTTTACTTGTGAAGAAAACTTTTACTGTAGAAAGGTTGGCAAAGATATATTATAAGGAGATTCTCCTATTGGAAACAAGTGTTGGAATCAATGGCAAAATAAGCAAAGTTCATGTTTTGATGATTAACAATTCAATTTGAGTAAGTTTTGGTTCCTAACACGTTTTGTGAAATATTTAAAGGATATAAAAATGAAAAATATGAAGTCTGATAGGTTAAGTCGATTCCCAAGTCGACTTAGGCATTGACTTTGGTCAAGTTAATCCCCAAGTCGACTCCGAATGCAACTTCAAATGGAAAAAACCTTCCACATTGAATTTGGGCACAATGACAAGCGAAGTCGCAGTTGAAGTCGACTCCACCTGCAACTTGGGTGAAGTTGCAAATCCAAGTTGACTCCAACATCGACTTCAAATGCAATTTTATGGCTAGCGTTGAATCTGAGGAGCAAAAGTTGCCAAAGTCACAGACCAAGTCGACTCCAGAATTGACTTCGACGAACCCAAAATCTACAGCACTGAATTTGGGAATTCAGCAAGTGAAGTCGCATACCCAAGTCGGCTTCGCATATGACTTGAACGAAATTGGAACCCAAGTTGACCCAAACATTCAACTTGGAACAAAATGAAGATAAATCAAGTCCAAGACAAGTTGATTTACATGAATAAATCATTCAAGATCAAGAAATACTCATTTGGACATTTCTACGAACTCTAAGATTCAAGTATACCAACTTCAAGACGTGAAGTTAGAAGATTTCAAGAAAAGATAATCATACTAAGTTACAAGTAAAAGAAATGAGAAGAAGAACAATTAATATCAATCAACCAAGGTCACTTTCAAGGATTTCAAATTCATCAAGAAACTATAGAAAGTGAAGTCACACCCGAAGTAAACTTCACCTGCAACTTGGGTTGAGTTCAAGACAAAGTCAACCTGAGGAGAAACTTGAGAAGCTTGATGAAGACCGATGTGGCACCCGAAGTTGACTCCAGTCAACGACTTGGGTGAAGTTGCACCCGAAGTCAACTCCATCTGCAACTTGGGAAGCAACATAAATGCACCAACATTCGATTACGCGCCATTAACCTTCAAACATTCAAATTTCTTTCACAATTATAAATAGACATTCAAATGAACGTGAAAGTAAGAAGAAAGAGCAACTACTGAGATCCATATTCTATCTTCTCTTAACTTTGAGTGATCTATACTAGTTTTGAAAGAAGAACGAGCTCCAACTTGCTGCATGTTCCAATGCTGATCAAATCGTCTCTTCTACAAGTTCTTCCACATGCTGTAACTTGCTCACACAATCTGTAAAGTGGAGATCCCCTTTCTTTACAATTTGTTATTTGATTTTGACACTTGGTTTGTTATTAGTGTTTCAAACCAAGTGATAGTAAAGTAGCATTGTGACCAAAGTGGAACTCATTACCTATTTGTGCTATGAGTTGTTTATACCCCTTAGAGCTGGAATCTAGAAGAGAGTAGTGACTCTAAGCTGTATTTGTAAAATACATAGTAGAACTCAAGTCACAAGGGGTGTAAGCTTGGAAGAGTAGAGTAGGGAAGGTTACCCGAACCACTATAAAATCTTGCCCATTGCTGTGATTTATATTTTTGTTTTGATTATCTTATTTCTCACCATTTTTTTCGTTTGTTTCATTAAGGGGACTGAACTAAACCGAGAAAAATTTTCTGTTTAAGTGAAAAATTTTAAATACCTAATTCATCTATCCTCTCTTAGGTAATTGTCATAAATTTGGGACCAACAAGTGATATCAGAGCAGGTCTTTGAGTTTAAACCAAAGAGATTTTTGAAATGGCATCCCAATCAAATTTCACCCCTGCTTTTACCAAGGGCCAGTCTTTCACTAGACCATCGTTATTTGATAGGACTAACTTCGGTTATTGGAAGTTGAGAATGAAACAATTGATCATGGCTACGAACATTGATTCTTGGATTGCTATTCAAGATGGCGTTGTGTTACTTACCGATGAAAGAGCCTCCACGTGGTCTGGGGAGGAAGTAAGAGTTGTTAAAAGCAACATGAAAGCCATGAACTCCCTCTTTTGTGCATTAACAACATCTGAATATGATAGAGTGCCATCATCCCAAACCACCAAAGAGATATAGGATACATTGACATCCATTTATGATGGAACTTCTCAAGTCTAAGGAATAAGGAAAAATATTTTGATTAGAGAATTGGAAAGTTTTAAAATGCTATAGATAGAAAATATTTCCGAAATATTTGCTAGATTTTTTAAAATTACTAATGCCTTAAAAGGGCTAGGAAAAGCAAATTTTGAATCTGAGCAGATAATGAAAATTTTAAGGGCGCTACTTGAATCATGGACTCCAAAGATTACAGCTATTAAGGAAGCAAAGGACCTCAATACACTACGACTAGAAGACCTTATAAGCTCACTCATGTTACATGAGCTAATAAAAAGGAGAAATGAAGAGCAACATAGGGGCAAAAGAGCTATTCCCTTAAAAGCTGCACAAGATTTGGACGTCTTTGTTGGTCCCGAGTTAATGAAAATTACCCAAGAGGGGAAGGGTGAATTGGGTATTTAAAAAATTTAAAACTTAAACAGAAATTTACCCCGGATTAATTTAGTCCGCTTTATGAAGAAACAAGATAGAAAGCAATATAATGTAGAGAGCAAAAATATAAATCAACATACAAGATTTTATAGTGGTTCGGGCAACCTCCCTACTCCACTCTTCTAAGCTCACACCCCTTGTGATTTGGGTTCCACTATGTATTTTGCAAATACAACTAGAGCTACTGCTCTCTTCTAGATTCCAGCTCTAGGGGGCATTAACAAACCACAGCACAAGTAGGTGATGAGTTCCACTCCAATCACACATTATTTTGCTTACACTTGATCTTAGTTACTCAAACTAAATCAAGTTCAATACAACAATAAGAAAAACAGAAAGAATCTACACGTTACTGTTGTGTAGAGGCAGTTTTGGCGCAGAGAAGAACTTGTTGTGTAGACTTGTGATTCAGCAAGCAGCTCTTATAGGTTTGGAAGCAAAGTTCTTCTTCTCAATGTTGGCTTGATCACTTAAGGCTTTTAAGGATGGGAATTGTGCACATTCAATGCTTCTCAACTACCCTCCTCGTTTATATTGAATGCTTTTTATAATTGTGGAGGGAATCCAAACATTTGAAGGTAGGTGGCACGCATTTAATGCGCCAACGTTCCAATATTTTCTGACCGTTGCAACCTAAGTCGCAGGTGGAGTCGACTTCGGGTGCGACTTCGCCTGTCAGCAACAACTTCAAGTTCCTAACTGGGTCGACTTGGTTCTCGACTTGACCCAAGTCGCAGGTGGAGTCGACTTCGGGTGCGACTTCACCTCGGCAGGTTGCTTGACGAACTTGAAATCTTTGGAATGCTTTTGATTGCTTGGGTTTCTTCATGTCTTTGTTGTTCTTCCTTGATTTAGTTCTCTTTGAACCATTGTGCCTTCATTTTAGCTTGTTTTCTTTAGCTCTATGATTTGCAAGCCTTGAGTCTTTGAGTCTTGAATCTTGTATTCATAAGCAAGTTCAATATTTGTTGATTAGAATAGTTGAGTTTATGCATCTTGCTTTTCTTTGTACTTGGATTAGTCTTCATGTGTTCTAATTTGAACATCTGAGTTGACTTGCTCTTCAACTTTACTTGGTTTTGCCTTGAAATCGATTAAAACCTGATTTGCCTTCTGAAGTTCTTGCTCTGTCCGATTGAAGTCGATGCCGGAGTCGACTTGGTCTGCGACTTCGCCCAAGTCGCACGCTGAGTCGACTTGGGATGCAACTTCGGCAACCCTGTTCTTGGTTTCAACTCTGGACAGAAAATGACGCCTCCAAGTCGCTACCGGAGTCGATTTGGTCTGCGACTTCACCTCAAGTCGCAAGTGGAGTCGACTTGGGGTGCGACTTCAGCACTTCGCAGTCTTGACTTCAACTCTAGAAGGAAATGTTATTTCGAAGTCGATGCTGGAGTCGATTTGGTCTGCGACTTCACCCAAGTCGCATGTGGAGTCGACTTCGTTTGTGACTTCGGCAGCTTTGCTCCCTGTTTTCAACTCTAGAAGGAAATGACGCCTTGAAGTCGATGCTGGAGTCGACTTGGGGATCGACTTAGCCTAAGTCGATGCCTGAGTCGACTTGGAAATCAACTTAACCTGCCATGCTTCATATTCTTCAAATGTATAACCTTTAATCATTTCCACAAATATGTTAGTAACCAAGACTTACTCAAATTGATTTGTTAATCATCAAAATATAGACTTAGCTTATTTTTCACATATTTTCAACAGTCTTCAACTCATCCTCATAAAATGACGATGAGAAGATTGCATTACTTACAAGATAATTCAGAAAGTTTGTAAGGGAAGAAAGAAATTTCAAAAGCTTTAAAGAGAGAAATTCCAAGGAGAAAAAGGAGGCAACAAAATGATTTCGGTGTGGCGGTATGTGGCATATGCAAGCCAAATGCCCAACGCCCGAGAAAACCAAAGCAAATGAGCAAAGAGAAAAGAAAGATGAAGGCGATAATAGAAGATTTCAAAGGATCAAAGGAAAAGGCATGTATGTAAATGAGGAAGTATCCACAACATACAGTTCCTCGAGTCAAGAAAACGAGGTAGATTGTGCAAAGATTTGTTGCATGGAAAATTTGAAAAATTCCAATATATGTCTTGCAGCGATGGAAATTTTAGAGGATCAAACCACTTTAACAAACTACTCAAGTAGTCAAGAGGTAACCTCCAAACAAAAATCTTTTATCTATTTGTTCTTCAACAAATGACTGCCTCAAATGTGCTGAATTAGAAGAACTTCAACAAGCCAATGATTCATTATATGAGGAAATAAGTTCACGATAAAGAAAAGACAATGCAACACAATAATTATTGTGAACGGAAAGCTAGCAGAAAAAGTTGATCATTTGACAAGCGAAAAGAATATTTTGACAAATGAGTTAGAAAAACTAAAAAAGGAAAATGAATTATTGAATGAATTGCTTGCTAAGTTTTCTAATCCTAGAGAAAGTGTCAAAATATTTTTGAAAATGACCACCTAAAGTTGTAAGAAAGGACTTGGGTATACCACATTTGAGTAGGGTGAAAATAGTAAATTGGATGCTCCAAGGACTCATAGAAACAAAGCAAAACCCATTCATGTTAAACCTAAGAGGAATCATGTAGTTTGGATCAAGAGACCAACTGGGGAACCAATAATCAAATGGCTTTCCACTCCTAGACTCGTAGGAGCTTGTAATTTTTGCAATAAGATAGGACACAAGGTATATCAATGCGAAATGAGAAAATTACAAAATTTTAGTGCAAAATTGGTTTGGATGCCCAAGGGCATTGGATTTATGCCTTCAAAAGTAGATTAACGTAGATTCCAATTGATAACTAACCCAAATGGACCCATAAAATGGGTACGAAAAGGATAAGCTCCACCTGACTTTATTATTGCAAGTTTGTCTTAAAGCTAAGGCCAATAACATATGATTTATGGATAATGGCTGCTCAAGACACATGACAAGAGAAAAATGACTATTCTATAAAATCAACCCGTGCAATGAAAGAACAGTGGCTTTTGAAAATAATGAAAAAGATAAAATTAAAGGTAAAAAAAATGTTTATGGAATTTCAAATGCATGTATTGAGGACATACTATTTATTGAAGGACTCAAACAAAACTTAATGAGTATTAGTCAATTATGTGATAAAGGTTATAAAGTTGTATTTGAATCTTCTATCTGCAATGTATTTGATAATGATCACGTACTATTCAGTGGCAAAAGACATGAAAATATATATTTGGTTTGCCTAGATGAACTTGAGGGAAAATATCTAATAGCTATAGAAAATGATCCATGGATATGGTATATAAGGCTTGGACATATAAATATGTCAAATATTAAAACATTGTGGAAAAGAAGTCTAGTACAAGGGTTACCAAATCTTAAATATGACAATAATAAGATTTGCAAGGCTTGTTAATTATCCAAGCAACCCAAAATGCCATTTTCCACCAAAAAGAAAATTTCAACTACTAAACCACTTGAATTACTACATATGGATCTTTATGGGCCATCGGACATTTTAACTCTTGGTAGGAAAAAGTATGTATTTGTGATTGTTGATGATTTTTCAAGATTTACTTGGATTATACTCTTAGCTAGCAAAGATAAAGCATTTTCTATATTTGTCACGTTTTCAAATTTGGTGGAAAATGAAAAATAAAGTACAATTATTTCCATTAGAAGTGACCATGGTGGTGAATTTGAAAACAAAATATTCATAAAATTTTGCAATGAAAAAGGAATTCACCATATATTTTTTGCCGCAAGAACTCCTCAACAAAATGGAGTTGTTGAAAGAAAAATTGGATAATACAAGAAATGGCTAGAATTATGCTAAATGAGAGTAAATTGTCCAAAAGGTTTTGAGATGAAGCTGAAAGTATAGCTTATCATGTATTAAACCAAATTAACATTATAGCAATATTGAAAAGGACCCAATATGAACTTTGGAAAGGCAGAAAACCAAACATATCATATTTCCATACTTTTGGGTGTACTTGCTATGTGTTAAACAATAAAAAAAACTAATTTGGGAAAATTAGGCGCCAAAAGTGACGAGATAATTTTCCCTGGTTATTGATCAAATAGCAAATCATATAGAATTTTCAACAAAAGAAATCAACTAGTAGAGGAATTAATACATGTTTTTAACAAATTTAACCAAACTCCGAGGAAGGATAATGAATTAAGTGATGCAAATAATATATTAAAGAAAGAACAACATGAGCAACAAGAAACTGAGCCTAAGCAAGAAAATTCCATGGAGGAAAGGGTAAGTGAAGGTAACAATTCTTACAAACCTCCAACTGATTTAAAATTAAAAAATGACCATCTAATTGAGCAAGTTATTGGCAATATCTATAAAGGAGGGAAGACTAGAAGGTCAAAACACAATATTTTTGGACAATATACTTTTGTGTTAAAAATTGAACCAACATCTATTGATCAAGCTCTTAATTATGAAAATTGGTTTACCGCAATGTAAGAAGAGCTAAATCAATTTGAAAGAAACAATGTATAATATTTAGTTCCTAGACCCAAAGATTGCACTATTATTGGTACCAAATGAGTATTTAGGAATAAATTAGACGAAAGTTAGACTTGTAATAAGAAATAAAGCCAGATTAGTAGCTAAAGGGTATTCTCAAGAAGAAGGAATTGATGTTGAAGAAACGTACACACTTGTGGCTAGATTAGAAGTCATACATATTCTACTAGCATTTGCTTCTCACATGAATTTCAAATTGTTTCAAATGGATGTGAAACACACATTTTTAAATGGATATTTGAATGAAGAAGTTTATGTTGAACAACCTCCGGGATTTGAAAAAAAGGATCAATTAAAATATGTTTATAAATTAACCAAAGCATTATATGGATTAAAACAAGCTCCACGAGCTTGGTATGAAAGGTTAAACAAATTTTTGATTGATCATAAATTTCAAAGAGGAAAGGTTGATACTGCATTATATATCAAGTATAAGAGTAAAAATATTTTAATTGTTCAAATTTACATAGATGATATAATATTTGGTGCTATTGATGAAACTCTGTGCTAGAATTTTCTAAGATTATGCAGAGTGAATTTGAAATGAGGATTATGGGAGAATTGAATTTCTTCCTTGGACTACAAATTAAGTAACAAGCCGAAAGGATCTTTATGCATCAATCTAAGTATATCAAAGAAATGTTAAAGAAATTCAGAATGCAGACTAGCAAGGGAGCAAACACACCAATGAATTCAACAATCAAGATCGACATAGATGAAAAAGGTAAATCTGTCGAACAAAAATTATACAGAAGCATGATAAGATCTTTATTATATTTGACTGCTTCTAGACCTGATATTCTATTCAGTATTTGTATGTGTTCTAGATTTCAATCATGTCCTAAAAAATCATATTTAATGGCTGTAAAAAGAATTTTTAAATATTTGATAAATATCACTAATCTTGGACTATGGTATCCAAAGGGATCAACTTTTGATCTAATCGGCTATTCGGATGCGGATTTTGCCGAATTCAAAGCAGATAGAAAAAGTACTAGTGGAACATGTCAATTTCTTGAAAACATGTTGGTTTCATGGTATTGAAGAAAACAAACTAGTTTTGCTCTATCTATGGTGGAAGCTGAATATATAGTCACTGGGAGTTGTTGTGTCCTACTATTTTGGATGAAACAATAACTTAAAGATTATGGTATTGATTATTATGATATTCCAATTAGATGTGATAATACAAGTGCAATTTATTTGATTAAGAATCCTATATTGCATTCTAGAACAAAATATATAGATGTAAGATACCATTTTATTCATGAACATGTTGAAAATCATGATATTTGTTTGGAATATATAAAAACTGAGGACCAGATTATAAATATATTCATCAAACCTCTAGCAAAAGAATTATTTTATAAAATTAGAAATAATATGGGGATGATTAAGTTAAATTAGAAATAATAAGATAGGAGGAATAAACTTAAAAAAGTCCAAGTCGATAGGCTAAGTCAACTTCGAAAGTCCCAAGTCGACTTTGGTGAAGTCGACTCCAGGAAGTTGAAGTCAATTTCAAATTGGGGTGAAGTCGACTTCAGTTAGGGCAAGTTGACTTCAGGCGTGACGGTCCGGCTTCCCGCCTCTTTCTTCTTCTTTCTTTATTTCTTTCTTTCTTCTTCCTTCTCTCCCGCGTCGTCTCCCTTTGAACTCTCTATCTCTCCTTCATCTCTCTCTCCCTCTCTGTTCTCAGTTTCTCTCCAGACCCTCGACTCCCTCAGATCTCTCTCCTCTCTCTCAAATCCTCAAGCGCCGTCTCTCCCTCTCCGTCTCATCTCTCCCATTTTTAAGCCCTCTCTCTCCCTATCACAAGCCCTCACTCTCTCAGCTTATTTCTCTCTCTCAGCTCATCTTTACTATCTCTCTCTTTCTCGGTCTCTCTCTCTCTTGGACCCTCTCTGCTTTTCTTTTTCTTTCCATTTCTCTCATCCTTTCTCTAACTCCCTCTCTTCTCTCAGTTTCTCTCCTAGCCTCTCTACTTCCTTCTTTCTCTCTCTCTCTCTCTCTCTCTCTCCTTATTCTCTCAAAGTCACATTTGCAAAAAACCATTTCAAAATCCAAATGGCACCCAAATCCAGACTACCCAAATTAGCTATATTCAAACCATCTCTAAGACCAGTACCCAGACAATTCGGCTCCCAAATCGAGGAGGAGATTCCTAGGAGACAAAGAATTCTGTCTAAATGAGCCTAGGAAGAACCATCAACATCTATCGGCCGTTGAGTTCGATTCCAAGCAGGAACTCCATCCACCTCAGCTCTAAGAGAAGAGGAACCACAAACATACAACAGTTCTGAAACAGGAGGTAGAAGAAGGGGAACCCTAATTCCAAAAGGTCAGGTTCTCAAAATGCTAACAACCTATTTTAGAACTGAGCAACAGCACAATAGGTTTTATAAAAAATTTTATGAGTGTAAGATCTTTGTCCCAAAGATTATAGATTTTAAAATTTTGAGTGATTATGAGTTTGAGATTGAAGAATTACTAGATTTTCAAGGATAAACAAGGCTATTGAAAGTCGTGGATCAATAATATTTCAATACATTTATTGAAGGTGTCGAGATGTATTTAGGAACAAGGGGGTCCCTAGCCATGATCAAGCCCTTATGCAAATCGGCAAAATCTTACAAGTTCTGTTTGAGGACGAACAACTACCCGTCGACCTATCTCTAACCCATATATACAATCAGCTCACTAGGAGCAATAAATACCACCCTGGGATCAAGTTTCTCCATTATATGGATCTATCTCCTAGGTTGAGGGTTCTCAGGCTGTTGATTGCCCATTGCATCTACCCTAAGGGAGGAGGCAGAAATCAAGTAAATCCACAAGAGGCCAAAATTTTACCGAAAGTTACAAACAGGGTCAAGGTTAGCCTTCCCAGACTTTTTCTTGAAGTCTTAGCCTCCAGGAAGGACAACCCATGAGGGGGTTTTGCCATATGGGACATGGATCACCAAGATCCTGGAGTATTTTCACGTGGATATCGATGGAGAGTCGTTCGAAGTGTTGAAGCCAACCAATGCAATTAACAAGGCTTTACTGCAACGGATGAAAATCAATGTTGATCAATTTAGGGAAGAGCGGATAAGGGAAAGGATGGGAGAACCGGCTCAAGAAGAAGCCGGAGGAGCACAGGTTGAGGGGGTGCAGCCCCGCCATCACCACACGATGCCCCTGACGAGCCCGCATTGCCTCATTCACACGGATCGTGTTCACCGCGAGGCTCAGAGATCCCAGATTTGGCTCCACAACCACCTTCTTGGGACACTTTAGTGAATGCTATATAGGAACATTTGGGGCAGCTACAGGATCGGCGGACTTCTCAGATCGCCGGAGTCCTCAACGCAGTCATGAATATGCATACTAGGCAGGATCGTATGGACCGAGAGCTCTAAACGATCAAGTATTGGCGGCATTGAGAAATGACAAGGTTCGACTAATACCCAATCTGGATCCTTTTGAGAGTGAGTTAGTGCGCTGAGAGCCAACACCTCATCCTGTCTTATCTTTTTACTGGGCTCACGTTCAACCCATTCCACCCATCCGTTAGGCTCCCTATACTATATTGGCATTTCTGTTTGCCAAATCCCAGATTTTTTATCCTTATTTTTGATCTATTGACGAAAGGGGGGAGAATGGTAGTTGAGTGAGTTTCTAGTTTTTAGGCGTCGAGTCATGGGTTGGGTAGTTTGTGTACATAGGTTTGCATTTTCTTTTTATTTTGTATGAAATATTTTGTTTACATATGAAAAAGTTTGTTTATGATCTATTTTTTTTATAAAATTGAAATGCTTGAATGAATGGTTTTAACTTGTGATTTATATATGCAATTGTTGAAAATGAAATGTGTATGATAATTTCATTAAGTTTGAAATGCACTGCAAAGAACCTATGATTATCTTAAACTACCAAAACAAGACAAAGTGGTATATTTTAAAGATATTGAAAGGTATAAACTCAAATCCATTTTGTCAATCATCAGAAAGGGGAAGATTGTTGGAAACAAGTGTTGGAATCAATGGCAAAATAAGCAAAGTCCATGTTTTGATGATTAACAATTCAATTTGAATAAGTTTTAGCTACTAACATGTTTCGTGAAATGTTTTGTGAAAGCCTAACCAATGTAAAACCCATATGTATGTATTAATCATGTATATGATATTTATGTGGGAATTATTGAATTATAAAAGTTTTATGTGATTTTGCTAATTATTGCAATTAGGGTTTTAGTTTAGCAATAATGATGTGATTAATTATTTTGAGCTAAAATGAGGTAATGGAATTAGAGTAAATTATTGTCGATGTAAATGTAGAAATACATTATGGATAATCATTTTGCATTATTGAATATGAATTATGGGAGTTTATATGATAATTGACAAAGTGTAATGGAAAAACACTAGGAAATTCATAACTCAACGCCTGTAAGGATGATTCAAGTGAAATTTGAAATGGGAATTAATGATGTTGGGCTTGGTATTATGGAATTAATGGGTTATAAAAATTCTTGATGAAATGAGTGTTATGATTTATTGATCATATTTCAATTTCAACTATTAACTTTAATGGTTATAATGGGAGCTAGAAAAATCGGATTGAGATGAAATTTGAAACGGTTGAATGAAATTATGAGATGCTTAATCTGGATGGCTTAGATTAAGTATGAAATATTGAAAAATACCTGCATTAAAAAAGGTAAGTATGGTTGACTAATGCACCTCAAGAGTACTCTACATTTAATGCTAGAGTACAATGCAAATTGCATGAATTTAATGGGATTTGAGGTGTCAAATGCAGGCCATTTCTAGGGTATTTGATTTATTTATATGAAATGCAAAAATATATGAATTATCCAGCAATTAAATATCCACCATGATGAAGCTACAAAAGGCACAACCTAAGCATAGGCAATGTGGCATAAGGGACGTCCAAGGGGGCTGCCATGCTACATATTTTTTAATTTTTAATTTTTAAAATATGTGTAAATGCAGCTGAAATGTAGGTACATAAGATATGCATCCAATTATGTAGATTTACAGCAACAAAAAATAATAAAATGTAGCTACCATGAAAGTGGAAACGTGGATAGCATATGGGGATGAAAAATGTGATTTGAGATGCTAAATTGCTACAGTTTTTGTTAAATTTATTTACACCAAATTAATACATGAATTAAGGGTTAATTAAGTGTATAATTTATCCTTAAATTAGGGTTGAAAAAATGAAAAATGGCTGGAAAAATGGGCAGCAAAGGACGTGACTAGATGGGCAGCTTGAACGGTCATGATGCAAAGCATTTTTGTGATTTTTGAAAAATAGTAAAAACCTATTTTTACATAGTCGTGAATCCACCAACACATGAAGATGATAAGGAAGCAATTTAATGTGTGGAAAATTTCCCAAATTGTCGGGTCCATAGCTAGAAAAAAATCTAGCTATAGCGATGCACGTCAATTGAGAGAAGAAGTTGGAAAGTTGGCTAAGTGTGCGATTTTTCACTCCAAAGCCATAGTAGCAGCTCATGTCCATTTTACCCAGCCAAGGAAGAAGGAAAAGCAAGAAAAAAGGGGAGGATTTGTGGAGGAAACCATCTCCAATGATTGGTTCGAGTTAGCTTTAAACCAAGTAAGTATATGTATGATTTTAAGTTGTTCAACTAAGTTTTAAACTCAAAAACTTGTATATGGAAGGGATGCTTAAAGAATCTATAAAATGATGATTTTTCATGCTTTTGATTGAATATAGAATGGGTATTAAGCTTTTGCCTGAATTTACATGTTTAAGTTGATGAAAGTGAAGTTTTGCATGTGTATTAAGTGGAAAATCCAAGTTGGTAAACCCTAAATCTTTAAGAAAAGTTGCTGTTTTGGTTTGATGATGTTATTAGGTTATTAATCATATATTTATGCAAAACATATATTGGTTTATGCTTAAATGATGAATATTTGAAGTTATAGAACGCAAAGTGATGATTTTGACCTAATTTTCATGTTTCTATGCTAAAAATGTTATGAAAATAGGTTTGCATGTTTTGTGAATTTTATGTAGGTTTAAATACCCTAGGTTTAAGGTGTTGTGGATGCCCAAAAAGATTTGGGAAAAGAAGCCCTAAAATTGATTTTTATAGATTTTATGAAAATATGTCTAACCAATGTGAAATGGGACTCAAAATGTAGAAAACTTGCTATTTCGAGAAATTATAATTCATGAATGTTATATATGTGTTAAATCCCTAAATATGGATTAATAAAAGTGGGATTACATGCCGTAATTTATGAATTATATGACTGAATTGGTTTATGTGTCAAAAGACACGTTAAATGGGTGAAAAATGGGTTCCAAACTTGCTGTTTTGGATACCCATGGTGAGTGGATTTAAATCCCATGAAAATATCCTAAACGCAGTGGTAATTAAGGGTAATTAACCCACTGAAAAATGGATTAAATTTCTGAGTTAGCAAATTTTATGAAATGCATTATGTACATGTTAATAAACGGGCCTATGTGAATGGATAAAGGTGAATAGGTGATGAATGATTAATGAAAAGTGATTTTGTGCAAAAATGCATGAAAATGAGATGAATTTCATAATTATACATCGTTTTTGAGTGTATGATGATTTATTCCAAATTTTAAAATTTGCTTAATGAAGCTAAGGCAATGATATGTGCATAAGAGAAACACCCATGCGTGTATTTTGAGAAAAATGGGTAAATGGAAATGTGAGGTTAATGAACCTATGTATAATGATTATTGAATTAATTTTATGAGATTGAAAGGAGTACCTATGTATGGGGTTATATAAGTTATGTTGTGTGGTAGCTGACGAAATGTGTAAAAATGTGCTATATATGTGCATAATGACTTGTGAAGTCAAATAAATTTCGAATTTTTCTCGTGCACATGCTCATTCGTACACATGCCGGCATGATATTTGCAAATCATAAATAATTTCACAAAAAAGCATTTAATAAATAATTTCGCAAAACGAACTTCAGTTCATGTAAAGCAGTTATAGGTATGGCCAACCTTAAATAAATTTCATAAAGCAACTTGCAAA
>JAXCLR010000092.1:26235275-26264445 GCA_035584095.1 Annona squamosa
TTATGGAGTCGACTTTGGGATCGACTTCACCCTAAGTCAAAGTCCAAGTCGACTTGGATATCGACTTGGCTATTTCAATTCCTTAAATCAAAGAGCAAAGTTATTAGTACTCTCAATATACTCAAATTAGTCTTTGTTAATCATCAAAATTCATGCTTTGGTCAATTTTTTTTTGTTTTAAACATTGTTTCCAACATATAGAACATTAGGGTTCGTGACAGTTTGTGATTAGTAGGGTTTGGGGAAAAATAGAATGCTACTATATGATCTTTGTGAAACAGACGAACCATTAGTAATCTTTATATAATTAGAACATGACATTCGTCGAGTGGGTTGAACCAAGATGAGGGACTAGAGGTTTTTCCTTTTGGTATCCAACATGTGTTCGAGGATATGCTTGTGTGACTGTTGGCACACTAAATTTAAAGTAAACTCTATTAATTTTGATAATATTGTATGCATAGTTTGAGACATTCGTTCTTATGTGCGCTATCTAATAGAGGTATTTTAAAAAGTTGTTCATGACCCTTAGTTAACATGAGGAGAGGACTGTTTGTTGTCTTTGGTTTATATGTAATTATTTGTATGATCTTAGGAGTGGGTGTTTGACCCATATTTCTTGTATTGATCATGACATGTGCATCCCGAATTTTACTTATTTTCACTTTGTTCAAACTACTATCTACTTGCTGAGTCTATTTAGACTCACGTGGTTTATTATTTTGTCTTTAGATCACAGGTCAGATAAAGAGCCTCAAGGTGGGACAAGTGGAGGACCTAATCCTGGAGACCATTAGATTATTGTCTTTGATCATAATTATTTTGGCATTTATACTCTCTTTCGATATTAGTATATGTAGATAAATACTCAGTTGGATTCAATTTTGACAAATATATTATGTTTAGTATTTCGAACTTGATTACAATCTATGAGAATACAAATATAAAATCTTTTTGGTTTGCTTGTTGTGTAAGGATAAATTTCAATAATTTTTCTACTATGTGGATGTCTTTATAATATGAAGACACATGGGTATGAAAGTAGAGTTGAATGTTATATTTTGGAATAAAATTGAAATGTTTATGGATAACAGGTCTTGTATTTCATATCACTCCTTACATATTATGCGGAAATGCTACTAAATTCTGGTTAGGTTGTGTGGTATCCATTGACTAAGCATTTAGAATATCTAGCCAATGGGGTGTTACGTTTCTTAAATAGATGGGGTCACGTACAATCATTTCTATATAACTTGATTACATCAAGCCAACACGTATTTTCTAATTATAAATAAATTAATTAATTGTATATTCACAATATCGTGACCTATGTTTTCGTGGTTTATGGTTATCACCAATCAAACAAACACAATATTGCTTAAATATTTTATTGAAATGAAAATTAAAAGTAGATTATAGAATTAAAATAAAGATATGTTTAATAACGATTTTATCATTAAAACTAATCGGAATTATATGGTCATGGATAATCCTAATCGTCCATTTCAAAAATCTTAACTCTAATTATCAAAACTCATATATGCAAATCTCAATCTTAGATTTAGTTCATTAACTATGGACAATAAGGTTGTCGGCTGAATAATCAAAAATAAAAAGAGAAACCATTTAAATGTAGTCTTAAGTAATTAAGAACAAACTTCTAATATTGGTGATTTATTTGAATTGAAAAGATCAATTTGATATTTATTTTAAATTAAAAATTTCTTAAAGAGGAAAAAAATTTTAAAAAATCAAAAGGAAGGTAGATTAATTTCTCCTTGAGAGGGCTTGGGGCCTGGTGTGAGATAGTGAGAGAGAGAAATCTATTCAATTCAATAACTTACAGGATATTTACAAGGAATATTTCATATCAAGTCTAGTCAATATTAAATTTATGCCTTTAAATTTGCCTTAATTACAAATATGCTTATAACATTTGTATAAAATTGCAAGCACATCCTTTCTATCAGTAACGGTTAGAATTTTGATGAAATAATGAAAATACCCTTTAATCGAAGGGATATATTTGCAATTTTATAAAAAAAAATTAAAATAATAATAAATAGATAGAGTATCATATATGTATCATCTAAAAATGAATATGAAATTGTTAAAATTGAATTAAGAGTACAATATGTTAAAATTATTAAAATATTTAATTTTTAAGGAGCTAATATATATATTAAATAGGGTTAATTTTAAATATACTCATAACATGTTTACTTAATTACCAATTTATCCACTAAGTATGAAAATTTTCATATATACCTATTAACTATGCTCTAAATATCAAATATGCTTCAAACCCTCATAGTTGGTTTGGTTGTCATCAATATTGAGGAAAATTTTCAAATTTACGTCTTCGAAAATTTAGGAGTAGTGTCATCACAAACTAAAAATTCCCAAATCATCATGCATTGACGTCCATGGAGCTATTCTCTTCATCTTCTCCCCATCTCGATAATCTAATGGCGATTGCGCCTTCTTCATCCGAATTAGATGTCATCTCAAATCTATAGTTGACAGTTGTCCAACTATTAACTAGAACTGGTTAAACAGTTGACAGCAGCGAAGAATGGTGAAATGCCCATGCTAGTGGTGGTTTATAGTTGATATCGGACTTGATATGGGCAATGCTAGAAATAGTGATAGGTTTTCACGGCCTCCATCTAATAAAAAGAGTGGGATGGCCAGTCATTGACAGAGCTTTGCCAACGACAACTAAATCATTACCAGATCTACTGTATCATGGTGGTTATCAAGGATTCTAGGTGTGATGGGAGCTTTCATGGATAGCTGCTATGGTGATATGAGGATGGCAAAGGTTCTATTAGAGATGGCAGTGACTATTAATGAAGAGAAGGCGACAACAACGCTATCGTGGTAAGGATTTGTTTGAATATGGATTCGCAGCTAGGCATTCATTAGAGATATATTGCAGTAATCCAGGAAAGCTAGATTTGAAGAGAATTGGAGAAGGAGATGATAAATGTCATGCATCCTTGTGCAATGAGATGTTTCATCATTTGCCAAGTCCGAATGACGGGCAAGAAGATCTTGTATGATAGCTATGGAAGGGACTTAGATGTGGAAGATAAGCTTAGCTACAATAGTCAACTGGTGTTTAAATCTGTACACCTAGTGACAACCAAGAAACACATTTGAGAAGGTAATCGATGTCGGATTATTGAGACTCATTGCATGGACTTCAATGAGTGGTGATTTGGGGATTTTTTGCTTATGACGACACCGACAAGTGGGTGCTCTCAAATTTTTGAATAGTTTAGGGTTCAAAATGAAGCCTTAAGTTTTAGGGGTAAATTTGACATTTTTTGTGACACCCGTTGCCTATACAATCTCAATGGCTAGTCAATGAGTGCCATATGGCCTAGAGTGATATAAAATACAAGACCTGTTATTCATAATTATTTCGATTTCATTCTAAAATGTAATATTCAACCATACATTTATACATTCACATTTTTATGCTATAAAGACATCTATATAATAAGAAAATCATCAAAACTCATCATTACACAACAAGTAAACCAAAAGATTATATACAAATATGTCTACCTAAATTTTAATCAAGTTCAAAATATCCAAATACAATATATTTGTCATAGTTGAATCTTCTTGGTCTCGAGTTATAGCAAGACCCAAGAGAAGAGGGGTGAATTGAATTCTTGAAAATTCTTTTCGTAATTAAAAGTTTAACCCCTTGTAAGTTTAATCCCCTTGATGAAACGTGCTATGAGATAGAATGAGAGGGTGCAAATGGAATATAAAATGCAAGCAATCAAACCACACAAGAGACAACAATATATAGTGGTTCAGGCAACCTTACTCCACTCTTCCAAGCACACATCCGTTGTGTCTTGGGTCCACTATTGTATATTCAATACAATTTAGAGTATCTACTCTCTTCTAGATTCTAGCTCTAAAGGGCATATACCATAATCACTTGTTGGTGAGACCAACTCCAACCAACCAAGTCTAATCCGTTGGTGAGATAAACTCAAATCAATCAAGCAAAACCCGTTAGTGAGACAAGCTCAAACCAATCAAGCAAAATCCATTGGTGAGACAAATTTATCCGTTACGAAGGATAAGATTATATTCCTGATGAAGGGATAAGTTTTTTTTTTTTAAAAAAAAAAAGACAACAAATACCTGTTTCATAAAAATGAAAATTTTTCTGAATTAACAACTAAAAGAGAATTATTTGATTTTTAATACATTTTTTATAGAATGCTGAATGATGAAAATTCTCATATAATATAAAAAGAATTTAAAGAGATAAGGCTGGACGTTATATGATGAATAGAAAAAAATTTATGGAATAATGTTATACCAGATGACGTGCTGAATGATTCTCTTTCATTTGATTTTTTTTTTCAAAAAAAAAAAAGAAAGGAAAGATGATGCGATGGAAGGACGCATATGCATGCTTCTGGACTTTCACCTTTTTTTATTTTCTTTTTGAAAAAAAGAAAGGGAAAATGAGGCAAAAGATATTGGAATGTAGAGAACGGACAGATGTGTGCGCGTATTTTTTTTATCTTCTCTTTTTTTTAACGTAAAGGAGAAATGAGCTAGAACTGCAATGGATGAAAAAAAAGAGGTCCAATATGTTGGAGAAAAGGTAGCTACTATGGGGATTTTGGGAGATAAAAAAAGTGGATGAATGGATGAGGGGGGAATTTGGGTATGTTGGGCATGGAGAGAATAGCAGAAGAGAAGGTTCCTTTTATAGCTTTTTATGTTTGGAAAGTTGCACATTATTAATATTTTGCACAATTCTACCTTTTCCTTTTTGTAAAATTTTATCCCAAAATGGACTCCTTAGTAAATTTATGGGTGGTTTTTTGGACACCACTAATGGGCCCATTGTTTTGCTTGGCTAGTAAGTTAATTCTTTCCTAGCCATTGATTTTATTTATTTTTTGTCCTTCATTTATGCCTTGATCATCACTTATTTTTCCTTGACCTTTGATGGGGCCCACACTTGTCGATTTTCCTTAACCACTTTAACGATTCATATCTTCATTTAGTGGGTTAGATCTGGTAGTTTTCATCTGCCATTTGAAATGTTGCAAGTCCACCTCCTCCCTTGGTCAAATTTATTTTAACCATTAAAACCTCATAAAATACTAATTATTTATTTAATCCAAACCATCCTCACGTCGACTCTGTTTCAATTGTCTTGAGAAAATACTCTTTAATTCGTCTTGAATGCAAATTGCTCCTCATCTATCATATGAATGATTGACCATTACTTTTGAATTGGGCTTCAAGCACTGAGGTCTACTTTCCACATGGATCCTATACAAGATTGGGCTTGCAACTATATGGGTTAAAAATTCAAATATAAATCTATGAAAGGCCATAAATGAGTGGGCCAAATGGTAGTGAGCCTGTTTAAAAATCTAATTTTCCCATTCAAGTATGGTGCATTCAATTTATATATGTCCAATACCACCACATTTATGACATTTTGGAAATTTCTTTCTTCTATCCTTCATTTTCTTGTGCGAGCAAGAATATTTGTTTCTCTTCGTGTTGGAATATAAGCTTAATGTGGATTCACTTGAGCTCTCTTTCATATTTTTGAATACAATAAACTTTCTACTTCTGTGAGATTCTTCTTTCTTATTTCTGATAAGCTCATGGGACATGAGTGAGCTAATCACGTCATCTATTTTGAGCTTATTTAAATCCTTTGCCTCCTCAATAGCTGTGACCTTTTGATTCCATTAGTTTAGCAATACTCTAAGTATCTTCACAACATGCTCACTTTTAGAAATTGGCTTTTCTAAACCTTTAAGAGCATTAGTGATTTTAGAAAATTTAGCATACATTTCTGAAATAGATTCACCATCTAACATTAGAAAGCTCTCAAAATCACCAACGAGGATATTTCTTTTAATTCCCTTTACTTGGAAGGAACCCTCACAAAGTGACAATAATTTATCTTATATCTCTTTAGTCGTTATGCATGAAGAAATTCTATCAAATTCTGCTACAGCCAATGCACAAAATAAGAAATTTATAGCTTTAGCATTTCTTTGGACGGACATGGCTTCTTCTTCTGTCCAAGTGGACGCCTTGTCCCCTCCTGGTTATGTAATGTCATCTTGTATGGCTATCCAAGAATCCATACTAATTATCATAATGAATTGTTTCATCTTCAACTTTCAATAGATAAAATTATTATCATCAAATAGAGGTGACCTAAAAAATGATTGGTTATCGACAAATGCAGGTATAGAAGTCAAGTGGGTTGTCATAGATATATAAAAGAGATTACATCAAATAAGATAGAGGTCTGCTTTAATACCACTTGTTGGTCCCACATTTATGGCAAAACCCAATAGGGAATGGGTGAATTGAATTCTTAAAAATTCTTTTTGTAATTAGAAACTTAATCCCTTGTAAGTTTAATCCCCTTGATGAAACATGCTATGAGATAGAATGAGAGAGTGCAAATAGAATATAAAATGCAAGCAATCAAATCACAAAAGAGATAATAATATATAGTGGTTTGAGCAACCTTATTCCACTCTTTCAAGTACACACTCATTGTGTCTTAGTTTTCACTATTATATATTTAATCCAATCTAGAGCACCCACTCTCTTCTAAATTCTAGCTCTATGGGGCATATACAATAATCACTTGTTGGTGAGACCAACTCCAACTAACCAAGTCTAATCCATTGGTGAGACAAACTTAAATCAACCCCTTGTTTTGCTTCTTCTTGAATTCAGTCTCCAACACTGATTCAAGATAACAATACAAAATAGAATAAACAAAAGAAAATTTACACTTTCCAACGTGTAATCAATCAACTCCGAAAGCTCCTCGTTATGTGAAAAAGATAATCTTATAAGTACACTTGAAGTTGTAGCACTTGAAGCTTCAATAGTTGTTCAAATGACTTCAACACTTTAGAATAATGAAAGGTGTAAGATCATTTTATGTTTCTCTCTTTCTTTCCCTCTTCACTTCTTGTTCATGTTCATAGAAAAAAATCTAGCCGTTTGAGTAGAGGTCGATGGGCTTTTAATGCTCTAACGTTCGAATTTCCAACCGTTATAGGTTGAAGTCACAAGTGGAGTTGACTCGAGATGAGTGGAGTTGACTTGGGATGGGTCAAGTTGACTTGGGTTGCGACTTCACTTTGTTAAAACTTGTTGTCCACTTGTTGTCAAAAATTTTACATTCGAAGTCGCAGGCGAAGTCGATTTGGGTTAAGACTTCACTCAAGTCACAAGTGAAGTCAACTTACGTTGGCACTTCACTTTACTGTCTATCTGAAGTTGCGGGCAAAGTCGACTTGGTTATGGGACTTCACCCAAGTTGCAAATGAAGTCGACTTGGGCTGAGACTTCACTTTGCTGAACTTGCTATTTATGAACTTGAGCTCTTGAAACTTAAATTATTTCAATTTTTTATTTTCATACACATAATTAGAGACAAAAATATTTGAGCACACTTACATAAATTCATTAAAACTTTTTTAATAATATTTCAATTATTTGTTAATCATCAAAATCAAATTAATCTTTCTTAAAACAAGCATATGATCAACAGAATCTAACTAAAGGCCAATATGATTAGTATAAAAAAGAAGTATAAATTGCAAAATAATAGGGAGCAAAAATATTAATCTAATGATCTCTAAGATTAAATCCTCCTCCTGTCCCATCCTAAGGCTTCTCACGTGACCTTTGATCTAAAGGCAAAATAGCAAATCAAGTGAATCTAAACAAATCCAGTAAGTAGATAACAGTTAACACAAAATAAAAATAAGACTCCAGATGCACATGACAGGACAATGTTGCAGATAAATTATTTTTAAATGACCATACAAGACACATAAGTTCAACACCCACATCCAAGAATATATACATATCACTGTATGTAACACAAAAGGATCACGAACAATCCACTCTTCATGCCAGTTAAGAGTCATGAACAACCCTCTCCTCATACCAATCAAGGGTCATAAACAATCATTTACATTCCCCATCTTAAATAATATATCATCTGTAACTTTAGAACCAATGTCACAAACCATACACACAACATTAGCAGAATTAACAAAGTTTACTCTAAATTCAATACACTAATTATCACATAAGCATTTCACCAAACACATGGTAGGTGCCAAAGAGTAAACCTCGAGTTCATCCTCTTGGTTTAGCTCACTCAAGGAATGTCACATTTAATGATGTAAAAACTACTAACGAGTTATCTATTCCATAAAAAATAAATAGTAACCTCTAGTTCCACATAAATCTTATTAACCTAAGTTGAGACAATCCTAATGCCCTAAACCACGAAGTTGTTGAACATTGCCCTCTCCCTGCCAGCCTCATGTCACGTTTAAGACAAGATTTCATCACTATTCGAGAAGAGGTGATATCTACCTATTTCGATAGTGACTTCCCCCCAAATATAACAACCCTAGACTTAGATCTCAAAGATTTTGAGCTTCTTGGACATGAATCAGCGATCTTCAAAGCAGTTTAACAAGAATTTTGGAGATGTTCAAGGCCAGATCAAAATTGGAAAGAAATGGAGAAAATGAAGTCGGGAAAGTAGGAAACAAGAGGAAGAGGAAGAATGAGACGGACCATGTTTTTCCCATTAAGAGCGCTCTCATCGAAATGGGTCGGGCCTGAGCACAGATCGAGCCTAATCGCAGTTTGTAACTAGCTTTCCCACTAATACAACTTAATAAATTAAAAATTTCTCTAAGGGCACTGACTTCGCTACCCCTTTTACCCCTGTGACCTAGCTGGGTAAGTCGAATCCTCTACCTATTCTGTAAAGTGGAAGATAGTTATAGTGCCCCAAACGGCATGCCAATCATACAAATTTAAATCAATATCTTGCAAATCGCATCATAACTAGGTAGTGTAGCTGCAAAGACATGTCAATGCACAAACTCATACTCATGTCTAATGTGCTCATGAATGGTGTCACATACAACCCAACATGCCAAGATCATAATACATGCGTGCATGCACTAAACTTTCGCTAGATGCCACATCTATATACATTATGCACCACATTACGTTATGAATTCCTAGCAACATATCCATAATTTACCTTATGGTCAGGGAAGAGTTATAATAATAAATAAATTAAATAAAGTAAAAATACATGGTCCTCACATTTTCCCTCAGTATTGACAGCCACCAAACTGATCATGAGGGTTTTCAGTATATCTAATATTTGGAATGTAGTTAGTGGGTATATAAAAAAGGATTTCATACTTAGTGAATATATTTGTAATTAATGACAAAGGTTGTTGGTGCATTTGAAATTAACGCTATTAAATACTAAAAAAGGCTTAGATATTAAATAATCATGTGGGAAGCGAAAGAGAAAAATATTTCTACCATGAAAAATGCTTGTAGGTGATCACTCCCATTATTCATGTACAATGGTTCATTTTAACCGTTTTCACCCAAAAAATGAAATTATTTAGTTTGGGTTTCATTAAGGTATTTGATGAAATTTAACTTTGTTAAAAATATCAAAATTTCATCTAAAACAAATATAATATTTTACAAAACTCAGATGCTTTATCATACATATAAATGTCATAATATTTTCCCATCTGGTTGGATAATGTCATCATCATACTATACATTTGGTTGTTACTTAGCTAAGTAACAATTTTGTGTATTATATATAATTTTTTATTTTTATGTGAGCACAAATGCATTTAATTTGTATACCAAAATTTATTATTTTTGTATTTATATATTTTTATAAATTTCAGGGAATAAAAATTTTCACCAACCTCACACTCCCACACATGAAAATGGTCAAATTTTATTTTTGAAAAATCATAAATATAATAAAAATTAAAAATAATAAATCTTGATATATGAACTAAATACAGTCCACGTGAAAATGAGAATAAAACAGAAGAAAATATTAAAAATATAAATCGGACAAGTTTGTTACTTAACTTAGTAGTAACCGGATACATAGACTTAATATCATCTAGGGTCATGGCCAAAATATTTTTAAAACGATTTCTGTAGTAGGAAGTTATATAATGGTGTTTTGCAAAATAAACCCTTTACCTAGTTGCACATCATTTCTTATGTTTTGAAATAAGAAAATTTCAAAATATATAAAATGCAATTTTGCATTCTTAGAACGCAATTTTGCGAACCTTCCTTCGTTTGGATACGGATTAGATGCGAGTCACGATAGCGTATGGACTATTTAACAAGGATCTCCGTTAAAAGCGGAGAGTAAACAGCAAATTAACATGCCTGTCTGTTAAAAAACGTTGCCCCATATATGACAGAATACAATAAATTCCGCAACACAATAATTTCAATTTCAATAAAATTTACAGAAGGTTTTATTAAACCATCATTCTGAAAATTTATAATTTCTACTTATGGCTTAATTATTCTTAAGAAAATGGACATTTTATTTTATACCTTTTGATATGATACACAGGCATGAGGCATGATCCTGTAACTCTTATTAGCCTAGGCTAATTAATAACCCACTTAACTTAGACTAAAAACCTAGTTAATTTTTTTTATTTTTCATAATTTGTTAATTTAAGTGTATTTAACATATAAACCAAGTTTTGGCTATTTTGAGCCATTTATATCTATAAACAAAATGTTATTTTAGTGATTTTCAAACATGAAAAATAACTAAAAATTCTCCTATTTTAAAATTTAAAATCAATATTCATATTTCTAAAAATGGTAAATCTTAAAATAAGTTTAGATTATCAAGTTCATAGAAATATTAAAAATAAATTTATTGGCAGGGTTTTACTTAGGTTCCTGCCTCTATAGTGATTCAATTTCAAAAACATTTAAAAATTTATTAGGATTCTACGGAACTGCAATTAATTTTCGGTTTAAAAATTGTTGTCTTCATATTCACTCTCAATTACAATATATAACTTTTCCAAGGAGTTATTTGCATTTTGTAAATAATAAATATTGTTGAATATTATTATTCATAGCTTACAATATTATTATTTATAAATTACTTTAATGAAGATATTCCATCCCAATTATACTTTCTATTCTTACATCTTATATTCTTATGTTTTCCATTTTTCATCTATAATGCCATGATTTTTAGGTTGCAGGGCTTTATAATATATATTATCATAAACCTTTATAATATTATGTACAATGCATCGATTAAAGCCCTGCCCAGTTTTTGATTCACAATATATTCAACATTATATACACATAAGTCCAAATTAACATATCCTTATATTTTTGTTGTCGTTATCATCAAATTAAATACTAACTAATTTTCAGTCCAATCTTTATCTATAACTAGTTTATTGGTTAATTTCTTGCAATGATATAAAAAAGTTTCCGAATTTTGTATGAACTTCATCCCAGGCGCTGCACTCCGGGTATTTAGGAGATCATTTACCGAATTAAACGGAGAGAATTTCTAAGTAGAGAACTTGCGTAGTGCCATAATTGCATCTAATGGACTTCCCTCTTACTTGGCGAATACGCGTTGGGACCTTTAAAATGCCAGGCGGCCGCCTTTCTCCCGCGCCTCTTCTCCCGCCACTCTCTCTCCCTCCCACTCTAATGATCTAATCCAATGTGGATGCGAGGGGCGTGCGTGGGGAAGGGCAGCTTCGGAACTGTCAATCGCGCCATCCCGATCGCCGGTCATGGCCATGGCCTTCCTTCCCTCATGGCCGTCAAATCCTCCCCGCTATCCCATTCCTCCGTCCTCCGCAACGAGAAAGCCGTCCTCTCACAGTTGCAAGAATGCCCTCACATCCTCCGCTTCTTCTTCGACGACACTACCACCGAAGACGGACACACGCTCTACAACGTCCTACTTGAGTACGCTGGCGGCGGCACTCTCGCCGATCGTCTCGCGCGCTCAACATTGTCGGAGTCCGACGTCCAGCGATACGCTCGGGCGATACTTGAGGGCCTTGTCTACATTCATCGGAAGGGGTTCGTGCACTGCGACATCAAGCCGCGCAATCTGCTGCTTACGTCTTCCGACGAGATAAGGATCGCGGATTTCGGGCTGGCGAGCAAGGCGGGAGAGACGGTGGCGGTCGGCAGCGCCAAGTGCTTGCGGGGGACGCCTCTGTACATTGCGCCGGAGTGCGTGGCGCGGGGCGAGTACGCGCCGGCGGCTGACGTATGGTCGCTGGGGTGCGTGGTGGCAGAGATGGCATCCGGCATGCCTGCGTGGGGCTGCCGCGAGAACAGTGACGCGAACGCGCTTCTGTATCGGATCGGGTTCGGCAGGGAGCTGCCGGAGGTCCCTTCGGCGCTATCGGAAGCTGGGAAGGATTTCTTGGAGAAGTGCTTCGTGAGGGATCCTGAGAACCGGTGGACGGCGGAGATGCTCCTGAATCATCCGTTCGTCGCGGAGGACGTGGCGGAGGCGATGGGCAGAGATAGCCGGCGTCGCCGGACGCCCGCGTTTGAGAAGACGACAAGCTTTTCGCCGAGGAGTGCTTTTGATTTCAATTCCTGGGTCTCAATTCATTCGTCGCTGCGGTCTGCGGTCACATTGGTGGATTCTTGCTCGAAGGCCTCGGAAGAAGAACTGAGGAAATTCGAGTCGGCGGCTCATCGAATTCGGCAGTTGGAAACAGGGCCGCCGCTGTCGATTTCATCATCGTGGGGAGACGGCGAATGGATCACTGTTCGGGAGATGAATTTGAAAGCGCCGGGCAGCTCCGTTAGTTTATTCAATCAAGAAACCACGAAATAGGAATTGGGTGAGGGTCCACCTCATCGATCGCGGGGCAGTGCCCATCCATCCGAAGGGAATGCAGATGGTCGGATTGGCATTGGCATTGGCGTTTTTGCTCCTCTTCCTCATTAATTGTCAGATTTTTTAATTTCAAATTTCACGATTGTATTCATCAAAAAAAAAGTTCACAATTGTATGATCCAAAGTCAAAACAATAGAGACCAAGAATTTCGCTGAATTAGCGTTTTTTTAAAAATAAATTTTCTTGTCTATGTTCGGTAATTTTAACAGGAACTTCCCAAATCTCAACTCCTACCAACCACCGTTGGATTGTTGGGGGGCCACTCCCCTGGTGGGTGGGCTCTATTGCAGATGTTGGTGACCATCAAATCATCAATTGCCTTTTTCTATGTAAAATATCCTTTTCGACTTTTGATTTAAAATTTGTTAAAATAAGAGGACTGATGTAATATTACAGAAAATTATCAGAAGTTAAGCCGGATAAGGTAGTGGTAGAAAATTGATTTAAAAAATAACGTAATTGTACAGTAAAATATAAACAATAATCGAAATAAAATAGTTGTGGAGAATAAAAATATTAAAAAACAACTTTTTATGATTCTCAAACACCTTGTGTCAACAAGAGATGTGCATGAGCGCTAGGGTCACATAAGAAAAAGATTAAAATGTCATTTATTCTGAAGTTGGAAAATGTTAAAAACTCTTCCTAGGAATATGAATATTTATAATTAAATTCATATAATTTTCTGTCTTTCTATTAATGGCTTTAAGAGACTAAAATCAATTCAAATATAAAAAGTGCTTTCAAAATCTCATCACTTCAAAATTTAAAATGAAATAATATTAAGAAATTCTTCACAATATAATTTTGAATTGGCATTAAAATTCTACTTCAAAATTAATCAAGTTAAGCTCAACCCTAATTTTTTTAAGAGATTACACTATAAGTACAACTCTTTCCATCTTGATTTATAAAAAAAAGTTCCAATCTAGCTCCTACAAGCATGGAAGTTTTATGTTTGCGATGTTGACACCCCTATTTTTTATTTTATAATCAAAATAATATTCTACCCACTATTTTAAGAGCCGGACCAAACCAGGCGGTTGGATCAGTCAGATCGTGAATTGGTTATGTCCATGTTCACTTGTTTTTCGGTTCAAATGCAGTTCGACCATCAGTTTGCACCGGTTAAACTGGAAAAACCAGAAATCGGTCACAAAACCAATTCATTGCCCGGTTCGATTTTCAAAACATTGGTCGCAACAGGTTAGACAGCTACCAAAATTTTGCATTTTTGGATTTTTAAATTGTTAAATATAAAAATTTGGTATTTTCATGCATTGGTATGAAGCATGAAAAATACTGATTTTTTTATTTTTAGAAATTCAAGAAAATACTTTTTTAATGTAAAAGAGTGTTTGTTATTACTTCGAAAAAATTGTATCATGTACAGATGATTTACATAAGAAGGAGGTGGGCATTCCTGCCATTTTGCACCAGCACTCGAATGTTTCCTTGCGAACTCAGCTAGCAAGTGTGCATACCATTTGCCAGACCTCAGTACATGAGAAAACACCAAATTTTGGAAAGTCGGTGCCACCTCTTTGATATCTTGTATAATGAACCCCATTGTTGACAAAATGCGGTCATCCCCTCTTAACATCTCCACTAGGTTTCTCGCCCATCTGGTCCCATGTAGAATGACAAGGGCTTCCATATAGATAGGCTCTACTTTGTCATTTAGCTTCCATGTTTTTGCAGCTAGGAATTGTCCATCAAAATCTCTTAGGATTGCACCCAATCCCACAGACTTACCTCTGGAATTTTGACACCCATCCGCGTTAATTTTTCAACCATCCAGTTTGTGGCCTTATGCATCTCAGCTGCAAACTTATAGCCATCGTGCCCATATTCACTAATTTGAAGGTTGGTAGGATCCTCTCTCAACACTCGTTGCATCATTCGGCTGATTGTTCAATTTTGAAGGCCTCACTTCACATATTACTTTCATTTCTCATCCAAAGATTTTGATCCTGCTAGGTAGCTTCATTTTCCATATCCTCCTATAGATCATCTCATCCAGAGGTCTTTGTCGCATTCCTATAAAGCCTAAAAAAATATGTGGGTTAATTTTAATTATTCTATAGGTTGGTCAGACCTTGAAGTTTCCATTCGCCTCCAGTGCGCAACTCCATGAATCCTATGTGCTAAGTTGAGGGATGGGAATTTGCTAAATTTTTCCCATCCTACCTTGCCTACTACAACTATGATATTCTCCTTCCTCCATTGCTTGTTTTCATGATTATTAAACATGTGAACCTTTTCTTCATCTGATACAGGTTGAACTCCACCTGTTTTTGAAAATTGATTTGAGCCGGATGGATGGGGCGGTCAACCCAACTTGACTTTATCTCCTTCAAATATTATATTATATTATACATATAGATATACTATGTTTGATAAAACCCTAAGGGTTTCTCTTGATCTCTTCTGCCTCATTGCCTCCACTACCCTTGCTTTTCTGCACCATCACCGACACACTGCTACTCCTCTTGTCCTCCCCCTCCTGTCATTGAGTCATTGCACCTCTCCTTACCATCAACGCATCTCCTCATTTGAGCTCTCTTCACCTTCTATTCTTTCCCTTTCGATTTCTCTCTTCCTTTTCTACCTGTCCCTACTCACGACTAGACTATTCTCTCCTCTCTTTGCCCCTCCCATTTGCCCGGGCAACTAGTTTCCCTCTTCCTCTCTTCCTCCCCATTACTTGTTTCCCTACCGTCGTGTACACTGCCATATTCCGGTGCCATCGTTGTTGCTTAGTCGTGGTCATGCTTACAGTTGCTACCTTTGCTTGTTTGTTCATTGCTACGACTTGTGAGGTATATTTTTTTATTTTGAGTAGAGTATATTTATGTGTTAGGATAATTGGATGTATTAGATTAATATCATGTTATTGTTTATTGATTGGTTCATCATTTTGTTGATTTATTTGTCTAATTGATGGGTTAAAATAGTATATTCTTTGTGCATTAATCAATATGGATGTGATGGATGCTATGTAAAATAGATTGTTTAGATGTTATTATATTTCATGAGATATGTAATTGGATATGTTTATAAACATGTATTTTAAATGTTTATTTGGATATTTAAAACAGATTGTATGGAGTTTGAAATATGTTTGATTAATTGGTTGTGAAATTGTGTTTGTATCTTTTTGGTTTGGAAATATGTTTGGTTAATTGGTTATGAAATTATGTTCGGATTTATTAGGTTATATTGTATTATCAATAGGCTGTTTAGATGTTTGTTCGCATCGATGATTTGGAACAGTTCAATTGAGATGTTTGTAGCTTTCTTTGGATGCCAATTTGGAAAATAAGACTATGCATATTTGTCTTTTCATTTTGCATACTTTAGTGTAATGCTTTGATGTTGCTTTATTTTTTCACTTTTAGAGGATATCTATTGCTCAAAGGATACAAAAGCAAAGGAATGAATCAATTGTTAATCTTATTTTTCACTGTTGAGGTATGCATAACTCCCATTATTACTTATTGTTTCAATAATTTTTTATTATTTTTATTATTTTAGAAAATTATGTGAATAGAAACTTAACTAACATTAATAATTTGTGTAACCTATTAGCTCAATTTCTAACCCAAAACCGAATCGATTTGACGTGGTTTACAATAGAATTGGGTTAAGGTGTAAAAAATAAAGTTGAAGTAAAGTTGCGTTGAGATTTTACAAGGTAGGTTAGATTTGTATTTACCTCAACTTGAGCTAACTCGACCCAAATTATACTCATAGCTTGTGGGGTGCACATGTCCGACCATGCCATCCAACTAATCTTTCTCCTTCTTTCATTCTTCCCTAGTAGAATTTACTAATTAGCCCATGTACTTCTCTTTAAAAAATTAAAAAAGAGGAACATGCTCATTACGTAGCTCGGATTTACTTGGGCCACCACTTTAATTAATACTTCTTTTCCTCTGCAAAGAGGAACTTCTCCTTCTAGCCTTGAATTTTCTTCCATATGTGCTCCTTTAACCCCTTGAAAATTGCTTTCTTGGATCTAACAATCTACGCCATGAGTCCTAGATAGTTTCAAGTTTCCTTATCTCTCTCCCCTAAAAGCATTTGAATTTCCCTTCTTTGACTTTTCTCCGTGTTTGTACTAAAGAGTAAAGTGGTCTCATCAATATTCACTATTTGACATGAGCATTCGCTATAATCCTTAAGTATTTGCAGTAACTTTCACATTTCTCATTATCTTGACCTTAGGAAAAGAAGAGCGCCATCTGTGAAGAACGGGTGGGTTTTCTCTGGCCCTCTTTGTGAGATTTTTAAGCCAAAGATGGAGTGGTTGAGACTTTTTCTCTTTAAGAGGGTTGATAATCCTTCAACATAGATAAGAAACATATATGGAGAAAGTGGATCTCCTTGTCGTAGACCCCTACTCGATGTTAGACCCCTACTCGATGTTAAAACCTCCATCATGAAATTGTTTATCATCACCTAGTATTTGACAGAGCACAAACATCCTCTTGTCTATTCAATCCACACATTACTAAAATTCATTGCCCTCGTAATTTCAAATTGATAACCCCATTTCACTTAGTTGTAGGCCTTGGACATATTTAGTTTTATGGCCACTTCTTGTCTCTTTCTAGTCTTTTTGCCATGCTATTAGTTTATTATTTGAGATTAATCTTCCTAGGACAAACACACTTTACTGTTTGGATATGACTTTGTTGAGCCACTTATTCATCTTATTAGCTAAGATCTTAGAGATGATTTTATAGGGCACATTACATAAGCTAATTGGCCTAAAATCCACCATTCTACTTGCTCTTGTTCTTTGTTAAATGAGGACGATGGTGGTAAAGTTGAGATTTTGTAGTTTATACCTCAATTTGCCACCATCCCTATGTTGTATGAACTCCTTACACATTTTGAACATGTTATGTCCTATCGTGTGTTAATACTTTTAGAAAAAACCTACAAACATGCCATCAGGGCTTGGAGCTTTGTTTGGGTTCATCTCCCTCACCGCCCCTTCTAATTCCTCCCAATGCAGTGGTGTTGTGAGTAACTCTTTCTCGTCCTTTCACAGCCTTCTTTTTATGTTTTGAATTATTTTTTACACCCCCTCAATCCTCTACTTTTAAACAAATCTTTGAAATAATCTATAGTTATTGCTTCCAAGTCCTCTTGTTCCCTTTTCCAAGTTCAATTTCCAATCTCTAACCCTCCAATTAGGTTTTTTCCTTCTTTTGTTTGAAGCAACTTGATGGAAGTATTTAGTATTTTTTTCTTACAATGCCATCAAGTAAACTTTTGCATGCTATCTCCAAATAATTTCTTCATCCTCTAATAGTTAATTAATTTTTCCTTTCACCTATTTAATAGCAAAATCCCTATCATCATATTGTTGTTGAGATCCTAGGGTCTAAAGTTCACTTTATTTTTCTCTAATCTCCTTGCTTATGATCCCAAAATTCTTGCTACTCCATTCTTTTAATTTCCATCCATACTTTTGGATAGTCCTGTCTATCTATTCAAAAATAGAGACACCACTAACAGCTCTATTCCATCATTCTTTCTCTGCCACAATTTGTGCTTTATTGTCTTTGGCCAATACTAGTTTATACTTGAACAATTTTAGTCTTCTCCTTTGTCCATTTATGGTATCCAGTAACGTAGTATGGGGCAATAATCTAAATAAGCTACTATCCCATAGAAGACTTTGGTGAAATGGAAAAAGTTTAGCTATTCCGCATTTGCCATTACACTATCGAGCCCAACATTCACCCTTTCTCTCCAACTTCTTTTGTTGCTCCATATCATTGCATTGCCTACAAAGTTGACATCCAGCATGTCATAATAATCAACTATATCCTGAACGCAATCATCTGACGTTCAGGTCTACTTTTTTTCCTTACTGAGATTGCCCTTAGCCTCAACCTCCCAATCTATATTGTGATAGACATTTAACCCCTCCTTTGCCTTCTTATTTCTCTATTGAAGTCAAGCCTAGTCGTTTCTAGTCCTCTTTTCTTCTTAAGTATGTGGACACTTATCTCTGTCCCTTATTGGTTCCGCTTCATATTTCTCTCTAACCTAGTCTATTGCTTAGTCATATTTATATTATGATTTTTTATTATTAATTTCTCTCTAACCTAGTCTATTGCTTAGTAATATTTATATTATGATTTTTGATTATTAATTTCTCTCTAACCTAGTCTATTGCTTAGTCATATTTATATTATGATTTTTGATTATTAATTGAGAAGAATTTGAGTATTTAAGATACTTTAAATCATATTTTGATTGATTTAGCTTTACAAAATATAAAACACTCACAATTGACTGATTTGTGTAAAACAGGATGAATATATACAATTTTTGTATACAACATAAACAAATTGACGAGCCTTGATAAAGCGGGAGTAAATTGCAAATTTAAGACTTTTATCTAAAGCAAAACTACGTTTAAAGTAAGACACTATACATTCATAGTTACTGTCCCGTGTAGTACTGTTCATGCACAACTATTCATATGTGGACTGTTCATACACATACTGTTTACGCAATGTTCATACGAATTATTCACATATTGTTCATGCGCACTATTCACCTTTATATCAACACTTGTGGGCAATGTCCTAATGCATCTTGGAGAACGTCCTGGGAGCTTGGGTTGAGGTCTGGAGAGTAAGAGAAAACGTAGAGCACAAGACAAGATGAGAGGCAGAGAGTTGCTTGAGGTGGTCAAAACACCATCGAGCTTCAAAGCAATAAGCTTTGTATCTTTTTCATTTTTAATTTTAATTGTCTTGTTTAAGATGGATTTGAATTTGAATTTTATTTTGAACTTAAACATGTTTGGCTAAGCCCTAAATTTAGGGTTTAGGATGTAACATGTGTACAATGTAGCATGACATATGGTTTTACTTTATTTATAATGTATATTGTTATTAATTTAATATCTTGTAATTTTAATGCTTGTTTTGTACATGGGCATGTACTTTAGTATGATTCAATATATTAGGTGATGGGACCGAAAAGTGAAAATCTAATACACGATAATCAAGATAGTAAACTAGGAAATCTAAGACTATGAGAATAGGCATGATGACCTTAAAAAATTTCATGAACAAATCACAAAACTTAATGGATTCTAATTAACTTAATCTCATGAAAAGAGATGGTTTAGAAAATTAGGGTACGCCTTATAGGTTTCGAGAAAATATGCAAAGATAAATTAGGATTTGTTCTCCTTTAACAAACAATATACGGATTACATAATTATAGCACTACCCGTTGCAAAAATTTCATGTGAAATCTTAGACCTTAGGTACTTACAGCCTTGTTTTCTACCACTTGTTCTAGTTTTAAATTTTATTTTCTCTTCTCACTTTTCTACTTTCTACTTCATTTATTCACTATATTCTTTTCATATTCTATAAGAAAGTGTTTAAAAAGCAAAGTTTATAGTTCCAAATTCTCTGTAAATTAATAATTTATATACTACAATCTACAACCCATGCGTTTGCGGTAAGATTGTGAACATTTACCCCCTGGCCAATTTCTTTTGGGGCTCTCCCATCTTTCAAGCAACACCCTATTCTTCGTGTTATCCCCTCCTTGTCCTTCCCCCTTTTTGATGCTTTCACTTAGTATTACTTCCTTATTCTCCAATTTCTTCTCCTATTCCTTTTCGTTCCCTGCATTGCTTGCCAATAGTCCCCCCTCTCCTAAAAAATTTTCACTCTTAGACAAATTCACATTCCTTTCATCTCTTCTTCTATCCCTATCATTCCACCCATTGCTATTGATTATACAAATCCTTTGCCCCCTGTCTCCTACATTTGCTTCCTTCCCCCCTTCCCTTGCCTCTCCACTATTTCTTAATTATTCACCCTCTATTCCACCCCATCTTTTTGTGTAACCTCTTATCTATTTTGACCCTCACCCTTGCTCTCGATGTCCTCCACTTCATCAACAAGATCCTCCCCTTTGTTCCCCCAAAGAATATCCCTCAATACCATGTTGTATATGGTTTATATTCTCTTTCCCAACCTTCTTTTCTTCCCAATTAATTTTTTTCCTTCCTCACTCCTTTTTCTTCTATTTTTCCTTTGGTTGCCCTCTTACTTCCATTCAAAAAATGGATTTCTTCCTTAATTGTGGTCTCCCCTTTGTCTCCCCTAAAGCCTTCCTAAATGTATCCCTTTTAGGATTTTTCTCAAGCACCTCATCTTTCCTTGCCTAAACTTCCTTTTCTTCTTCCACATTACCCGTTTCAATCATTCAGTCTTCATCTTGAGTTTCATCTAACTAATCTAATAAGAAGTTCTTGGAAAAACTTTATTGTTATTGTATCCTCCTTTGCCTTTTAGATCTAACACTTTAAATCCCACCCTTAGGTTGTAGCTATATGGGAAATCTGCTTCTGTTTGTGTGGAATCTCCCTTATAGCTTTTAGATTGTTTGAAGGCATGTCACAACTTTTTGCAAATGTGGCAGAAAACTAGCAATTGCTCAAACTAGAAAGAACCCACCTCTAATGATAGTCAGGGCATCTAATGAAAATGCCCCTCCTAATAAGCTCTCGAACATCTATCTTCACCTATACTCTTACCCCATGAGAGTTAGGACCACTTAATAGCATGATTCGAATGTCCCACTAATTATTCTCCCTAGTACCCTACTGCCTATGAGGAAAGTGTTGTCCTTTATCACCAATTACATGGGCATTGTGTTTAATTCCACCTCTTCTATTCCCATTACAGTGTTTAGTTCTTCCATCAAAACTAACTTGCTATCATACACCATGTTCTCCCTTGCATCACATGCTCCATATTCTCCTTCTGCTCAAAGGATGCCATTTAGATATTGACATTAACTTCTACAAAGGTGTGGGGCCCAAGTTGCTGCATGTACACATTTTTGGTGCGCATGTAAAGTGCTGAAACATAAATAAAGAGGGGGCAGAGGAGCCACACAATCAGAACTACAAGGAAAAGAAAAAGAAAAAGAAAGAAGAAGGAGAGGGGAGGAAGGGGAAGCTATCATCATTGTCATCGTGCTGCCATCACTTTGTTGCTATCATTGGTCACCAGAGGTACAAAGGGAGATGAGTTTTTTTAGTTTTTTAAAATTTATGCCCAAATCATGCTAGAATTATGGGATTTTACCAAAATACATTAGATAAACAAGCATAGAAGTAAAATATATGGATTTGAGTAATAGATTTAGTGATTCACGAATTCAATAGTTGAAATGGGTAGGGTTTTTATTTTTATCCTCAAATATTGATGGAAAACCATGAGGCTAAAATGAAAAGCTAAAATCAAGCTTAAGCATGAAATAAAAATTCAAAAGTTATACAACCAAATTTTCTTGTTCCAAATCATGATATAATGTTTGTAAAGGCTACTAGGATATATTATTTATAAATTAATATGTTTAAATTTGAGGTAAGAAGAGAAATTGAAACTTTCAACAATCTATAGAAACTGAGTAGCCCTAAAAACATGGAAGAAACACAAGGCTTGTAGGGTATTTAACATAAAAATAATTTATGGATAAATTTAAAGTTATTTGGAGAATTCAGAATCTAACAAAATAATTACAAAAGTTTTATATTAGGTTGTAAATAGTATAAAATGTTGGTTTTTTATGTAAAATTGTTAAATTAGTCAATTTACATGATATAAGAATGATTTACATAAAATTCTAATATGTTAATATACATGTATACATATATACTTAAGTTGGGCATTTAATGGATGAAAAAATTTAAATAGAGTAAATGACTTTAAGTGGTCCATTTAATTATACGTATAAGGTAAATAAAATTATAATTAGAATATGGATTTAAACAAAAATGTTTACCTCATTAAGGGGGTCTTGAGAATTATCTTTGAAGAATAAAAGCTAAAATTTAGCTTTTGAATTAAGACATCTTTATACATTAAATTTAGGATGCCATGCATTGTAATCTAAGGGAATACTTAGTTTTATTATTGTTAATTTTAATAGAAAAAGGAAAAAAGAAAGTGAAAGACGCGACTTAAGGTCCTAAGGTAAGCAAGCCTTGCAAGTTTAATAAATTGTTGTGATAAAAGATTTCTATTTTATCATTTACTTTGAGAAAGTATGTTTATTAACAAATGTTCCTGTTATGCTTTTCTATAATTTATTAGAAATATGTGTAATTGAGTCATTTTCTTTAGGTATTTTAATTAAATTTTATATAAACTATAAAGATATTTGAGAGTGACCATTACCCTATTTTTATTATATATATGTGCTGTTAAAACATGCTTTTGAACTTGATTTCTATGGACAGATCTTTTCTTTTCATAAGTCAAGCAAACTCATTTTGTGACATAGATACATTTGATACTTGTGTGAATGGAACTCACGCATAAAAATGAATATAAGGTTTCACCAAGGTTGTAATTGGACAAATAGTCCGTTCTTTGTGTAGCCTAACTGGTACGTTTCGTGTATAAATAGATGATCATTTAGTAAGTGTTATCCACAAAAAAAATAGAATTTGTCATTAAATTATGCATGCTTGTGATCCTCATCATACACAACTTTTTCACAGAGGTTTCACAATTTTCTTTCTAAACAATGCTTGCTTTTTGGATTCTTTAAACTCACTGTTTTGATTAATCAATTGCATAATATCATGAAATCAAGAGTTGCAGAGACTTCACTAGGAAGAAAGGCAGTGAAGTGGAGAATTGTATGGGCTCTTGTATGCTTGAGAATGTCATGTAACAAGTTAAACTCTAGAAGTTCTAGATTTTTGTCTAAAATTTTCAAAATACGTTTCCTTATATTTGTGTGAATTACATAAATATATATATTGTGTATCGCGTGGGGAATATTTGGAAGTATGGGAAACAATGTGCGGATATGATGAATTTGTGGAGAAATGAGGCGATCATGTTTGTAAAGAAGTGATACGGATTATATCTCAATGTAAAGGATTATTTGATGAATGTCGGTATTTATGGAATGTCCTAGTTACAGACAAAATGCTATTTAATTTTTTATAGATATTTAAGAAGAAATTTAAATAATTTTCTTTACTTGTCATTCAATTATTTCATTATTAGGTGGTGTAGAAGCGCGAGCTATATTGTAAACTTCACCACTTATAAAAGATTTCTAGCATGATATGACAAACCCAATGTATAGGGATGTCATAGATTAGGGCATTACAGAAGTGATATTAGAGCACGAGTGGTGATGTTGTAAAATTTTAAAAAGAAAAAAAAAATTTTGATTGGTTACTTTATGTTATAATTATATTTGTAAGTTTAATATTATATTGTGAGGTAAGACATATAATGTCACATTTCTTGCTATATATTTCTTTATTTTTATAAATAGATTTAATGGTCAGTCAAGACTTGGAGCCAATGCTTGTGATGTTAATGTGATTGGAATGGGATGCGGTGGAAAGGTGTTGTCATATATAGATTCAGAAAAGCGACCATTGGGCCTGACACACAGAGCACACAGACCCAGAAAACGTTCATTGGGCCTGTGAGCTATAGGCCTCACAGTGTGATATTGTCCGTTCTGGCTTGGCGACTTAGTCGCACGGATTTAAAACGTGTCACACCATATTGAACTTAAGACTCACTTATAAACTATCAGGAACTTTCTCCCCTTTCGATGTGAGATTCGGTTCTGGGCTGTTACAAGCCCACCAGCTCTGCCTGGTTCGTCCCCGAACTACAACCCAATTCTGGGCTTCTGCCTATAGCTTCGACTTTCACTAATTCAACTCTCCGAACTACATCTACTGGAAGGGGAGTTGTTCTGATACCACTTATCATGTATAGACCCAGAAAAGCGACCATTATGCCTGACACACAAAGCACACAGACACAGAAAATGTGCATTAGGCCTGTGAGCTATGGGCCTCACAATGTGATATTGTCTGCTGTGGCTTGGCAGCTTAGTCGCACTGATTTAAAATGTGTCACACCATATTGAACTTAAGACCCACTTATAAATTACCAGGAACTTTCTCCCTTTTCGATGTGGGATTCAGTTCTGGGCTATTACAAGCCCACCAGCCTCTGCCTGGTTCATCCTCGAACCACAACCCAACTCTAGGCTTCTACCTGCAACCCTGACTTTCACTAGTTCAACTCTCTGAACCACATCTACTGGAGAGGGAGCCGCTCTTATACTACTTGTCATGTATAGCCCCAGAAAAGCGACCATTAAGCCTAACGCACAAAGCACACAAACCCAAAAAACGTCCATTGGGCCTATGGGTTATGGGTCTCACAATGTGATATTGTCCGCTATAGCCTAGCAGCTTAGCCACATGGCTTTAAAACATGTCACACCATATTGAACTTAAGACTCATTTATAAACTACCAGGAACTTTCTCCCCTTTTCGATGTGAGATTCGGTTTTGTGCTGTTACAAGCCCACTAGCTCCACCTGGTTCGTCCTCGAACCCCAACCTAATTCTGGGCTTCTACCTGTAGCCCCGACTTTCACTAATTCAACTCTCCGAACCACATCTACTAAGGGGGAGTTGCTCTGATACCATTTGTATCATACCGGTCCAAAAAAGTGATCCCGGACCGTGTATTTAATGTAATTTTTCAAGATTAATCACACATTTATGGCAAAATTAATTATTATAATTTCATAAAAATTTTAAAATTCTACTTCCATTATTCATGTTTCCATTATTACATCAAAGCACAAAAAAAATTTTACAAGTCTCATTCTCAATACATGCCTTTGAAATAAATAAATAAAATAAAATATTATTGAAATTCTTCATGTAAATCCAAAACACTAGTGTCTCACTTGATTTGGTACACCCGTAAAAATAATGAGTTAGTCCCAACATGACTAGTAAGTAGAAAATTATTTGAAAATGGATAATGACCCAATTAGAACTTAATTAAATGATAAAAATAATCATTTAATTTAATATCTCAAAAATTAAGCCTCAAATACAAAATCAAACCCTTCCATTGAGTCCAGAAGCATGAAAAATACAGAAATTGACTATTTGATCATTCGAATTGGAGTTCAAATGAATAAATCATAATAAAAAAGAATGAATGACCCACATTAAGCTACATTATCATGATTTTTCTAGCAAATGGGGTCCCACCTAGACCTCTCTAACTTAGCCTTGTTGCTATAACTCCAAGAATACTTGAACATCAAAAGCATCAAAATTATTAAATGCATTAAAATGTCAAAAGAAACAAAAACAATTTCGTTGCAAAAAGAGGATGCACATGCATTGGACGAAAATTCCCCTCTGTTCTTCCGTTCCAGCAATTCTTAACCTGTAGAAATTCTTTAACGAATGGAGATACTTTCCTGGACATATGACGAAAGTGAAAATCGGCTTATATATAATCACACATATTATATTATATATATAATTAAACCACATCATTAATATATAATTTCAATATCCATATATTTATTGCATATCAATGCATTTATAAAAATAAAATGCATAAAAAATCTCAATACAAGTAATTTCAAATAGAAAATTAACATATTTATCTGCAAAATTTTATATCCTAAAAATTTAGGATTATAAAATTTAAATATGCTAACCATAGTCTAAAAATTATAATAGATAATATACATGCTTTATGCATAATAATTGTATAAAAATAATCATAACATTGAACTAAAATCAATTTCCATTAAAATCTCACTTGCCTCTGTTGAAGAAAATAAATTTCCTCCTTCTGCCACTCTACCTCCCAAATCTTTCTTACGAATATCCTAATCTATCAAGTCCCCAACCCAATTTATGGAAGTCTCATAGCTTCTAAGGGATAGAAAAATAGGAATAAGATAAAATTTATTTTAAAATTAGATTCTATCTTAACATCTCTTATCTAGGATAATTCTTATATCATCCTATCTTATCCTGTGGTGAGATAAAGATAAAATTTATTTCAAAATTAAATTTTATCTTAACCACCCTATTTAGGAAAGTTCTTATCACATGTTATCTTATCCTGTGGGGCCCACATGTCTGGGTATGTAAAAGTGCAAAAACAAATCATATTTTTTTGCGAAACCCCGTACTTGAACCCTACACCTCTAAGATCACTTAGACCTCCTGTATGCCAACTGAGTTACATGGGTTGCTGAAATAACCTTCAAAAATAAAAATATAAATATAACCCATAGCATATTTAAATAATAATTAGGTAAGGCCCATTATTACTCATTTGTCCTAGTTGATCAAAAAGTCTACCCTTGTCACGTAGGATGCCCTACGTGGATTTTGATCAGTCAACTTAATTTATTATTATTATTTTTTTCAACATTTTACATTTGGAGGTTCAACTCTTTTTTAGAGAAAACGTACTTTAAGCTCTAATGGTCTGTAAAAATTTCTGTTTTCTCACCATACAAGTAGTGTTTCCATATTTTTCAAGTAAATGTGGTAGCTGTGCTCTAAGTTGTAAATTTTGTACTGCAGTTTGGATTACTCAACAATTGTCTCTAATAAGAGAAATTTAATCCTTGCAGTTAGAAGTGGTACTCCATGAGAAATTCGAAGAATAAGTACTTTACAAATTCAATCAACACTGATTGATCGGATAAAGTAAGCTCAGAAATAAGATAAACTTATTCTTCGTGTTTTAGAGACGTTGAAAAATGAAGATCCCTTGGATTTCGATTGTAGTCCTGATAGCACACTATTTTTTTAGAGAAGGTTAGTTATGCCCAGAGATGACAAGCTACGATGAGAAATTTTAGAAGAAGCCCATCAGTCTAAATTTTTTGTACACCATGGTAGTACCAAGATGTATAAAAATTTGAGATAAAATTTTTGGTAGAAAAGACTGCGTGTCGAGCGTGCCAAATTTGTGTCTCAATGCTTAGTATGTCAGCAGGTCAAAGCTGAACGAAAAAGATAAGCCGGATTGTTGTAACCTTTAGAAATACCATAGTGAGAATGGGAGCATATTACCATGGACTTTATGACGGCTCTCCTTAGGACGCAAGCTTGTTGTGATGTTGTATGGGTAGTGGTGAATAGACTTACTAAATCTGCTCACTTCTTGCCCTATCTTATAACCTTTAGAATGGATTAAATAGCAGATCTGTACCTGCGGGAGATTGTTCATTTACATGATGTCCCTATTTCCATTGTGTCAGATAGAGATTGATGGTTTATTTTTTATTTTTAGCAAAAATCATAAAAATGTATAGGAACGGAGTTGCGGTTGAGCATTGCGTATCACCCGCAGACGGATAGTCAGTCTGAAAGAATTATTCAAATTTTAGAAGATTTATTAAGAGTTTATGCCTTAGATTTTCTTGGTTCATGGGATGAGCATTTGTCTTTAGTTGAAGTTGCCTATAACAATAGTTATCAGGCTAGTATTGGTATGACTCCGTTTGAAGCTTCATATGGAAAAAGGTGTCGAACATCTATCTATTGGGGAGAAATTGGTACATGACTACTTTTAGCTCCAGTCTTGGTTCAGCAAGCTGCTGTTGTGGTTCAAATTATTAAACGACCGTTAGAAGCAACCCAAAATCACCAGAAAAAGTATGTTGATGGCAGACGAAGAGACCTACAATTTATAGTAGGCGAGTTAGTCTTCTTAAAAGTCTCTCCCACCAAAAGTGTGACTCAAGAAAAGAGCTTTTTATATGCTCTAAATACCAAAAGAAGCACAAAAGAGAATGTTTAAAAGAAACTTCGTAATATTATGAATGTGGATAAACAGGCTACCAAGCTAAAGACTGTAGTACAATTCAAGAAGCAAGTCGTACAATTCAAGAAGTAGGTCCTAGGTGTTTCTAATGTGATAAACCTAGTCATAGATGGCTGAACGTCCAAACTTAAATCGAAATGACCAAAATACCCAAGGTAAAATTGCTTAGTAGAAACTAATGACAACTTCGAGTTGACAAGGAACCTAAGCTCAAGTGCATGCCCTGACTCAAAAAGAATCAAAACAATAAGAGAAAAAAGTGGTCATAGGTATATTTTTATATTTTTGAATTTTCAATTATGACATTATTTTGATTTAAACGCTACCCATTCATTTATATCATGTCAATTTGTGGTCATATATAACTTGATTGTAAATGAAACTGATACCATTGTACATATAAAATCATCTACATATAGACTAGCTAGTGTTAATCGAGAATGTAAGTTTTGTTTTATTAAGATAGTATCATACATCTTGGAAGCAGACTTGATACTGCTTTCTATGGCTGAATTTGATGTAATACTAGAAATGAACCAATTAAGTCGATGGGATGCATCTATTGAGAAATTGAAGAAATAAAATCTGCGATATTGATTTCAGTAATGACTGTC